>VZRL01006499.1:0-44111 GCA_013397895.1 Origma solitaria | reverse complement strand
CCCCTGGACTCCATGGGCTGCAGGGGGACCACCTGCTCCCCCACGGTCTTCACCATGGCTGGCAGAGGGTTTTCAGCTCCGGTGCCTAGAGCACCTCCTCCCCCACTTCCTCCACTGACCTTGGTGCCTCCATGTTGCTCTCCCTCACATATTTTTACCTCCTCCTCCTCCTTCCCTGGCTAAAAAGAAGTGCGTGCTCACATTGTTTTGATTTCTTCTTAAATATGTTTTCATAGAGGTGTAACTAACATCTCTAATTGGCCCAGGTTTGGCCAGGAGCATGTCCATCATTTTCAGAGCCATCAGAGACTGGCTTTGCTGGACATGGTGGAAAATTTCCAGAATCTTTACTCAGGACATGCAGGAGCCATCTTTGTACCCCACCCTGTTCACTGGCAAAAACTGGGCCAGGCAAAACTACCACAGACATACACAGTCTTTCCCTGAACTGCATCTGCCTCCCTCTCATCAGAGCCTAAGAGGAACTATACTGGTGTCATTTCTGTGGTCTACACTAGAAGTTTATAAAGGTTGTGACTTTGGGAAGGATAACACAACTTTGCCCTAAAAGTACCTGTTTTTTCCTTAATTATAAATAGAGACCAGACCATGAGCCACATACATGCTGTTCCTTGTTGATATGATCTCTTCACAAGTGGATAAGTAACTTATTTCCTTCTTTTACTTCCTTTAGGTCTCTTCGACATTGTCCTTGTTGAGTTGCTGTACCCAGAAAGGTCAAATCAATCTCTCAAGTTTTCCACACTGGGGCTAAACCCAGATTAAAACCCATTTGTCCACGAAAGTGTAAGAATGAAGTCAACTAACTATTAACTTCTCCAACCCTAAAAACCACCAGCTGGAAGACTCTACCACGGAAATCTCATGAGCTGGAGCCATGGAAATGCCACACAGCAAACTTTGCAGAATTTCCTTCTCAGGTTTTCTTGCAGGGTACGTGTGTCTTGTGGGTATGTGAAGGATAGTGGTGATGGTCAGTTTTGAACAGACAAAGGAAGCAGAAGTCAGAATAGGTTTCCCTTACAACAGGAGGAAATGTCTGGGACAAACAATTAGTGACCAAAAGAAAATAAAAATGTAGTTTCATTCAGGCAAGCTGGGTTTTAATTCAGTTAATAGTTGCAGGTCAAAAAAGGAAAATCTTGCTGAAATATTTCATTCTGATGTTTTCTAAATTAGTGTCTTGGTTTTATGTGCATTTCTTTCAAAGGTTGAAAAGAGATTTTAAAGCAAAATGAGCTGTTTCATTTTGAGTTGGACAAGTGCTTTGGGCCTACCCAAAATGAATTATTTTGGTTTAATTTTTTGCTTGGGTCACCAAAGAGAAACTCCATTATTCATGCAACTAATTTCTGTTGCCCTATTTTCCTTTCCGTTTTCTGCCTCCAAGTCATGGACTATTTGTAACTCCCAGAGGTCCTTGACTAGCCATCTTAGGGAAGGCACCTGCTCCACTTCCTTCATTGTGGACACCTCCACTGTAGAGGCTGCAGGACCTCTTCCTGAGCAAAAATTCTCAGACCACCCTACTGTCACATTTGCATTTCATTGACTCTTCCTCCCCTTCTCTTATATTAGGTGACCAGAAGAGGTGCTTCTTTTTTGCTTCACAGTTAATTATAAAACATTTATAAAACTGCCTCTGAAATGTCATATTGTGAAGAGAAAGGAACCCAAAGCATGAACAGAAGTTTCCACATCCTGCTGAGTAAGTATTGGTGACAGTTTAAAAAACATGTCTTAAATACGTTGCCTGGAGTGTTACTCAGTTAAGAGATTTACATATTCAGTGTATGAACATACACCCCCAAAGTGACCTAGAATTATAGAGGGTTGATATTTCCAATTTGCTGCTGGAAGTATATTCTAGGCAATGCAAAATGTTGAAGTTATCCTGCTCATAAATCAGTGGCATGTGATTATGTCAGCTTGTGCTTTAAAGCACAGTTAGCTGGAACAGTGAGCTGCTCTGAAGAAGGTATGGACTGCACTGATCAGCAGTAAATGCCTCACAAAATTTTCAGTCACAGCCATCACCGGTATGGATGTCTGTGAAGTTGGTGTAACCGGGAGTAGAGCTGGCCTGTTAATGTGAAGCAAGGTTAGCAGAAATAGAGTCGGTCTCAAGCTTATGTATGACACTGCCAGGAGCAAGGAAACGATCATAGAAAGAAGGAAAAACCTACATTGCAGTTCTGTGGGACCCAGGGTATTTTGGCAGCCACTACCCAAAAATATGTTACATAAAATAACATATTTAGGATGGAAAGTAAGGCAGCCTCTCAGGGGATCCAGACCAGGATTCTGTGCCCTTCAAGAATTTGTCTTATTTGGGTGAGATAAACTACAAAATACAAACTATGGTAAGGCTGATGGCACTTCTGGGGCTACACATGATTCATAGCACATATCCTTTTGTGACACCTTTTTCATGGTTAACACAAAGCTGCAGACATTAGCAGATTAACTGTATGAACTTCAGCAATAACAAAAGTGTTAAACAACAATGTAAGTGAAAAGATTTCTTCTCAAGTCTAGGAAATCACTCTCTCTGTTAACCTTTAAATTACAAATCCCTTATCAAATTCACAGATGTCAATTTCTATAATTTAATTTGGAATTCACTGATGAATGGTTTGAAAAGAAAATACTCCTACACCTTTCCTTCCCTAAGGAGAAACTAAGATAAAAATAATATTGAGAAGAACCATTTACCCTCATCAAACTAACCCAAATGTAAATATTTTTTCATTATAAAGGATCAAAGTACAGCATTTAATATTTCAAGGATCTGGTAATTTTTCTTATGCAAGTTTGAATGAAAATAAAAAGGGATAATCTTCTAAACTAAAAATATTTTCTCTTCAGCTCAGGGCAGCATGGATAAAAATATTTGGAAAAACCCAGTCTGATAAATATGTCTTTAACTACCTTATTTGAAACCACTGTATGGTTGTTTCTTCAAGAACCAGTAAGGTTTTCCAATGGAAATTGTAACCCTAGTTTCAAATGACCGAATGCAGTGATGTTGTTTTCCAAAAACTTCAAAATTGCACCAATTTAAAGTTCATTTTGTTCTACAATTTTTTTCCAAAAAAAGACTTCTAACTCCTACTTCACATTTAAAGACTGGTGATGATGTTCCTTAAGATGTGAAAAGAATGGGGCAATCATGCATCTGTGGTAAAGTCTAAAAGCTGTGCAATCATGAAGATTGACTTTCTGATTAGGACTTGTGATGTATGAGCTCCCCAATGGAGTAGTTCATCCTCTACTATGTCCTGCTCCACAGAAGATAGAAAGAAAACTCCTATTGATTTCAAAGTGTGTAAGACCAGGCTTGTAGTTTGCATGTTTATCAGGTTAATTATATTTTAAAAAAAAAAAGCTTTCAACACAGGTGCTAAAATGGAAGTGATGAATTGGACTGTTCTGATGAAAGGCTTTTTCACAAAAATCTGGTGTATTAAGACTTATTTGGGAAGCAGAGGTTCCAAAAAAAGTTTAGTTGCCGCTTTGTCGTTTTAGTAAGCTTTTATTTATTGTTGGTCTAAAACTATCCAGGCCTTGCCTTAGGTTAATACTTCTTACCAAACATGTCTGTAAAGTTTCTGGTTTGACCAACCTTTCTCCTTTAGTGGTCGTCCTTTATAATATGACCCCTGACAGTGTTGAATAGGGGAAGAAATTTCAGATTCTCTCTTTTTCATATGTTGACACAAAAAAATTAAATTGTGTAACTGAGATTTTAGGCAGATATTGACAGATTTAGGGATTATCAACACTGATGCTCATTTTTGCTTTGGTAAATCAAAAACAGAGGATGCTTGTTTGTCAAGCACAGTATTTCACAAAAGACAGGATTATTTTGTAGTCATTAACGTTAATGTCAACACAGTGTTCATTTCTTCTGTATGTAACAGATTACGCTTAGGACAGCATCTTAGCTTGATGGGAACCATGTGGGGCTCAGAAAATGCTAGACAATGCTAATTGCACATGAGATATCAGGTTTGTCTGGCACATGACCTTGAACACCCCGAAATGGGGCGATGCTCAATGTGGTCACTGTGCTCTCATTTCAATATCTGCCAATGATTCAGTTCTTACATGACTTGCGTTTCTGGGCAAGCACTGGGAGCTCAAATCAGCAACCAAGACTCTGATCCTGCAAATTGCTAAAGCATCAGATATTCTCCTCATTTTGATAGTAGCCTTGTATTAGTCACCTGCCCTGGCTTTGGTGCCAGAAAACCAGCTGGGAAAAGCTGGGAAAAGCTGGCAAAAACTGGCCAAAGCTGGCAGAAGCTGAGATGCTGCCCGTGGGCACTTGCGGATGCAAGCCTGGTCCCTCCATCAGCCCAAGGGAAGGAGCACAGGCTCACACATTCAGCCTCAGTGGGGTTGCGCTTGGGCCTTACAAATTCCAGGCATGGACTTCAGGCTGCTGCTGTGTTGCTCATGGGTCAAGCTAATGGCTTTTTCTGTGCCATTTTACTTTGGAAGCCTTTTGGCAGTAAGAATGTAACTGCATTAGATTTCAATTCTCATTTCTTAGCTATTTTTCATTGGTACTTGCACTTCTGAACTTCACTTTCTGTTGGTAACCCAGTGATGTTGGAAATGATTAAATAATAGAGAACATTTTTTAGGGGATTGAATATATGAGGTTTCTCTGAAAATAGGAAGACAGGAGCAACTCATTTTTTCTGCACTTCTGAAAAGTAAACCAGAGAATTTCTTAGACCTGCAGTACGAAGTTTTGGCTCGCAGGGTTAGGCTTATACCATAATCTCATTATCAGAACTGAGATAGGAGAGACTGATAAATCATGTCCTGTTCCTTGCTGTGTGGTTACAGGAGTATATGATAAATAAAATGTTTCCTTTCCCAAAGTGGCAGATTAGTAAAAATAAACTTTTGTGTGTTCAGAGATTTGGGCAAGCATTTCAGATCTGGGATGCTCTGCAGGGCTTCCCTGAGAGTTTTAAAACATGTTGGCTGAAGACCAAGGCAATAAATAGAGTTTTAATGGAGCTGGTAAGCTGAATGACGTGAAATTTGGTACAAAAGTGCCTTTTCTCAAGAAAAAGAATTCTTATATACAAAAATTTGCTTTCAGATAACCTAGCCTAAACCTGGAAATGTGAGGAAACCTTTTACAACCCATGGAGACTGAAAAAATATTCTTCACAAATGGGTACAAGTACTGAAATTTTTGGACATGGGAAAGAAAGTAATTAAAATCAGGCAGCCATGTGATTTTTCCAGCCCACACAGTGTGCTATAGAATTAACGTCTTACTGATGATCTAAATAATACAAATAATCAGAAAAAATACGGTAATTTTTTTTTTTCTTTCTAGGAAGTGATAGCTCTGAAGATTTGATTAAGTTGGAAAGGTCTTTCTTATTGGATTTTTAAGTGTTTTTCTGATTTTTTACATAAGAGTGATTTTCTCCTGGAAACTCAAAAATTGGTAAGCCCAGCACTGATATTAAATTGTAAAAAAAAAAAAAAAAAAATTAAAAAAGTTTTCTGTTCTATATAGTTTCTGAAACTATATTTAAAAGAAATTAAAAGTAGCTATTTTCATATGGAGAACACCAAGAACTTAGCAATTAGTTTTACTTCACTCCTACAGGTGTATTTGATGATTTAAGCTTCTGTCATAGTTACAATATAAATTAGATGTATGGGAGTTTGTAAAGTCAATGCTCAGGTCTCTAATTGTAATTTTGCATATAAGGATTCTCTGAAAACTCTACTAAATCTACAAATATCAAGAGATGGAATATTTTTATTTTGTTCAAGAAGCTCTTAAAGAAGGTGTCTGTTAAAACATTTCTGTAATTTGAAGTGCTGTGCATGTGTTTACATATTGTGCTACAGACTAAGTAAAAAGTAGGCCCTGAAAATAGGCTAAAGAGTGAAACTCCAAACAAGCAAGTTATGCAAAGTTAGATACAACCAGTATTCCACTGTTTTCTTAGGTTTCTAGAATAAATTTCCTAACTTTCTAAAATAAAGTTTCCCTGTTGTTTTATTTGAAAAAACATCAAAATTTTCCTTATCTAAAGTGAAAATATCAATGCATATTTTGATATCTGTGGCATCTTTCTTTCTAGTCACACTTTGTGATATTTTATTTTTCTATAACTTTTAGGAGTCTTTACAATACAATCTCTGTTTTATAAATCCTGCCAACAAGAAACTCAGATTTTAGAATACCATCAGGTACTTCTCTAGTGGCCAGTGCTATAGGATTTTACATGCTTTGAAACCTCTCTTAAGTAAACCATTATTTGGCTCCTATATATTTTCTAGAAAAAAAGTGCCAGATGTGGCCATATCTGTTAATTAAATTAGTAAAATTTCCCCCCAAAATGGATCTACTGATGAGGGTCATTGAAAGCACCACTTCAGAAAGAAGGAAGACACACAGTGGGGAGTGGGAAGCCTGGAGCCGCAAAGGCGTTGTGGAATGAAAGCTGGGGAGATGGTTCCCTGGCAGCAAACTCAGACTGAAGGGATCGGGGATGCTTCCGAGGGAAAGACAGCAGAGGGAAGCACATTTATTGCTAATAGGTTTAAGTTCACTGGAGAGAGAAAGGTACCTCCAAATGGAAAACCGCTCCGGGAAATCGTTTTGTTGCCTGCTGCACTGTTGCTTCTCTTGTTTTTGTACTCTGGTACTACACCGGAAAGTCAAGGGGGCAGCCGTCCTGTGGGACTCAGTCTGACCCTGGCCAGGATTTTGGAGCAAATCTCACTTGTGAAGGAGTTGACCTGAGAGATGACTTGGCAAGTTTTCCATATTTTCCTGTGCAGGAGGTTTTTTTGTTGTTGCTCAAAATTGCCATGCTAAAGGTAAGATTCAGCTTTCAGTAACCAGAAACACTTCAGCTCCAAACTAAATGGATGACTTCAGTTCTTTACTGAAACTATGGAAATACACTGCAAGCAAATATTTCCTACATAGTTTTTGGTTTGGCTTGTTTGTTTGGTTTTTAAAACAATTTAATAAAAGACTATTATTCCCAATAAAAATCAACTATAATGAATTTTCTTATTGTGGTTCAATTTACTGCCCACCTTTAGCAGGGGCATATCAGCTGAAAGATTCAATGCCAGTATTGTTCACCACTGTCTGCTTAGCTGACTCATACCTTGGTATGTCCTAACTTACCACTGTAGTTTCTGAGCATTGTCCAGAAATTCTATTAAATTACTATCTTAAATTACATTTCAAAATCTGCTTCTCACAGGAGACAACTCCCTCTGAACAGTCTTCTCAATTCGTGTCTGAAATAATGTTCTTTTCCAACACCAAGAAATCTTTCTAGGATGGAGACTGCAGTTGCTGTAGCTTCAGAGCCCTCCAGCCCAGCTCCCAGCTGGAGTTACTCAGAGCTGCAAGGGCAGCCTGTGCGGCCAAGATGCTCAGGAATGCCCTGGGCTAAGAGAACAGAGGGGAAAAAAAAACTTTAAAAAGTTTGTAAAGAGAAGTAAGAATGAAGGTTAAAAAAGATCATGGGGAGAGAGAAAACTGAAAAAATGGTGTGCAAAGGTAGAAGGAGAGTGAAGCTTTCCTGGAAAAGAGCTGTGCTATGCAAACTGACACACTTCTACCAGCTTAGCAGCTGTGGACATCCTCCTCCCCCAGAACTGGACCCAGGTTTCCATGAGGTTGGCTTTTTCCTTTCATAATCTTAGTACAACTTTTTTATAAAGCCATGATGTCATTACAAGAGAAAGCAGGTCACAGATTTTTGGACGCTCCTGGATGTCACAAGAGGAAGCAAGGAGTTTGGAATAGCCACTTGCCCACGTGGGCAGGCTGAGCTGTTATTGCTGAGCACATCTGCACACTCTGCAGAAATACCACTGTACAGGGATTTCCTAATGTGAGTTTGGTGGTGGGAAACAAATGTTTTCTAAAGAGTTTGGGGACTGAATCACTGCTGCTAAGTGAGATCACTGGACTGGTTCGTGGGAACGATGTGGACCTGCTCAAACATTTTTTCATATCTCTTTCTTTCATAATCTCTATTTTGAAATGGAAGACTATATGTATGTGACTAGTAAAGGCTACATACTTAAAGGTTTTATGTTAAATTCAGCTCCTTGTCCAGCCAGGACATGATTACTAATTTTTAACTACCTAACTGGACATTTGAGAAGTATCTTGAGTTATTCAGGTAGCACTGAGCATTCTTTTGAAACAGTTAATAGCTGGCCATAAAAGTTGCTACTCCTTAGAAAATGGTTTGTTTGTTTGTTTGTTTGTTTGTTGTCTATTTATGTGCACAGAGGCAAAATTTTAGTTTTAATACCTTGGTAGGTTTAAAATGGATCCTGAGTATACTCTGCAATCTTGTGTCTGGAAAGACTGAATGTACTGAACCTTCCTGTTAGATTTCTGAAGTAAAACTAGCTTGACAGACAATTGTCAGCCATCTGTCACCAAACCAAAACACCAAAGCAGGCCAGTAGCACAGGGAAATCCACCACTGGAACCATTTTCTAAAAAATTGCAGACTCAGTTTTGAATGCTAGGAGCTTCTACTCCAAACTTCTGTCTCCAAGGGAGGCACTAAGGTATCTCAATTTTTTATGTTCTGACAGTAGTGTTGTCACCTTCAGTTTTAGTAAAATCTCTCTAAACTTCTTTGTTACTTATCAAATCACATTTCTGAGGACAAATACTGCACCTCTTCATATAGACCTCTTATTTTTCAGAAGGCATAATGAAACAGCATAATGAAACAAAAGAAATAGTAGACAATAGTCTTAAGAAAAAGCATAACATTAGCAGCAGTTAAGCAAATATGAGTAATGTGATGTTCATAGGAACTACACAACTAATTTGGTTCTAGTTATACTAACAGGAAATGAAATAAACAGAAATTGTGAAAGGTGAGAAGATTCATAAATAAGAAACTGTACAAGGCCCTTTGTGGATGGAGATCAAAAAGCCATTTAAGCTGCAAAACAACCAATACATATGATTGCTACCTTAAATAAACTAACAGAACTTTGCAGCAGTAGTAGATGTATGTGTTTGTTCTACATAGATCAATAGAATTTGATATTAATAATATCTACTAAACTCATGTGGATCAAGACAATTCCACTGCCCACAGTAAGGCAGGGAAGAAAGGATCTTCCTCAGGCTGTTGTTCTCCTGCACCCACATGGAGCATGGGTCGTACAGAGCCTTGTTTGAAACTTACTCCCTATCCAGAGTAAATCAGGCAAGATTTTCTTATCCTATAAGCTAACTGCCTTGGTTGGTTTTCTTACACCTTTTTCTTGGTTGTATTCTTTCTTGTTCATTCCCATGATCATAAGCTTTACACAGCTTGCATAAATGTAGCACATGAACTTCACTTGTGTTACCAGAATTGTATTGTTCCTGAAGTACTTGCTGAGAGTAAGTTTGCTGATCTAAAGTTTTCCATTTGAGAGAGAGCCCATTTCCTCAGGGGCAGGCTCCTTGAACTTCTCTGGCTTCCAGCCCACACATGGAAGCCAACACGCTTGGTGGTGTGCTTTGCTGCTGTCCGCACACTGTCTCTGGATACGTCAGCTCCACTGCCCATGCAAAACTTTGCAGGTATTTTCTGTCTTCATTGCTAAAAGGGCTGATGCCTGAATTTGTTTTTCTTCTGCTTCTTATAACTTTAAAATAATGGATAACACTGGTTCTTTGGTATTCTGTATTATTTATACCACGGCTATGTCGGATTGCCAAAGTGGCACTAAAATACAGTGTAGAAAGTGCTACACAAGAACCTGAATCTTTGGGTCTGAATCTTTCTGAATCTTGTTCAGAATCTTTGTTCTGAACAAGTAACACATGAAAAATTTGACGAATATTGGTTATTTTTGGACTAGAAATTAAATCATCATATAAAAAATGGTGGAAGTGTAATCATTTTGTAGTACTGGTTATTAAATGGTAGTCCCCATTGTTTTATGAAAGGAGTGATAGGAAAACCCTATTTTATTTTTACTTATTTTTTGAAGTATGGCTGCCTTTCACTTGCATCCGTCTGCATCCTTTTACACCACCCAGTTGAAAAGTTAGCCAATTCAGTAAGACATTTACTGATTCACATCCAGAGGTGTCTAGAGCCCAGTGAAAAGGTGCCAATGCTACAGCCCCGTAGGCATGGTGATAGGAGTTCACAGAAGAGACAAAATGAAACCTGTGGGCTCAAGCGTTTTCCAGCAACATTAGAAATTTCAGAGATGTTGAACATTATTGATTTTCTTATGAAAAGCCTTTACAGACTGGCTGCATGACCCATTTATTCAATTTAGAGGAAAACTGTTGACCAGGGAGTACCACACCTTGGGGAAGCCAAGGCAGTTTTGCATTCTGACTGTATTGCTTTCACCCAAGATCCTCTTCCAGGAACAAACTAGCAGTGAGAGGCTAACCTGCTGTCCACAGCAGTCTGTGCTCAGGTTCAGTGCACCTCATCTGTGAAGCCTGACCAGCATTTAGAGTGTTTAAATACAGACCACAGTTCACAGGAGCTCTAAAATCCACAAAAGGCCTCAGGTCACCATCATCTCCACTTTCCAAAAGTCTAAGATCTCCTCCCTTTGTTGGTTCTTTTTGTCCCTGGCCCCCATCAGCACTTCAGTGTTGGTGAAGCTACTGTGAGGTGTAGATGGCTCTGTGGAGAAACACATTTCCCAGAGTTGTTACAGGTGGGATCCTTGAAACTGGGTGTGAATCCAGCTTGGCCTGGAGGCTGAATGTGTGCTTGTCTGTGTAAACGGTCAGTGGGATCAAGGCTGGAGTGAAGTAATTACCCAGCTCATCTCACCTTTCTTCGTTTCAGAGCTGACACATGTCCCGGGCACAGGAATGCTGGCAGTGCCATAGAGGGACAAACAGCTCTGCCGCTGGATCTGACAGATCACTGTCACTTTCAGTCAAGGCAGTTTAAACCTCTTTCATGGTTATATGTTTACTAAAGGAGTAAAGAACTCTGTCCTTTGTGAATATTTCAAGGGCTTGCTTTTACTTCCAACAAAAATGGTACCAAGGACATTTTGTTCTAGACCAAAACCTGCTTTCTTCATCTTCTTGCATATGCCTCAGCCAGTTCCAGGATCTTGACATTTGGCTTAAAACCATCTTTGGCTTAACAGACTCACATTGCTGGTGTTACTTCATGATTTATCCTTGGACTGATGCTGTTGCATGTCTGGGGTGTGCCTGAGAAACCTGCAGTATTTGGCTGTCTTGGAGACAGGCCAGACACTGATTGTCCAATTTCTGTTTGACCACCTTTGAAAAGAGAGATCATCTAATTCTATGGTTTTACTTTTACCTCTCTGTGAGGGGTATGCAGGGGTCTTGCACATTATTTCCCAGTGCCCGTGGCTCTCAGTACTTTTAAAGTGACCTGATAGCCAAGGATGTCCTGGTCCTTCCACAGAGCCCTCCCTTTCACACTAAACAGCCTACTGCTCCTACTGGGGCAAAGTCTGTCCTGGAAAGAGACTACAGATTTAAAAATAGGCAGCAAACACCTTTGCTATTAGATACTATGCCCTGGAAAAATTACTCTTCTCAAAAACTGGTCAGGGAATTTTTAAACACCGTGCAGTCCAGCTTCCTTATAGATAACAGCTTTTCTAATGCTTGTCAGGGTAAATTAAGAAAGATCTTTTTTTCCTCTCTGGGCCATTGCCTTTCAGAAAAGTGCTCCCATAGAGTTTTGGGGAAAAATTTTAAAAACCCCCCAATACGCATTTGGCATACTTTGTTGTGAAATTAAACTAATGCTCAACTACCTTTTCCTCACTTGACCACCACTTAAATGAAAGACTTCTCACATAATAGGGAAGTTCTTCTTTCTTGGAAACCTTGATCTTGTTGCCAGTAAATATGGAGATATCGTTTAGAAAAACGTCACAGATGATTGTGGTCAAATTTGTTGAAAGTGGAGCAAGGCGGATAAAAAAGCACAGCAAAAATACCAACCAGCCACCACATGAGCAATAGGTTATCTATGTGAGCATCTCGGGGAAGAAGCTACTTTGAGGGTTAACAAAATTAGGTTAACCTCTGTCATCTAACCAGTCTGGCTGCATCACACACAGTGTTGTGACTGTAGAGGCTCGAAGATTTGGGAACAAAGATGAAAGTATGTTCTATTTCCAGATCTGGGCAGTTTTTATTTCTGCTTTGTCTTTTTGCTGTGGAAGGCAAAAGGTCACCTACAGGAAAGCGTACCTGCCGGAAAGGACTCCTCTCTCAGGTGACAGAGAACCTGTATATCAAGGCAACTAGTTTAAAATCATCTGTTCCTGTAAGTTGATCCCACTAGTTGAAAAAGTTTATTTTATTTATAGATGCTTCTTTATTAGTTTAATTACTGAGCTTCTGGAAATTTTCATTAAGTTGAATGATCTCTACAGTGAGATATAGGGTAATGCAGATACTTTTTTTGTAAAGGTGGGAAAAATAATGCATAGAAGATGCATAGAGAGGCTGGATGATTTTGCCATGAAAGAAGTTTGTATCTAGGCTAGGATTATAACACAGATTTACTGAGTCCTCATCGTCCATCTGAAGAAGACGATGAGATTAATATTATCGCTACTAAGTTTTATACAAACCAGACTGGAAACTGTCTCCCTTCCTCTGCTAAGTTAATTAACACTACCACATCATATTTTACAGAAGGATCTCATCAAGACCACGAGACTGCTTAAAAAGACTACGAAAGCTCTGTTTATGGTAAGATTTATACTAATAACTTTCCATTTCCTTACTTTGATTTTCCTTTGGTCAGTAGAAGCGGGAATACGTGATCAAAAACAATGACAGCCAGTGCAAAAATCACTTGTGTTTAATTGGGAAAGACATTTATAAAAGCCACAAGTGTAATGAAGTCCTCTGCTTAGAGGAAGAGTGTTATTTCTGTTGCACAGAAAGGGGTATTCCCCTGGGCCATGAAGGGACAGTTGATCATGGTGTGGGGAGAAAGAGGTGGATTTGGAAAGCCTGCCTGGAGGCACTTCTTTCTGGGCAGTTGTCATTATGCTCTGCCAGGGAAGTTGGGCTGAGGGTGGTTGTGCGCTCAGGGAGGAGTGTGCTTGTGGTAGCACTCGCTCCTCCTGCGAGCCCTGGCTCTATGGGAGCCTCCCAGCAATGCTTTCGGGCTCCAGCCCTCACAGGAGGGACAGAGCCACCACCACTGCCCTGCAGCTGAGGCACCTTCTGTTGAGGGAGTACATGTTTTTATGAGGCTGAAATTTTAAGCCAAAGTTGACTCACGAGGTTTTCATTTGGCAACTCCTTACTTGACTTGTTTTCAGACAAACTGCAGTGTTCGAGATCAGCTCCTCTCCTTCTATGTGAAAAATGTCTTCAGTCGTCTTGAGGTGGGAAGTGACAAGTTGTACTTTATTAGTGCCTTCCAGGTCCTGCAAGAAAACATGGATGCCTGTGTGAGTATATTCCTGAGAACCAAGCTAACTTTGTCCATCTGAAAAGTTAGGGAAGAGCTCCATCTCAGTTTTTCAGCAGACAGAGAGGGTGATTCAGAGTCATGGTGTGTTCCATGCCGCAGTAGACCCAACTTCACGAGAGCTTCCCCACTGCGGCCGGGGAAGTTTAACATCGCTCATTCCCTCCCAGAGTGATCTTGTGGAGAGTGTGCAAGGTGGTGGAGATCCCACGGAGACAAGCCACTTCCCCACTGATGATGCCACCCCTCTCCACCAAAGCTGCAAGGAGACAGGGAGAAGTGTGGCTCCTCAAGTTTCTGTGATGCAACAGTGGTGATGCTTTCCTCCTTCAACAGTGTACCCTCTGCATGTGTGCCATCTTTACTCACATGCCATCTCTGCTCCTCCATACTGAATTTTGAAAGAGCTGGTTGTGTCTCATGAGTAAGCAGGAACCACAGTTACGAAGCACATAGGAGCAGTTCCCAAATATCAGCTGTGCCCACAGTCAGAGCAGGCTGTCAGGGAGCAGCAAAATGTCTCCACGTGCCCAGAGAAGAGGCACTTTTACCAACACTAAGTGACAGCAGAACAGCAGTTACAGCACACTTTTTCCTGTGCAAATATACTTACTACCATAGCAGGTAGGATGCTGAGATGATACCATCACTTAGGGGTCACTTCTCATCTAATTTTTAAGGGTAAACAAGGAGCAACAGGGTGTTTTAAAACTAAATAATGGATATTTTTTTCTTCTCTAAACCTGCAGTCCTCACAAATCACAGTGTCCCAAAATGTGGAGCCTGACTTAGGGTGAAATATAGGCATGGATATCCAGGCAAATGTCTATAGTGATTTTAAAAAGTGAGAGCAGAATGGCAAGTCAATGAATTAATGAATGAAATTAATTGAAACTTTGTCTAATCTGAACTGTATAGTAGCATGAAAGAAAATGACATTTGTTCTACATGCACAAAAATATTTGCAATGCAAAAACAAACAGCTTCAGAGATCTTTTTGCAGAGTTATAGCTCAGAACTCAACTGGGATATTTGCATAATGTAAAAAGATTCAAACCTCAGTGGGAGAGAACTCCACCATCTTTCAAGTTCTGCATTTAAAACCATGCTAAACAGTTGTAATTTACAGCCATTATTCACAACATTCTGCTGTGATCATACTGCTGTGGTTATCTGTGTCTGTCTAAATTCCAGATAATACTATAATGTAATTCCAGAATGCGATAATATGTTTTATCATATAATAATATAATGTAATTGTATAATATAAGAGATGGTCTAATATGCTTTATAGAGATTTCATTCTTGTCTGGAGAAACAATTGCATTCTATACAAGTGCCAGTACACACTGAGAAGTTTAGACTGTCAACTGTGACTGAATTCAGAATATCAGTTATTCTTAAATACCACCAGTGACTTTAGCTTGCTAGATAGCTCTATGGAGACAAAATGCTGCAGATTTCTCAGAGCTCCTGCATTCTTTTTCATAATTAGTGCCGGTGTTTTACCCAACAGAAGTCTAAACATAACAACTTACATTTTTGGGCCTTAAATAGTTCTGGTAAGAGAGATAAGACTTCCCTTGCTAGTAGAAAAACAGCAGCTCTTTGAGAAATCACGGTTTGCCATGATTTTCTAGGAGACACCTCATTTTTCTAAACACTTTTTGAAATGTCTGTGCTAATTCAAACCCGAAAATACAAGACAATGTCAAAGAATAAGAGAAACTGTAAACAGAGTGAAAGTAATGGATCCTTTGCTAATACTAAACTCAAGATTTCTCTGTCATATTATTCCTCAATAAATTAGCACTCATTGATCCATGTACATAAGCTCTTTAGTAGTTATTATCCAGTTGAGCTGTAAGATGTATATCAGAAGGGATTTCCACTATGACAACATACATAATTAATTTGTTACCTTTCAAGGATAAGGTTCTCAACACAACTAAGAGAAACAGTCATACCTTTATATACATATTCATCCTGTATTCATTCATAAAGTTGGCCTGTAATTCAGCCAGCTAGAGGAACGTCTACTACCTAAAAATCCCAACAGTATTTGCCTCCCAACCACTACAATAATACAATATTATGATTCTTACCCTGCCGGTTCTTGGTTTTGTCCTAAGAAGGAAGCATTAATATTTTCCAATTCCATAGGGACACAAGTTCAGTTTTTTAGAAATACATAAGTTCAAAAATCTCTAAACTAATTTTCTGCAGTACAGTTAGACTTTTTCATTTAGACTATGACTGCAAGGTAAAGGGAACAGACATTACTCCTTGGATACTTGGAGCATCCACCTGCAGCACCAATGACCTCATTGCTTGCTCAAGTGCCCTGGTCAGCATTGCTGAGAACGGTATGGAGCTGCTTCTGTGGTTGAACTTACATTCCTGCATCCGTAGCAGGTTGTGGAAGTGTTTTCTCATTGCAGAAGGACAATATATTCCCTGCAGAACCGTTTCTATTTCTCTGTCATTGTAGGCAGGGCTTATAGACCTCAAGCTGATTTTGAGTGTTGTTTGCTCAAACTTGCTGGAAAGCTCATTTAGTTACCTGCAGTTTATGCAGGAAGAGTTCGTAATGTGTTATCACCACTAAAGCCAAGACGATACACATTAAGTGTACTCATTTAAGGTCAGTCTGCTACCAAATGATATTTTATGGAAATATGCATCATACAAGATGCAGATCACTGGGAAAAAAAAAAAAAAGAAAAAAAGAAGAAAAAAAGTTTCAAGTCAGAAAGAACTGCCCTGATTAGAAGAGTTTAAAAAATTTGCTTCTATTTACACTCTCTTTTGAAGATTTGCTTTTTCCCCCCACTTTCATCATGTGAGGTGATTTTAGGAAGCACAAAAGGTAACCTGAAAATGTTTGTGCTCCTTTTTCAAGTATGTTTGTGTTCCCTGTACTTTACAATGGTCTTTGACACTTAGTCTTGTCTTCTCTCATGCTCAGAAATTCTGAAGGTTCAGAGTTACAGGACCTTGAGTGTTAGAACTAGGACATAATGTGCAAAAGGTGCAACCACAACGTATCTAAAGGTTGCTGAGATAAATAGAAATTGTTTAATAAGAAAACTTAGAGGTACTCATGGTACCAATTTCTTGTGTTGTGAACTCAACTTGGCAGGAAGCAGACAGGTAAAAGAACACATTTAAAGTATTGGGAGATGCTGAAATGATGCTGAGATCACACATTTTACTGGTAGCCCTACAGTGCCACACTGTGGTCTGGACTCTTCCTCATCACTATGTCTTTATGTCAGCATCTTTGGGTTTTTTTCATCCTTCAGCTTCCGTGTGCTCCATCCACAAGGTTAACTTCTCCTGTCAAAAAGTTAAAGAGAAGGTTTCTTAAGGTAAGAACAGGAGGTGCTGGCTCCCCACTGCATTGTTCAAGGGCTCTAGCTAGTTTCTTCTCTAATGCCTTTATATTCTCAACAGCTTAGAGATAAGGGAATCTACAAGGCCATCCATGAGCTGGACATTCTCCTTCCCTGGATTCAGGCCTACATACAAACTGTCATATGAAGAATGAGGAGGTCACAGACAACGTGCTGCTTCTGTGCTAAGAACAGATTATTACCCAAAAGGCCTGAAAATAACAGAGAGCTGGACGTACCATGACTCTGGCAGTAACTCCATCCCATGGAAGGACACCCTCTGTATCACAGCAGCATAAAGCAGGGTTTTCATGAGCTGTCATGGTCAGCCCGGCACAGCAGCTTTGCCTGTTCTGCCTCTGGAGCAGTCACAGCACCCTGCAGTGCTCCCCATCCCACCTGCCTGCCCCAAGCTCACTGTGCCGGCAGAACGCGGGCTCTGCTGCCCTGCGGGTTAGGCACAGCGTGCCATGTGCCGCGGGCACGATCCAGCCATGGCCTGTGCCACGCTGGGTGAATACACCTCAAAGCAACGAGGGTTCCTTTGGAAAATCCTGCCCCTAAGTTGTATTTCTTTTGGGGTTTGTGGTTGCAGATACGTAACTGTATACAGAGTTATAACTGTATACACAGCCATTTTCCATGTAAATAAGAAAAGTAATTATATACTGCTTATCTTTATTATTAATTTAAGGTAATAATTGATCCCTAATAAAAATACACAATCAATATAAAAGCTTTGTTCTTGTACTCATGCATGACCTTCAGATGTCACATGATTTACATGAGATTAGACATTCCAAAAACACAATAAATGGATTGTTTTGACTAGGATTGTAAAATGATTTGTGAGAGCTCTATGGAAGTTGATGGCAGTGGTTTCCAAAATGTCTTTCATACAGTACAGAATAAAGACGGAGTTCTAGTTTTCTCATATTTTTAAAGATTTACCGGAAGAAACTATCTAGGCAGTGAATATACTCCCAGTCTGTATGTTTGGCAGTTCCATGGGGCTGAGATTCCACAGATTTTCAAATCTCATAGTTCTCCTGTGTCAGGAGCATTCGAAAACATTAGTGTGATGACACTGATGAGTCTGAGCCAGGTCCTCTTCTGCCTTGTGTCCTTCTGCAGTCCACTGATGTTACCTCTCACGTAACTTAATGGTGATTGAAAGCTTCCCCGTGCACAGTTCATATTTTTTTTGCTGTATCATTTTCACATAATTGTTGATTATGTGAACTTCCTCAGGCATTGATATGACAGGACAGAGCTTGGGAGTAGCCTACCCAGGTGCCATGGCAGGAGTAAAAGAGAAGAGCAAGAATATTTTTTAAGATAAATTCAGGTGCAAGCTGTCTTATAAAAGCAAGTCAGTAAATAATTCACAAACCCCACCCCCCAGCCCTCCCATAATTAAAAGAAAAAAGATATAAAAGGACCGAACCAGTGACGAATGTATCATCAGCTGAAATTGTTCCTAACAACTTGGCACTATACACTTAAACCTGTTCCTTGCGAAAGATAATAGAGATGCTTGACAAAAATATTCTTAAACGTATACATTCCTACTCTGGGGGACAGCAAACCTAATGTACCATCCTACATGGTGATTTTAAATTTGACAGGGATCTGCCAATGCAGAACATATGTGGAATAATATATAAAAGGCACAGGCAAGGAGAGAAAAACTGCCTTATATCCCTCATTCCAGAGGATTACCAGCTCCTGCTGAATGCATTGCATGTTCAGCAATGAGACACAGATTTAGTCCTCTACTGTATTAGTAGTTATGTTATATTGTTTCATTATTTGTATTTTATTACTAGAGGGAGTTGCAGTATGTGACACACTAGGTTTTGTTGCAGTACCTTACCAGTCAACAGTATTTTATCCGAACAAACTATATGATAAAACAAACAAAATCTGAGCATAGCACTCTTGGCTCTGAGGCATCACTTCCAAATTATTTAGATCTTACTGAATTCCTTTTTTTTTGCGATTTGATATGCTCCTAGGAGCATAACAAGACACCTAGGTGGCTAACAAGACCGAAACACATTCCTAACGCTAATTCTTAGATCTCATGAAACTGGTTGTTGACAAAATATCACATATAGGGAGAAGAAACAGGAAAGGCTGGCCCAGTGCTTTAATTAACAAGAGGCTGCGGAGGCAGAGCCAGGCAGACACCTGATACCACTGCACAAAAGCGCAGGACCCATCTTGGGCACATATTGCTGGAGCAGGAGCCTGAAGGTTTTGCAGGATGTGATGCTCGTTCCAGGGTGAGCTGGGCACCAGGAGAACCTGAGGAAGGGGAAGTGTGGCTGGATGAGTGCATGTTCACTTGCTCACCCCTAAGAGCATAACTCCATAATCTCAAATGTTTGCCTTGCAGACAAATAACTGCAAGGCAAACATTTGCCAGCATTCTGTGGAGTCAATATTCAACATCAGCTTGCAGTGTCATGGCAAATATCTAACTAATACTAGGGGGCTGGTATGCAAAATACTTTTTTTCAATTGAAGACAAAATAGTTAATTATAGGGACAGTGACTAATTTAATGTCATGGTCTTTTTTGAGCATGTAATTTTATTTTTAATTAACACAAGGCTCCTTTTCATGGACTTTTTTTCACACAGCTCACCCCTTTGTTGGTGAAATTTAGGTTTGCTTTCAGTTTTGATGCTTTTTGTCCAAACTCTGGCATATGGAATGGAAAATTGACCACGGGAATGGCCTCACCAACCTTCATCAGACATCACTGTCCAGTACTTGCCACTGGCAGGGAGCAGCAGCTGGGATCTGGGGGCCCTGTGTCTGTGGGAGCTGGAGGGGCTGCTGCTCCTCTGCCTCAGAAGGGAGCCAGTGACACCTGCAAACAGAGGAGCTGCCACGTTAAATTGGGAAGGTCCATGGGCAATTGTTTCAGGTGATCCAGGTTGCCAAAAATTATTCTTGTGGAAATTTTACTGGGCTGCCACATCCAGTCAGGGGGTGACACATGGAGACATGAGGAAAGAGGTGACCTTTGGAAAGGGTGAGTAACACCTTCCCTGCCGTGCTGCACTCCTGGAAGCAGCCCTGCAGTGGGTAGGAGCAGTCAGCAGACCTCCCACAGCAGGTGTCCTGGGGTGGCATAATGATATCTTGTATTCCCTATCGTTTTGTATGCTTGACCAGAAATATTGTCCTGTAGCTTTAACTGTGTCCCGCAGCTGGGAGCTCTGCCGCCAGCGCGGGATGGTTTGAAACTTTCCCCAGCTCTCCTACGGGGGAGTGAGAAGGAAGGGACACTGTTTTTTTTTCCCTCCCCGGAGTTAGTTGCTGCTGCTGATGGCTGGTGCTACTGGTGTGGCTGCTGCTTGGGTTGGTTTTTTTCCTCCCTGGGATTGTTTTTCATCGTTTTGGACCCTTTTCTTCGACTTGCTTTCTCATCCGAGAACCTGAGGAGCCCCGGGGGACAGCGGACGAGAATCGTCCAGGGAGCCACCAGGGGAACTTCACCTAGCCCCTTCGGGGCCCCCGGAAAGGGGAAGCTACGCCTGAGGAAAAGGACACTAAGTTCATCAGCCGTTTGTTCAGGTTTTCTGACCCCTTTTCCCCTTTTCCCTTTCCACTGTGTGGTCTGTTAATTAAACAGTTCTTTCCACTTTAGGCTGAGATATTCTGTGTTGTGGGGGGAGAGGTGCCAGAAACCTCTGCGGTGGGGGGAGGCACCTGCTCGGAGTGCTTTCCACCTAGCATATTTGTCTCTAATCCAAGACAGCAGGGTTTGAGGTCAGGCTGCAGCAAGGCTCAGCCTCCATTCATCTGACAGGCAAATAAAATTATTTTATGGCATAAAAGCTTAGAATTTGCGTATTTCAGCCCTCATTTTCCATATGGCTTGGGACACTTTGCAGGCTCTTAGTCACCTTGTCTACTAAATGAGAGTACCTCAGGGCATAATGCATCTCTTCATACAGTAATGAAAATCACATTTCCAAACCAATTAAATACTCCTGAATGAAAGGCAAAATACAGCATCTGCAACATAAAGGCCTTAATGCAAAAATGTTGTGGTAAGTGATACATGCCACATGCAGGCTGCGTAACAATAAATATTGCTTTGAATCTTCACAAAAACGTAACAAGATAATGGGTGTTAAATATATTCAACTGTCAATTCAAAGTAATAAGTATGGACAAAAGCTTGTTACCTTTTAAAACTGGACAAGTGAAGGAGTACATTTTAATTTTACACATGACACTCTAGGTGTCACTCTTAGAAAACAAGACTCATGTGGGTCTCAGTTTACTGCTGACTTCAGCTGAAGGAGAAAGTGTTAGAGCATATTTTGTAAGTAATTTCCTTGCATGGAAACTGAGATAGATATGCAGTTGGGTTAGAAAGATTAAACTATTTATATTCAATTGCCAGAAATGTAGAATCAAAATCAAAAATGAAAGATAAGGACAATGGGCATATAGCCAAATACTAATGGAATATGAATTCAGTTTCTAGTTTTACTGCAGAATTCTTATGTGACTATAGACAAGTTCTTTCATTAGAGTACTCTTATCCTTTGACAAATGGAAAACCTGTCTGTCAATTATTTTTTCAAGTTAATTTCTCTTTTCTTAGCATACAGAAATCCTCAGAAGGCAATTATTTCCCATTTAGTGCTAATTGTTGTCACTGTTGCTTAGTGTGGCTTATCACAGTGTTTTGGTATTTTTGAAGCAGTGACTCTTATTAAATGTAAAATAAAAGGTATTTTATGACTGTTACTGCAAAAGCAAGAATGAAAAATATGAGGCTGTCTATTAAAATTGTCACTAGATCACAACTTCTTGAAAAACACTGGTCTAGTGGAAAGTAGCAGCTGCACATGCAGTTTTGGTGTTATGTAAATAGTACAGCAACAGTCAGCGAAGACAATTTCCATCGCAGACAAGATCATGTACAATTTTCTGATTTCCCTGAAGTGTTTTTTTCTGTGAAGTGCAAAATCATCAGAGTAGAGATTATCACTTAATAAATAATTTCTGCTGCAGGCTTAAACATGTACTGCAAATTCCTGACCTCAGCTGGAGCCCTGAAGTGGTGTTACAATGTAGTCATAGAATCATGGAATCATAACATCATAGAATTGTTTATTTTGGAAAAGACCTTTCAGATCACAGAGTCCCGCCATTGACCCAGCACTGCCGAGTCCACCAGAAAAGCATGTCCCCAGGTGCCAGATCTACAGGTCTTTTATCTACCTCCAGGGATTGTGGCTTAACCCCTTCCCTGGGCAGCCTCTTCCAGTGCTTGACAACTCTTTCAGTGAAGAAATTTTCCTTAGTCTCCAATCTAAACAAGTCCTGGCAAATGCTGGGATAGTTTCCATCAGAGAGTGTTAGACAGATTAGAGGATTAGATTAGAACACTGTTTCCTGAAACATGGAAATAAGAATGGGATTTGGACAAGGATGTAACTTGTGTCGGATTTGGCTGTTTGGTCACTGTTTCTTTGTGCCCACAAGGTACATCAATTTCTAGTGACTGCAATAGCAACCTCTTCACTGCAAAGATGCATGGCCAAAGGTGAAATGCACGGACTTTTGGTCTTGTGATTAATGAGATGCTCCCCAAATAGTCCCCAGTAGCCACTGAGCCCACATACTGTTCGAGTCACATTCCCCTCGGCAATTGTGGGGCTGCCAATGGAAGGAGTACGGGGTTAGGCAGTGCTGCCACAGGAATGGGAGCGATAGAGCAGCCCCTGTACAGCTGTTGCAGTGGTCACAGCTTCTACCATCTCTAGCCGACCTTCTTCATATTGCAAATAATGACTACCCTGGGGGTATCCCCTCCTAAAAACTGCCAGGAACTGCTGAGCTGCAGAACACTCACTCCCCAAGAGCAGATGTGGAGAATGGTCTCACCTCAAACCAATTTTCATTGAAAAATCAGTATTTGAAGTGACATTCCTATTCTGTTGGCTGCAGTGGAAGAGTGATTTGGAAATGAAAAGACAGTCGGTAGGTCTATTGCTCTAGAGGAGCATTGCCAGAGGGAAAAGGGAGGCAATGGAACACCATCAATTGAAGGTGGAGATTATCATGGAGTGAAGACACTGGTGACATATGTCAGAAGTAGGTTTGAATTGCAGAACATTATGGATAATGTTTCTTTCAGTCCTTTGGATGGAGCTGGTTGATTTCCTTTTTAGAGTTTTGTTGGCTTCTGGTGGATTTTCTGTCTCAGCAAACAGGCAAAGCAGCAGAAGAACATGTTATGCTAGGGTATTTAAGTAATATCAACTATCTAATTATCATTCCCTGATTTTTGAATAGTCAGAGATAGATCCTGAGTAAACACAAATTTAATTCTGTTTAGTGAAAGAGGGTCTACAGTGCTAGAGGCAACCTGAGGAAGAAAAGTGTAGAAGAGGAGTGATGATGGGCCAGTAGAGGAGCTTGGGATGTTTGGGTCTTACCTGTATGCTTCAGCATGTTGCTGTATTTTGCACATTAAAATAAAAGAATCTACTTAAAGAAAGCTGGAAGTAAAGCTTCTAGCAGCAGGAGTTGCAGAAAAAAGAATGAAACTCAAACAGAAATTATGGATGAGGTTATATATAGATATTAAGGTGCATGTAGATATTGTAGGTGCTGTAGATACTATGATAGCAAAGTGTGGACAGGTTTGGTTCTGCTTTTCAAACAGCCCTTTAATCAATTACGTTTCTTCATATTTAATAAGATCTTATTTTTCTTCTATTTAAGACCTCAAAAAGGCCTTCACACTCTTGACACAATAATAGAGTTTGGTGTCAATGACGTGCATCACTTCTTAATATTAACCAATGGATGCTTTTCCTTTCAGTTTCTCCCAGTGCTGCTTATTTAAGTTGTTTCGGCCATGCTTTCAAAAGAGCTGATGAGAAGGAAATGACTTCCTTGAAGTGGCCCTTGTGCAGGGAGGCTTTTGTTTTCTTGTTTCTTTGAAAGGTTAAATGAGCAGTAGTTAACAGCTGAATGCTCCCTGGCAGTTTTATTGCTGTAGGTGAAGCTTGCAGCCCATGTCTATCATTTAATAAAGCATCATTAATTGTTTTCTGATTTTTCCCTCCCTGCATGGAAGATGAAGTGGTTTGTGCCAGCCTAGCTCATTGTCCCTAACCACATGCGAAGAACCCACTGACGTCTCCTAGACAAGCTTTGTCATGTCAATCTAAATGTTTTCTCTGTTGCTATATAGTGACTAAGGAATAAGCAGTACCAATTTCCAAGTGATGAAGAGAGCTGGCAGAGATAAACCACAGGAGCCTTAAATTAGTCACTTGATAAAGCGAGCCTCTTACAAGCGAGCCTCTCAGATGTGAGGAAAAACATTTTTTGTGAATGAGAAACCACAGGCTGTCAGTGGAAAAGACAACCTGTTTTTCTACCCGCAGTGGGGGAAAGAGTGCTTCACGAACAGCGATATCCGCAAGGGCTGGAAATGTGAATCCCAAGACGGAGCACAACTGCAGAGGGGAAGGAGCAGTTCAAAGTTTGGAGAAAATCGCAGGGTTGCTGAAGGATAAAAAAGGGGTTGCAGCAACAGGTGCAGAGCTGCAGCTTGAGTCAGTGGCCTCTTTGAGACCAGCAAACTGAGCTTTCATGCCCTGTACCCCTAAAAAAGCCTGCTGATACCAAAGGGTGATTGAGTCAAATAATTCACTCATATGAACTGTGCTCAGCTGATAGATAAGTTTAACACAATCTGATTTCAGAACATTTGAAGAGTGTGTTTATTCTTCTGTATAGAGAAAAAACAAGTGAATCTTTGGGGAGGTTTTATAGAAGGAAGGGAAGAGGCTTCACTAATGTAGTGGAATTCTATTAAGGAGTATTATCCTGGCCTAAACTCTAGAATGAGTGTTTCACTGAGTGTAAAAAGGTTAAAGAATTGTTACAAACTGTGTCTGTAACATACTATAGTTTTGCAATACTGTGTTATAGTATGGCAAAAAGAGTGAATGTATGTGTTCAATTTGACCAAGAGTGAGGACTACTGAGAGGAAGCAGAAGGATGTAATTTTTGTATGTGGTTTCACTATTGATTTTCTGAGTCTGCTCCAGCTTTTCAGTTCTTCGAAACATTGAAATATTGCAAAGGATTTAACGAAGAGTTATAAGAAAATTTGCCCTCTGGTAAAAGACATTAAAGAGATCAGTTCAACCCTGTCCATGAGGGGGAAGATAAAAACGTCAGCCAATCACAGTTCATCTACAGAAATGACTTCGTAAGAAACTCCATGTGTCCTCGGTCAGATGGAAGAAAGCACAGCAAAGTTGTACTCTTCAGTACAAAACCCAGAAAATTAAGTTATGCTGGAACTAGCAGTAAGACAGACACTGATCAGGCCAACTGGTATAAATGATCACTTTTAAGACTGCAAATGGAATCTCTGAGGTTTTTTTAAGTTACATCCTCCAGCTGCCTAGCACAGGAGTGGAATGAGTTCCTCCGAAATGTTTAACATATGAACCCATCTCTGTTTTTTTTGTTTTTTAGGAAGGCTCTTGCAGAGTTTCACATTCTGATTGCCAGAAGTCTTTCATTTTCTGGTCTGAATTTACTCACTAACAGTTTATAGACATTTTGTCTAGTGTCGGTTTATTCTGTTAGCCTATATGAGTAACTGAATTTGCTGTTTTCCCGCTGTAATGTAGTTCACATAACAACTGGGTGTTCTCTCAGCTTTTATTTTTCTAAAGATGAACAATCCCAACTCTTCTAGTCTTCCATTATAAAACACGAGTTCTCTGCTTGATTTCTGGATCATTTGTAGTTTGAACTAATCTATATAGCGCAGGGTTAACCCACAAATGTACATTGGCATTGATCCCCTCCTCAGTCTTCTGGAAACACCTCCCGCAGTTAACTTTCACAGCATCCATTTCCATTGCAGCATTGGCACAAGATATTGTTCCTGTGATGAGCATTGGCACCATGGAGTCATTCTCTTCCTTCAAAGGGTGTCCTCCCAGCTTCTTCTGTCTGTAAGCCGTGCACCCAGGGAGACTTTTACACAATCACATTTCTCCCTATTTTATTCATTCTGTCTTCATGCAAACCAAACTCTTCTCACTTTGGTCTGCCTTTGATTGAATCAAGGCTGCATTTTATTCTTTACCCTCCTTGTCTTTAATGGTTCATTATTTCATAATTTGTCCTAAAGCGTTGCACACCACTCTTGCCAGATAACATATCTTTCTGCCTTGCTTATCCTACCACTCATCTGACAGATGGATTAAAAATTTCGCACTACTGCGACAGCAATTTTATGCACCCATTTGCTCCATTTGTTTGCTTGATGGAAGAAACTTTAACTCTACCTTCCTGCTTGTGTTTTTGTCTTAGAGGAGGTTGTTTCCTTTGCTGTTGTGGTTGGTCATCTTGACTTTACCTCTGTGTTTTGTGTCAATATCTCTCAAAATAACCTTGTTCACCTACTACATTCAATGCTTCTTGATGTACTCAGCCATATGAAGAATTGAGATGAATTGTCTATTTCCTTTTGGGGCTAGAATGTGTGCAAACATCCAGCCCAGTCTTAACCTGCAACAACTTCACTTCTTCCCTTATGCTCCTCTTTTTTCCATTCCCCTGACATGATTTTCTACTTCTGTTTTTACGTGGTTTGATTTGGTGTGAATTTGGGAAGTTCTTTCACACCCGTTTTTCACATCGGAGATGCAATTATCACTGCAGATCTAGTCTTCTTTCTGTCCCTGAGGGTCCTGCTATCTTCCTGTTGTTCTTGAGGAAGCAGCAGAGTTGGCTGCTCTCATAGAACAGAATCACTGAAGTGCCTGGGTTGGAAGGGAGCCCTGGAGATACCTGTCCAGCCTTCTGTGAGTGTGGCCTTGGGGTTAAGCTATTTAAGATCCTGTCAAGCCCAGTGTTGAACACTTGAAGGTAAGTTCCACCACTTCTTTGGGCAGCTCACTCTGATGTTCAATGCCTCCCATGCTGAAGCAATTTGAACTTGTTGCACCATGTCCATTCACTATGCCCTGTGTGAAAGGTGTGCCTCCACCTTTTTTGTAACTATCTTTTGGGAAATGGAAAACTGCAGTTAGATACCCCTGAACCTTCTCATCTTGGGACTGAACAGATCAAATTCCTTTGGTTTATCTTCGTAAGAACAGATCTTCAACCCTCTAATCGCACTGGAGGCTATTGGCAGAGCATTCTGCCACTTTTCAGTGTGTCTCTTGATCTGGGGGCACCAAAGCTGGGTGCATTGTACAGGGTGTGAGCTGAGAAGTGCCAAGCAGAATGGGAGAGAGGACAACCCGTGACCCTCTGGCTGTAGATCTGCCGATGCAGCCCAGCATATCGTTTGTCTTCGCAGCTCCAAAGATGAAATCCACTTCCATTCAGCTGTCCACCAGCAATTCCAGTGCTCAACAGCAGACTTACAGTCCTGTCTGACGTATTTTTTTCTTTACTTTTGAGGCAAATTCAAAATAATTTTGCTTTTACGGCTCGCTGAAACCCCAGTCTTGCTTCATGTTTGCCTTCTGGCCCACTGGTTAGTTCCTTTAACTAATGTTTCTTTCAGAAACATGAGTTTGAAACAAAATGTTTCATTTCAAAAAGAAACAATTGTTTAACCAAAAAGTTACAACTCTCATGACAACATCCAGTCTTACTCAGAGAATGAGGATCTATTGTAATGATTCCTTTGCAGTAGTACTCACCTTCTGTCAAAAAGACCTACACACATCCAAAATCTGTGAATATCAGCAAAGCGTAACCTTCTCATTTGGGATGACTAGAAAAACAAGGTTAATCCATTCCTTCTTCAACTAAGCAACATTTTGTTATTGCTGACTCCTAGGCACAGTTCCTTGGAACACAAAGGCTTCCTTGGAAACAGAGGAGGAACTGATGCATCCCACCACAGGCTCTTTTAAATGCAATTCAAGCTGCAATGCCATAAATTAGGGGATTTTAAATGTGTTTCTATGTGTACTACATATGAGAAGATCCATGACTTCTTTCAAATATTTGATTACTCCTTCAACAAATATTTATTGCTGTGCACTTATCTGTCTACTTATGTTTGATTATTCTGGTTCAGGTTCTAGTACAAATAACATTTTAATTTCATGCTTCCCATTGCTTAGACCATTCATATTTGGTGCTTAAATATTTAGGTAAGATCAGAAATTGTTGGAAGATAATTTATGTCTTCATTAGCAAGAGGAGCAATACTACAGGAGTAGATTAGTAAGTAAAAAAATTAGTGTTGAGGACCCAACTTCCACACCATGCTTGTTTTGAACAGAAGACATTGCTCAAAAGTTACTGACAAGGAAGGAAATGATAGCTAAAAAACTACATAAGTTTCATTTCCTTAGGAAAAAAGATTAACTCAACCTGCCACAATACCTACATTTTGATTACTTTAAAGTATGCTGCTTGAGACTGTACTTTGTAATATTTGACAAGAGTATTTTTGCAGTTTTGGGTGAAAGAAAGAGCAATATTTGTTTATTTTATTGTCTTTTTAAAAGCTTGTTTTATTTTAGTTTGTGGTCAGAAACTCAATAGTCTCTTCAAAAAAGCAAAGAAATTTAGTTCTCTTATTTTTTGGGTTTTTTAAAAAAGTATTTATTGCTAACTAATTAAATCTTTTCAATGTCTTAAGAGGTCTAGAATGCGTTAATTCATAGCACTTCATAGTTGTAGGTTCAGACCTTTGAAAATGGAAGATTAGCAACTTTAAAATGAAGTGCATCTACACTCGACTCACAGTAGCTCTTCTACAGGCAGCCTTATTTCCTGTGGAGATGAAGAGGAAATGTACTCAGGGTGTGAAGTGCCTCCTTCATTTTTTAGCTACTAAAAAGCAAAGGTCTTGCATATTTCTCCTTTCACTTTAAATTCTGAAGCTATCTGAAAAACCTTTGCAAGCAAACCCCTCTCAAGAAGTCCAGTTCTAAGTAAAATGTTATCTGTGGATGAGCTGCTTGTAAGCCTGACTTTCCCTCATTCCCCTACGTGTCCTGGAGGCTGGACAGAAACAGGTAGGACCAAATCCGTGTACTGATTTGCTTTTTTTTCTGTGAGAAAACACGACTGGCTTGCTTAGTCACACAATTCTGAATGGCGCAAAAGAGATTGGCAGGTAAGGGGAATCCCCACCAAACCGTCTCCTGGATTGTTTTAGAAGAAAAGATTGCATCATGTAGCAGATATCTTCTAGGAAACGTCCGGTGGAGGTTTCCAAATGGCTATGACAGAAAATGCCCACTCTGGAGGCTGGTTTAAAAGATTTAACGGATATTTTCTTATTGATGCTTGAAACAGATCATTGACTTAGCCTCTAATATGTGCCTACACATACACACTTGTGTTTCCATGCACGTATGTGATAATTAACGATTATGAATTGTGTAGGGGATAACATGAAAATGATCAGATTTTTCCTCCAAATGCTCACATTTCAACTTAGAATATTCAATAAAAAATTATAGCAGGACTGCCTCCACTACTGTTTTCTTCCAAATTTAAATATGAGTATTATTTTCTAACAATAAATATGTCTGTAAGATAAAGTACTTAAACTGTGAAAACAAATGCAGCTCAATGAAAACTCAAATGGCACTTGAATTCCTTATTAAAAATTAGATCAAAAAGCTCCAATGCAAATAAAAGCCAACAGCAAACAAAGCAGCATAATGAGAAGGAAAACAAAACCCAACTCATAGAGAAAATTATATAAATATAATGAGTGGAAGAAGAGCAGGACTGTCTCACTGACAGGTTGATAGTCTGAAAAGTACCATTTGATATAGTATTAAGAGTGTGCAAAAAGTCTTAGATTGTTATCAGTCTGCGATGAATTTTCAGCTGAGTCCGTGCTACTTTGTGAGGTTGCAAGATGGCCTCTGATGAGGTTAATGGAGATCCCTGAATGGATTGACCGAGCACATACAGAAACCAGCAGCTGGTTTAAGACTAGCATCCTTTGGTCTTCTCCCTTTAAGAATGTCATGGTCCTTTTGAAAAAGAGCCGTGGGCTATTATCACAGATACTTGGATGAGAAGTTCCAGAGGTTTTTTTCTTCTTTTGAAGGTGGATCTGATCCTATGAAAATGAAACTGAATAACAGACTGAGAAAATACCAGAGGTCTCTGTATGGAGAGTTAAAGTATAGAGAAAAACATGCACTCATTTACTGGGAACTGGGGAAAGACACTGAGCAAAACATGGGATATTTTTTCTAGTACCATACAGCAACAATAGACATACACATATATATGTACAGGAAATATCAGAAAGTCAGAACCGCAGAACACAGTCAGGGCAAATCACAGTGGAATTGTTTTCTCCATGAATTGGCTTTCTCAAAGTGAATTAAAATATTACCTTCAAACTAATGGAACTATTTGTGGAAAAGGTTATGGTAATACTAGCACACTGATCTTAGGAAGAGCAGGGCTATTAGAGAGCCATGGAATCATAGAACACCCTGACCTGGAAGGAGCAGAAGAATTAAAAAACCTTGGAAGATCACTTTGGGGACAACTATTTTAATAAAATATATACTTATTTTGTAGAACACCTCACATCCACCAAGGCACAGAGTGCCTTATCTGAAGTCAGTATGTTCTACTGAGAGCATGGGATAGATGGCATTGCCTGCTTAACATTAAAACCCAACAAATATGAACATTGTAGGTGCTAGTGCCTAGGCAGAAGTATTAGGCAAAAATATTAGGAAAAATCTTGCAACAGTTGTGTTTATGTAATAATTTTTTTCTATTCGTTTTATTCTACTTTTAGAAGTTCTTGTTTTCTGTCTTTTCTCTGCAACCACACTGATTAAAAAGTGATTAAAAAAACATCCCAACCCCAAAACTCTAAAATAGATCCCAATATTCATTAAATTATATAAAACAAGAAGCTATTATTTAAAGTGGGAACAAATACTGTGAGACCTATGATATAATGCTCGTAACTGGCAGTACCTCCAAAGGATATTATGGTGCTGAAAGCAGAAAACTTTCAAGAGTGTTTTACTCCTCTTGGAAGAATGAGGAAGTGCTGGTGAAAATGGAAGATTTTATGTAGAAAAACCTGTAGAGACTCTGTGGTTATAGCACAGGAGGTATAACATAGCCAGAGTTTTGGATTGCTGCTGTGCCAACAGTTGTGCTGCTTTTCCATTGATATGAACTGAAACAAAAATTGAATAAGATTTAGAATTTTATTCTATTTTATGTGCAACACGTTTTAATCAGATTTGGATACGAGGAAAGATTCCAGACAATAAAAGTATAGAGTAAAAACACACACCATGTATGTACATCACTGTCTTCTACATTGTGTTAATTTTTTTTGTACTTTATTTAAAAAAACAGAGCATTTTGGAATTTCACCTGCCTTTCTCATGGCTAGCTCTCACTGGTAGCTTATAGTTTCTAAATCATTCACATATGCAGACTGTGGTGGTTTTTTTGAGAGCTGGAAAACCAGTTTGTACCAACTTGAAATATGGCACAAGAAACAAGAAGGAAACTTTGGTCTCCATTACATACTGCAGTCCACGCACAATTAGCAATGAGCAAATGTATATTATTGGTCTCTCTTTCCAGACTCAGAATTCCTCATATATGTCAATTCAGCAGTCTTTCAAGGAAAATAAAAGGAAGACAGCATTATGCTGATTTTAGAAACAGGGACATGAGCAGCTATTGATGAGGACAGATGTTCTGATGAAAATATTTTTATCATCTCCAGAAAACTATTTTAACACTAGTCCTGAATATTTTTATTATGCTATTACTGGAGTGTTTAGACAATACAAAGCTGATGGTAATACAGTTAGGAATTGCCGTAAAGTCCACGGCAGTGTTTGAGAAAGGCCAGAGGCTATCCTCTTCTTCTTGGGTAAAGCAAAAGCTTGAGCACTTACTTTCAGGACAGATGAGTACTCAGACCATGATGGGTAGTTATTTCCCATTGCTAGCTCAGAAAGGAATCATTAGTGATTTGTGGGGAATTCCTGCATGAGTTTACCAAATTAAAAAACTGAAGAAAAGTATGAAACAGATGTCTTGTGTAAGTCAAAGTATCAAGATTTTAATAATTTTAAATTTGCACTCTAATCGATTGAAGTTGTACCTGTCAGTTCATTACCTGTTTGGACATCTGTCACTCTAGATGGCTAACACCACCGAGTGTTAGTTTTGTCTTCCTTCCCTTTCTTTGGAAGACTCAACAGCTAATGTGTGTGAGAAAATTTATGAGTGGAAAGAGGGATCAATAACGTACCTTTTCCCATTGCCAATTGCATGCAGACGAGAGTATGTAATGGAGGCCAAAGGACCTTCCTTGCATCATATTTCAGATGGTACAAACCAGTTTTCCAGTTCTCTCAAACAATACAATCTCTGAAATGTCCTTGCAATGGGATGAAATTTTATTTAGAAAAAAGTCAAAAAAGGTTAATTCTGAGCATTTTAGAACATCCCCCTATGCTGGAATTTATAAAGCAAAGTAGATGTTTTGTGCCAGTATTATCCCTACTGATTACTGGAAACATCCCCTAAATCACAAAGGTCCAGTGGTCACAAAGAGTAGACTATTACGTCCTCCACGATGTGTAGTACTGATGAAGCATACCCTTATCGGTAGGAGAGTGGTGGGTTGGTTTTTTAATTTTATTTTTGTTTTGGTTTTTGTTTGGTTTGGTTGTTGTTTTAGTTATCAGTTTGGGGGTTTTTGTTTTTTGTTTTGTTTTGGGTTGTTTTTTTTCTTTGGCAGAGAAAATGACAGTGTTATGATATGCTTGTAAGGGTCAGTTGTAAGTTCACAGAATCAAAGGAAAGTATGGGTTGGAAGAGACTTTAGAGATCATGTAGCTCCAACTACATGGGCAGGGAACCTTCCACTAGACCAGGTTGCTCAGAGCCCCATCCAGCCTGGCCTTGGACACTGCCAGGGATAGGGAATCCATTGCTTCTCTGGGCAATGCTTCAATTCCTCACCACTTCCACAGTAAAGAATTTCTTCCTAAAGCCTAATAAAAACCTTCCATTGGACAGTTTGCAGCCATTCCCCATCCTACCACTACATGCCCTTGTAAAAATCCCCCCTCCTGCTTTCTTGTAAGTCCCCTTAAGTCCCCCTTCGTCATGATGCCTCATCGTCAAGATATCTTCTTTGCAGATAGTACCGACATGAATAACAGTGCTTGGCAATTACATAGCCCTGGTACAATGTGTAGGCAAAGTTTAATCACTTAACACCCTCAAGTGTGCCAACCCCGCCTCCACCACCCCAGCACTGCGAAGGAGGAAACAAAGGAATAATTTCTGCTGCTTTGTAAGAAAGGGTGCCTAAGACGTGAAGTGTGATATAAGGTCAGAATGACAACTCAGAGAGGGTTTTCCGACCCTGGGCTGCTTTCCTTGGGCAGTGGTAACAGAGAAAGCCACTGCGTTTTAGAGAAATGAAAGGCAGAGTTCTGCTGAACTGGCATGGGCAGTTGCTCACTAAACCACTCAGCACTCTGAGGAGTAAGGATAAAACAAAAAATGAAAGGGAAAAAGCTGTAATCAGTGGTTGTAGTGAAATTTGACATGACTTTGTGAGGGCATCTTCGGGTATCTGGTGTAAGGTGTTGTATGAGCAGAAGGGTGTGAAACCTCTGCTTTGCATGAAGAGTCAGATGAGTTCCAGGCAGCAAAACGAAAAAATGCCTTGGTTTCACTTCCTTCTGTGTTTGGAACCAGTGACAATCCAGCTGTGGCTATGGAGTCTCACAGAAGGACCACTTCAATTCTATGCAGCACAAGACTTCCCAATGCTATTCTGGCATCTGTTTCAACTAGATTAGGACTAGTGCCCAGACAAAGAGCTTGTGTTAGCGCTGAGTGTTCAGTCTCCTCCAGCATGCACTCCACAGATATCTGTTAAAGAACACAGACAACAAATTGCATGCTCTTAGGCCTTTGGAAAGGGCAGATATTTTCAGGATACCTCCTGCATGATTTGTAACCATGTTGATTCTCAGGAAAGGCAATGCAGCAGAGCCATCTGAACGTGGAGCTTCCTCACAAAGGGACTGTTCACAGCTCTCGGGCAACAAGACATACACTGAATAATGGTGATCTGCTTCATCACTTTAAGGCGGAATGGGAAGCAAAACAGGGCTGGAAGAGACACAGGGCCCTCATATTCTGACCATCTGCTATAGACTGTTGCCTAATTTCAAAACAATTTGGAGACATGATGTTGTGTGACAACAGAAGAGAATAGTATGACACAAGTATGTCAATGATAACGTGACATTTATTGCAATGTAAAGGATTTGGAAAAGGGATACTCTTTCTGTATTAAAATACATTTCAGTGCTGCTGATGATTTACCACATAACATTCAATGCTTCGTGTGATAATTTGGATGTGGAGATAAGTAAAAGGTCTGAATCTAACCTCTCCAGGTAGGAGAGTGTACCTAAAAGTCAGACCTGCACTCAGAAGATAGCATGACAGAGACTGATGTCATGGTTTTTTTCTTTGCTTTTTGCCTAATTTCTTGCCTCAGTTTATGATATAATACTTGTAGCACCGCATTGTGATCGGTACTAGGAGACCCCATTTGTGTTTCCAGATTTGCCTTTCCCAGAGGCTGAATGATCATGAGCCATCCCATTGCTCTGTGCTTCTGTTTTCTTACCTGCAAAACTGGATGCTTGGCAACTGGCTTCTCAGAAGTGTGAGGAGATTTAGTGACCAAATTAGCCAAGTAACCCCCCAAAACTATAACCAGTATTGATAAAATGTGAGTTGGCAAAATCCATTTTTCTGATACTTCATCCTCCTGCTATTTTTAAAAGTTTGGTTGTAATGTGAGACCAAAGGGAGGTCACCTGAGAAGCACAGCCTGCTGCGGACGAGATGTGTGTCTGACAAGTTTAACAGAGCAGCCTAACCCAGCACAGTCACTCTGGGTGAATAGTTCTCTGGAGAAGGCAGTACTCCTGACTTAATATTTCAGCTCCTGGAATTGCATTTTCTGCTTGGCTGGAAAATTACAGAAATTAGTTATTTTCAATTGTGTTGTGAATTGTTCTTGATACGTTAGGATGACTGAACTGTTTAAGTACAAGAATCTTTCCCAAACTCTCTTCTTTCAGCACTTCTTTACACTCGCTAGTAATTCAGCACAAAAGCACTGTTCAAATTAGAACCCGTAATGGCAAAAAATTGGGCTTCGTGATCCAGTCCCTCTTCCAGGTGTATGTTTCTGACTGCATAAAGAGTGCCATATGTACCAGGAATTATTTTCACTCTCCCACTTGACATGTTGTTTCCAACATTTTGCCAAATAATTGCTCCATAGACTCATGGCCAGTCAATGACCTGCCAGGTGCCCCATCTTGTAAAATGTATAAAACTACATTTAGCTGAGCCATAACATGTATTTGTGCTTGCCTTGCATAGCAATCCAGGTTCTTCAACATTATCCATATCCATATCCATTGTTCAATGTTCTGACATTTGTGATTTCACTTTGAACTGTGAGTTCACTTTGAATTGTGAGTCCCCTTTGAATTTTTGTGGGACCTGCATTTTGTCACTATCCCAGGAGGTAATTAAAAGGCATGTGAATGTGGTGCTTGCGAACGTTGTTTAGTGGTGGACTCAGCAATGCCAGATTAGAGGTTGCACTCGATGACCTTCAGTGTCTTTTTCAAACAAAATAATTCTATGATTCTAATTTGTAGCACAGAGTTGCAGAATAAAAATGGTTTGAGTTGGAAGGGACTTTTGAAGATCATATAGTCCAACCTCTCTGCCATGGGTGGGCATATTAACTTTGCATTTGTTTACAGTGTTTTGAGGCATCCTTGAATCGTACTATTACCTTACCTTCATGCCAACACTTCCAGCAATTAAGTTATTGTTTAACCAGCTTTGTCTTCTTAAACTAAAACCAAGATATGGATTGCATAGTGTTATTACCTCAGGCAGATTGCAGCACTAATTTTTGAGCAGTACCACGACTGTCGTGAGATGTGTCCCATCTGTCTATGCTGCTGTTCCCAGGGAGTTCTAGCGTGCAGCTTTGGGGCCTGCCATTGTTGGTGAAATTTGGCTCTTTTCCCTGAAAAATTATGATTTCCCTGGTAGTAGTAGTCTAGGTCTATTCCACAGATGGAGATGAAAAAGATTTGATGGCATTAGTGGTCATTAGCTGAGATGGAAGGAGCTGCTGGGGAAAAGGAGAGTTTCTTACAAGGAATATCCAAAGAATCATGCGGAGCTGAGCTGGAGAGTTCTAATTTTACCTGTTGGGAATAACTTTAATTTTCATCTGTTTCTGATGAGCTACAGACATCTTCCATTGCAGCCCATGTGAACTGAGCCCACAAGTGCCCTCTTTCTGATTCCCTCTCTTTTCTGTTCCCTATGGGCCGCTTCCTTCCTTCTCTTGCAGGCTTCTATGACCCTCTGTTCACATATTGCAGCCGAAAATTATCTGATTTCTTCATAAGACTCTTCAGAATAAGCTCTTTTTCCATTATATCCATCAAAGCAGGGTTTAATTCCTGTACAAAACCAATTTCTTTCCCCAGCTATCCTCAGTACAGTTGTTTCAGGGTTCTGTATATGCTCGGAGACCACCCCATCTGTCTTCTTCAGCTGGGCTTATTTTCATCCATATCCTTCTGCTTTCTAATTCTACACACATTAGTGCAAGTGAAATGGCAGGTGGGGAATTTTAATCATTGCCAAGCAGAAATGAGTGTCTGAAGTACTAAATACTCTGCTGCCACAGATAGTAGACAACCACAGAGGAATTTAATATGATACATCATTGCATTAATGATGGAACCTTGTTTGTCCTGCTCTGAATCTGGAGGTGAGGAATGCAAAAGCAGCAGAAGTGCACTTTAGACCATAGAAAAGATGCAAGCAGTGTTTCAGAAAAGGACAGCAGTAGAAAGAACATTTAAATCTCCAAGTGTCTGTGAAGAACGCCATGTCAAACCCAGTGGTTACTTTAAAAGAATACCAGAAATGAGTTGCCTGCTATATTGACCCTTTAACCACAAGATAAGGGTTTTTTTTCAGATGGGGTGTAAGAATTGGTTTGAGCCACAATGCATACTCCTTGATCAGTATCATAATTTCCCCCTTTTCCCCAACCACGTGTAAAGAAACTTCAGAATCTGCCACGTAAACGTTACCCATTGACGAACCACCGAACATTTTTTCCAGGACCATGTTTTAACAAAGACTCTTTCGAGGGATTCCCTTGATTAGCCAAAAAATGAAGGGTTCTTATCTAACACTATCTTGTCTATATATAGACAGCCTGTGATGACGAAATAAAAAAATTTCAAGACCAGGTATAAATACCACTGATGGGCTGATGAAGTTCAGTCGTCTACTTTCTTCTAATAGAAGATTTAACTATTAGAAGTTGAAGCTCTCTGCTATTAGACCTGTTCTTCCAGAATTTATCTGAGCAGTTTAACTGAACCACCACCAAGAAAATGGCTTTCCAGACCTACAGTTTGCTTGTTCTGTCTGTCATCATGATTTCTTTTGGACATGTTGAAAATAGATTGAATCTTCTTCAACTTCAAAATGATATAGACAAACTGAAAGCTGATTTTGTAAGTATAGTCTTCTGCATTTATCTTCTCCTTCTGCTTGTACTTTACATATAGTCCAAACTTGAGCACTGCTTGACATACTCAATATGTACCAATAGAGGGTAATAAGGGAACTAATATTTTGATCACACCTTTTTTTGACAAGAATATGGATAACTTCTTTTATTTTACTACACCCTTTCATTAACCTGATTCAGTTTTTCAATAATCATAGTCATTGTAGTAATTTGCATTTATTTCAGGGATGTTCTTCCTTTCACAGTATCTTCTCCTAGCTCAATTCAACTTTAATTACAGGGAATCCTTTGTAGTAAGAAATCTGAATGCAATTTATGGTGAATATATAAATCTTTATTCAGTTCTGACTAGATGAAATTTACTGACTTTTAAAATTTTATGTTAGCAATGTTGATGGGAGATTTAGTACTAGCTAGCGATATAAACAAATTAGACATGAACTTTTGCCTTAACAAATGCATTTTCTACTGATTTTAAATTGTAGTAGTGTGTTGCTCAAAGGTGGTTCCTACTTCTTATTCTTTTGCATCCTCCTGTCATTTTACTTCCACCTGTGTGACTGTGATCTGTCATGGGAATATAATTTGGCATGATATTCTTTCTTGTCAACTAGAATTTTGGTAACTTGATAACTGTAATGTTAATTCACCGATCTTCATGTGGGAGGCATTAAGGTAGCACACAGCTGAATTCAGCAGGGATTAGTCATAGAGACAGCAGGTCTACAATAGAGTCACTTTTAATTAAGAGCTTTTATTTTCAATGTACTTTTGTTGTGGTTTTTTTCCTCTAAATGCATGAAAAAAACCGGAAACAGTCTGTTCCTATTTTCAGCTCTGATTTTGCCATGAATTTGTCATAAATTTGTGCAAATGGCAGTTGAAATTTAGTAGTCAGAGACCCACCCTGAAGTGGTAAAGACTAGTGTGATACTTCAGTGTTTGCAGGAAACTGGCTACAAAGTTGGCATTATATATTAGATTTATCATTAGCGTAGACCACAGAGAGTCTTACTAGAATATATAGAACTCTGCTGAAGAGATCCTGAGTCATGGTGAAATTTTTGCACTGACATTAATACTTTGCTCCACAGAAGGTGCCCCCCACCTTTTAGAAGAAGAAAAAAAATCAAAGTTTGGTAGTGTGCTTAGCATGGGGAGCCTAGAAGGTTTCTGTCAGCCTGCAAGTTCTCCCTTTGCACTCACTGTAATTAAATTACCGAGCAGACAAAAGAAGGAAATGCACTGTTGTATACAAAAAGGAAAAAAAGACACACAGAAGAGGAAATGATTCAGTCTGTCTTTCCTTGGTAGGAGAGTTGTATTGCTCTTTGCTTCCTAGAATCTGACACAGTGCGTAGCCAATATCTGATAGTTCAACTCCATCCCTGTGAGCCTCTCAATAGTCCACTAACCTTGCATATCCCCATGCCTGACTGTGGGCTACTGGGATATTCTCCAGTTTTGCAAACTGCAGTTTTATAGTAAAAATGGCTCATTCTTGTTCCATATGAGACTTTACTGAGACTGTATGAATTTAAGCTCACAGATGACAAACTGCTGGACTTTGACTTACCAGAAAACATGCCAAGAGCAGACCCAATGATTTTCTAACCTGTTGCTGTTCTTATAAGCTTTTATTTTCGTCTTTCAATAGCAAAACTTGCAAGGAGCATTTGGGAAAAGAGATGTGCTAAACATCTCTCTTCAGATGAGTTATAGCAGGAAAAGACTGTGAAAAGCAGATTAATACCATTTCTGATATCAGGGAACCATATAATGGGATTTGGTGGTTAGAGACGTGAAAGCATTGTGATAGTTATAGGCCAGATGTGCAAAAATCAGGATTTTGCTGCACATTTGAATAAAGAACAGAAATTGTGCCTCGGGAGAAATATTGTTTGTGTAATAGATCTGTTTGTTCTTTTTTTCAGAATTCGAGTCATTCAGATGTAGCTGATGGTGGACCTATTTTTACAGAGAAGCTGTCAAACTGGACAGAGGTGAGTCAAAACCAGATATGACAAAGCATGTCAGGCACTTTGTGGAGCACTTTTGATACAAAACAGCTCCCAGAACCAGCGTCATTAGCTGCAATAGAATGAACATGAGCAGACTTCTCTTTGGTAGCTTGGAAATGAAACAAATAATCCCCATAAAAATGCTTTACACTGCACCATGAACTGACCCTGAGTTACAGCCAAGCCTGGGAGATGAGTTGCAGCATCTTTATCGTCTTGTTTCAAGTGGCAGAGAACCGCTGCATGCTGTGTTTTATCTTCCTCCATTTCCCTGCTGATGGGCACTCACAGACCTTTCTTTTTGATTGCATTTTTCAACAGAGAAATGAAAAGAGAATCATCCTGAGTCAGATTATTTCCATGTACTTGAAAATGCTTGAAAAAACCGACAGGTCAAAGGCTCATGTCAGGAACATATCTGAGGAGCTCCATACTCTGAAAGAAAGCCTTTCTGATGGATCAAAGAAGATAAAAGATCTCAATGACCTGACAAAACTTCAGGTAAGACTCTTCTTTTGCCTCCAAGGTCCATGATGTTATATTTTCCAGTTGTGATTTGAGTGTGATTCAAGCCAGTAGTACTTCAGTAGCCCATGTGGTAATCCCCATCCAGCTCAGCTCACGCTGGACAGCCAATGTTTCCAGCTGCAGGGGCTGCTGCAGGTTTGCAGCGTGGGGTGGTGCTGAGCCTCGCTGCAATCTGGCACAGATGTGCTGGCAGCACTGCCAAACAGACTTTGCTCCAGAGCTGCCACTGATGTGGCCATTTGTGGCATGGGAATTGGTTGGGAAAGTCGTGCCCAGCTGCGTAATGCTCCGTGGCTGTGGGAGCACTTGGCTCATGGTGCTTGGGCACAAGCCACCGACCTCTGCAGAGAGCTGCAGACAGTGCCCCAGTGCAGCCAGCTGCTTTTAGCGCCAGGATAGCTCTGTTCCACAGAGCATGGCTGCTCTGCAGCTGGTTGCAGAGTGGCACAGAAAGGGGAAAACAAAAATCTGTGACGAAGTGGCTCTTTGTTGTAGGAATTAGGTAGCGGGGAATTGCAAATTGCTGATGACCTTCTGTTTTACCCTGGTGGCTGGGTTGTCTGTGGGCTGTGATCAGGAAATATTTATAGCTCTTTGCATGACTTTTGTTCCATTTGCTTCTTATTTATTACAGATGAGTGACTTGAAAATCCAGCGCAAGGCTGTGAATGAGCTGTTCAGCGTCTTACAAAAACTGGGGGACACCTCAAGTTCTCACAAAAGAAAAAGAAGCCAGTTTCAGAGGCTGTGCAAATGCTAGTGCCATCGTATGATCTTTTGCATTGAGCTACTGTGCAAATCTTGTTGTGACAAGAATTTTTAAATTTCGATCTTTCTATTGATTTTTATACATTTATTTATTGAATATTTAAGTATCTTAATTATTTATGAAGAAATCCTAATCGAAGTATTTATACCCCCTAATATTATATAAGGAATTACTTTGTCTTAAAATCCTGTCTGTTTGTTACATGTTTGTTGACCTGAAAATACAGAATGAGGCAATGTTTACCCAATATCCATATGGAAATCTTCAAGTGACATGATATGGTACCCAGCTTTCCATCTGGTGCTGTCTTGAGCGAGCAATGTTATAAGATTAGTCTCATCTATTTGGCATGGAGATACAAGCACCAGTATGGGGAAGCTGCTGTATTCAGGAAAACATATTTATGTCTGCTTACTACTAAACATATCTAAATCCAAATCAAGCAAGTAGACATGCTTAAAGATAAGCAAATGTTGAAGCACATTTCGGAACTAGATTCGGATTTCAGATTGATGATTAATTGCTGGTTAATATTATTATTATTATTATTGTTATTATTATTATTATTATTATTATTATTATTATGCACTGAAACTACCAGGAGGCCAGTCTACATAATATCTCAAGAGAATGTGACTAACTGTACTGCACTGACTTAACTTAAACTCTCAAATTTTAAAAATTTCTGTTGTTGTTTTTTTTTTTTAATGAATCATTCAAATGTGTCTGTTGTAATTTTATTTATTTGGAGGTAGTAATATGGAAGTTTTAATCTCAAAGACTATACTTTTGCACTGGAATATTGTTAAAAATTTTGAATTTTCTTTCAATAGAGACTTTTTGAAAATTGAATATTAAATAAATAAATACAGAAGTTTTAAAAGTAAGTTTCCATGTTTCTTCACCGTCATCTCTGTGAAAAGTAAAATGCTAATCTTGCTGTACATAGTGAAAAATGATGATCCTGCCCAGACATATATTTTATTTCTTCCTGCCTGTCCAAGAGTTGGGAAAGGGTAATGTTTTTTAAGAAATAAGGCTGAAGAGTCTAAAATTCCCAAGCTTTTCTTGTTTCTGCATGAGGAAACATAATTTTCCTTGAGATGGCATTGATCATTTGAAATTTGTTGTTACTCTGATTAAGGATAAAAAACACTTCCAAATTTCTCTGCATGTCAAAGCTATGGAGCCCAGGCTGAGATCTAAGCCAGGCCTCTCTCTATTTAGTTGCTTGGAAATGGTGAGTAAAATGGAAGGAGACTTGTAACAAGTTCTGAGAAATTAGAGGCGGAAAAAAGAGAGAGAAAAAAGCTCCTTCCCTGATTCTAATATCCTAAACCAGGACACTTTTAAAATGTAACACAGTATAGGAATTTAAAATATTTTTCGCATCCTCTATTCATTGCTTTAATGCGCTGGAACTACTTGCTCAGATTTTTTTGGGGGGTCTCTGCGAGTGGCACAAGCTGGAGGCTGGGGTGGCTTGGGCCAGGCTCACAGGCTTCTGAAATCTCCGATCCTCGGGGCTTTACCCAACAAATCATCTGGGGGTAGACTGCCTGCACTGACTGGGAATGGGGCAAATTTTCCTTGGCATTCCTGCCAACATGAGACTTCCAACTATCTCCTGAGCTCTGACTGACTCAGCAAATTCCAGAAACAGCACCGCATCGCATCCAAAGTTTAGTTGCAGCAAGTCCAACAGGTTTAGTTGTTGTTGTCGCAGCCATTCCTACTCCCATGGGTTCAGTTCTCTCCGTTGGTGCAAGATACCTTAATTCATATCCACATTTGAGAGTCAGAACAAAGTGACTCAGTGATCCTGGAGACTTGAACTGATTTCGAAGGAAACAGCTGTTCTTGCTTATATTCATCACAGACATGCATATGCACAGGAGATGCAAGTGACATTTCTCCTGTAGGATTTCTCCAGTTTCAGTTCTAAGCATGAGAAGCCTCAGTGAGCATTTAACATAGGCAATGTCTGCCTCTGCGCTCTTGCTCTTTCATGAAGAATTAAAGAGACCAGCTCTCGTCTGGGGGGATACACAACAAGGTGTAGCAAGCTCTATCGAAAAAAAATACAAAAAAAGAGAAAGAAAATGGAAAAGCAATTAAAGGAAAGGAAGAGAAGAGAAGAGAAGAGAAGAGAAGAGAAGAGAAGAGAAGAGAAGAGAAGAGAAGAGAAGAGAAGAGAAGAGAAGAGAAGAGAAGAGAAGAGAAGAGAAGAGAAGAGAAGAGAAGAGAAGAGAAGAGAAGAGAAGAGAAGAGAAGAGAAGAGAGAGAAGAGAAGAGAAGGAAAAATGAAAAACCTAACAGAAAGGTTAAAGTTTCATTAGTCATTGGCAGTGAGATAGTGTGTCTCCCCACTACTCCTGAATGAATTAATACCCTATTTCTTGAATTTGAAGCCAGGACTGGTTAGGAACTATTAAATTCAACTATAAACTGAAAATTCTACAATCCTCCCACACCTTGATGTATGGTTCCATGGAAAAACAATTTTAGGTAATTGCATCCAGAAGAAATAACATTTCCCAATCCAACCTGTTTTAGCTGTATGTACCAACCCTGTGCTCTGCTGTCCTCTGCATTCCTGAAGTTATTGTATTAAATCTGGCTCAAACCAGGAAATGTTTTGCGGGGAGGTTTTGCCCAGTCATGCAGTTTTCTGGGGTGTTCTTGCCCTTGTGCTGGGGAGCAGAGAAGTAGCGAAGGAATGAGTAGTGCAGAGATGGAGTAGCAGCTGTCACTGCTGACAAAATGTGTTTGTATATTCTGATTCCAGTAGTTTGGTGGTTTGGAGCTTTTTGTTTGTTCAATTGATTAGCTGGATTTTTTTCTCTTTATTGGTTTTTTTCCTCCAAAGTATCCTTATTTCCAACTGGAATTTTTAAAAGCATCTTGGAACTTTTAATGTTAAACCTGACACCAGACATTGTTGACATTCACCGGTACTGCCATAGTTATCTAACCACTCAAAGAAATCTAAAGAATTAATTCCTCATATTGACCTGACTTTTCCCTGCCCAGTGTAAATCTGTGCAATTTCTACAGGATGTTTACAATAAACTTCTGAACATTCCACACTTTGCTCTCTTACTGCGATAATAGTGCTAGAGAAGAAGATAATAAAAATCAGCCTCTACAAAACTTTAGCCGTGGGTGATACGGCTA
>VZRL01006498.1:471457-527158 GCA_013397895.1 Origma solitaria | reverse complement strand
GCATTAAAATCGCAGGGGAAGTGGATTCCCCCTGACTTTGAACACAGCCAATTACGGTAAAGGACGACTTTCCCCTCAATTTAAACCCCTTTTCTCCTAATAACCACTGTGTTTTCTGGAGACACTGTGGAGGGACTGGGGGCTCTGGGGAGGGACGGACAAGACGAAAGGGGAAAGTTTAAAGTTTCCCCCGGGACACTACGTGCTGCCCTGCCTGCTCGGGTGCTGCCCCTCAGCGCGAGAGTTTTTTCCTCGGCATTTTCTTGGAGCGATGCTCCGTGTCCAGGTGCACCCCGCTGCTCCCCGGCCCCTGCTGGATGCTCTGACCATTGTACCTGGAGGGACACTCGGGATGCCCCTGCTGGCCCCTCTCTACTAGCAGGTCCCTGCGCAGGTGTGCCCGGGTGGGTATCCCTCTGAAAGTGGCCTCCGGCGGGAGCTGCCCCCTCTTCATTGTCACCAGTCACACCTGCGGCTGCTGCACCTTGGAGTGGGGGGGTCAGGTGGAGGAAGGTCCTGCTGGTCGTTCCCGCACAGCCCATTGTCTGCTCCTGAAACACCGGGGTGCCGGGCTTTCCTTTCTGTAGAAAGCCGGCCTTCTCATCTGAGTGCCCGCAGCCAAAATTGGGATTCTGCCTCCAAAATTCCCCGCGTTCTAGGTTTGCAATGACAGCGGAAATTCCCCATGGATCATAACCAATTACTAGAAATTTTTCCTCCATGATCATTACTGACGTGTGCTTCTGTCAAAGTGTTTGACGTGTTCTTTGAGAGGTCGGGCGTTTGGCCAGGTTGTTTATGACTATACTGACAGGCCCAGACCTAATCCAAGCACCCCCATCACTGGTCTGGCCCCAATTTCGGTCAAATATTGATATAGTTCATAAATACTCCCAATTGCCTGCTACTCAGTCTTGCACAGTGCATCCAGGGAACGGATTTATTCTGTCTTTTGTTCCCAAACACAGCTCTCTGGCCCAAATCCCAGTTCTCACAGGCACAAACTAAGCAGAAAAATACTACAAGTGTTTGCTTGTAAAGTAAAATTCTCAGGACATCTGACTATACGATCAAAAGAAATACATGTATTGGTGGTCATCAGGGGAAGGCTTTTCAGAACAGAAAATATCCATTTTGGTAGCACAGATCCCATTTTGACAAAAATGCATTCCTCTGGGTTTGGGAATCCTGCTCATCCATGTAAGATATCTGAAAACTGGTATTTTGGAACTTGTTATTTCGAAATTGGGACAGTTTGACGTTTTGGAACTTGGTGTTCTGGTATTTTGAAATTGGGTTACTTTGGTATTTTGGAACTCAGTATTCTGGTACTTTAAAACTGGGATTTTGCAACCTGGTTTTCTGATATTTTGAAGTTTGTTTCTCTTTTATTTTGAAAGTAGCTTATTCTGGTATTCTGGAATAAGATTTTTTGGGGGGAGAGTATTTTTGAACCTAGTGTTTTGTGGACTGTTTTTTGGTATTTTTGTAGGCTGAGGTTTTTTTAGGGGGCGGTTGTGGNTGGGGGGTGGTTTGGGGGGTTGTTTGGTTTTTTGGGGGGTTTTTTGGGTTGTTTTGTTTGGTTGTTTTTTATTTGTTTGTGGGTTTGTTTGTTGGGGGGGCTTGTTTCTTTTTAGGTTTTTTTTGTTAGGTTTTTTTTTGCTTGTTTGGGTGGGGTTTTTTTTGTTTGGGGTTTTTTGGTTTTGGGGTTTTTTTTGGTAACACGGGCTTTTAGTTTGCACCCTGTCAACCTCACAGCTCTTAACAGGCCCCAGGATGGGATGCAGCACTCAATTCTGCAGCTCGTTGCCATTCACACCTCGATCTGTCATGACTGGCCTCCTAAGTGAGATCTGGGCCCATCACTCAGGATCAGGTATGCCTGTGAATTGTGAGAACCAGCAAGAAGCCACAGTCATTTGTTATGTCTGGAAACGCAGGGAACGAGCAGGGTGCATGTAGGTGCAGATAAGACCAAATGCACGTTTGCAGAGATGCCTGCATGGACACGCATGCACTGTACTAACAAAAATCCACTTGCATGGACCCACAAGAACTTGCACAGACAGCTGCTCCAGTGGATGGAGATCTCACAGCACAGGTACATAGACAACTAATCTGGCTGCTCCCAGCCTCTACCGTGCTAAAGCTGTGGGACATCACGGTTGCAGTGCAGCTCTCCTCTGAGGAGGGAGGCAGCTGGGTCTGGTGGCAGCATTCTTCCCACTTGGTGCATTCAGACCCTCTACTCTTCACCGGTTCTACTACGGTGTTCCCCCACGTCACTCTTTCATTTGGACTGAAGCTCAGCAAGGCTGTAGGACAACAAACGCATGGTGTCACTTCAACCACATTTGTATGTGGAGCTACTTACATTGCTCACCTTCATGGAATGGTGTTTGTTACAAAGACTGAAAAAAATTTTTAAAATATCATTCAAGTGATCAATTTATTAGGGTAACAGAAACCATGCTTGTAACTCTATAAACATATAGAGTGTGTATGAAATACTGACTGCTTCACTGTATGACATTAAGCTACACCAACTAACCCAGAAAGGATTAAACATTTAACTTTTATTATAAACTTCAATTCACTTTTTTCAGAAATGAGTTAGAAACATTTTCACATATGCCTGAACCTTCACTTTTCAGATGAATGTCCCAGAGCTGTCTTTCAACTAATTACTGGAATAATACTTGTAAATGTTGGCATGGAATGCCTAAAGCTACCAGAATGGGCACAGAAATATGCCATTTCCTTAATATTCCATTTTCTTTCAAGTCTTACAGATGACAGGGCATCTCATATAACACTAGCAAAGTTGAGTTCATTTCAGCTGGTAAGGCACATCCTTTTCCTCTGCTCAAGTTAGTTTTACATACTGTAACAATAAAAAAACCTCATGGTGTTTCAACATACTGTACTCTTTGCAGATACATTGTTACTGCAGTCATTACAAAATTAACACGTATCTGTAGGAAATACAATTCCAACACACATATAAGAATTTATTGTACCACTATTTATAGAAAGCATTTCACTCCAAAAGGGTCAGAACAACCTTAAAGATCTGCGTAAGAATTTATAAACATTAGTAAAGATATACCACAGACGACAGCTTTCTATGTTTTCAAGTGTAAGTTCTGGTAGATACCATGTTTAAATAAAGTGGACAATACCAGCAGAGATGCATACCTCTTTTGTCTTTATTTATAAAGAAGTGACACCACTAGAAAACACATTGATAACCAGTGCTTTGAACAGTGAAGGTGGGATCTAAAAAAAGTCTGATGAAACTAAACAACCTTAAGTCTTTATCGAGTTGCATATCTGCTAGGAATGCTGAAATGCAAGAGTTTACACCTGCAATATTCCATAATGGAACAGCCACGTGATATCAAATATAATCTCAGATTTTGAAACTGGTACATAAAAAAACCATCAACCAAGTATTAAAAGACCACTGCAAGTTCTTATTGCTTTTTGAGTTAAATAACAATCTTTGAATGAGCCAAAACCCAAACAATCTCTACAGTATCTTGCTTATCCTCCTGTTCGTTCATTAACAATGGAAGCAAGCAGTTATATGATGCGGCAAAAGAGGCATTTAAGAACACCCAAACAAAATCTATTTAAGTACACGGACATCCCCACCCTCCCCCTGAAACCCACTATAACCACTTAGCGCCAGTACAGGAGCAAAATTTGGTAAGACAAAATCAGAAGTCTGACTACAGTAAGAAGGAAACACAAGGGGACATAGAGCTTCCTTTAATATTCAGAATTTGATGTCTTCCAAAACAAAGCACAACATCCTCATAATTTAAAAAGGGAAGTTGCTTTCTAATCCTCACACATGCTGAGTAGTTCTCAAGTTCACTGAGTTCCACTGTGCAGCAGTTGATTTTGAATTCAACAATGCTTCAAAAACTACAGTAGTATTCAATGCGCTTTTTACTAAGGAGAGGAATAAAACAAATGCATGTTGATGTCGTTCTTGCCAGTTCAGCATTTCTGCATCAATTCCATTTGTTTCTTGCAGTATGAAAGGTCTACCGGCATCAGTCTTCAGAATCATCTTCAGAAGCTGTTGGAACAACACAGTGTAATCAGACGCCTTGACAAAGATCACTGAAATTAAAATACTTTAGGAGGAGTAGAGGAAATAAAGGTGATTTTATAATATTAAATAGCAGTCTGTAATACCCACCCAAACCTTCATAATCACATAGCTTAATTTTTAAATGCATCTCATGTCGGAAAAATACAGCACTTTCAAATCAAAACTCAACAGAACATACAAAATGCAGCGTCCTCCTACTCTTCTTCCTCAAAATAAGAGGAAGAAAACTTAATTACGCCAGAGATTCAACTTTTATGTAGTGCTTAGAGTGGCTAATTCCAGCAGTAGTCAGAGGAGGATATACTCAATCCATGACAGCTGCACCCAACATAAGGGAAAGAAATTACTCACTAAAATTAACAACTGGGATACTAAAATACCTAGAAAGATTCAGCAGTCTAAACAAACAAAAGACTCTTAAATTTTTATATATATACATATATGTTGCTTAATGCAACCTGGGCCTACTTGGAAGTAGCTCCTCTCTCCACTCCTTTCAGCATACGCAAGATGAACACGAGGCCCACATACGCACAGGATTTTGTTGTTGCAAGGTGAGTTAAAAGACAAACACACACTTGTCAACTATGATAGAAAAGTCAGTGCACGCATCCACATTAGGTTTGCAAGACGTTAGCTTGTCTGTAACAGGAGTTCAATATGTCCTCTTAAGCAAGGTCTGCAGGCAAGGAAGTATTTATACTGGAGTAACTTGTTCCATCCCTGAACACAGGAAGAAGAAAAGTCTGACTCCTTGCTTCTTCAGTTCTTAGCAATGTAACTGAAGTGCCTCAATAATAAATCTAGAACTCAGTATTCCTCACCTGCAAGTTAAAGGCTGAATCAAATATATATTGAATTAAGGTGTAAAATGACACTCATTAATTTTTACTCTGGTAAGGATACACATAACTTAGGAATGAATTCAGAACTCAAGTCCACCTTTGACTGCTCTGAATGCAGAAATAATCATCTTGAACCAGAACTCTCACACACACACACACTCCCATTCCCTACAGTACTCCAAATGCATCCTGCGTACTGAAAATCCATATACAATTGACAGACACTCACATGCATACTAGGAAAAAAAAAATGGTAGAGCAACTAGCCTTCTACCGCCTATTCAACACGTACAGAAGAAGATCCAGGGTATATTTACCGGAAACGTAAACGTATCAGCGTATAGTTTTGAATTTAAGCATGCTAAAAAATGCCATTAGATGAAAAGTTGGCTAATCCTTCACCGAAACTGGCAACTTTAGATTTCATTCGTGAGGTCTGATAGGTCTGATCAAGGAACCTACACAACCAAAAAGTGCACGGGAATGGAAAAAACAAAGGGGAGAAGAGGGGGAAAAAAAAAAAAAAGGGAAAGAAAATGGCAACAGAAGCGTCTAATCTAAGTGCAGTAAAATTCAATTCTAAATGTTTCTTTCCTACTAAGAGTCTTGTAAAAGTCAACAACCTGAAGGTCACCACTAATCCCATAATTACGAATTACCAGAACTACAAGAACCAAACTGTAACTAGTAAGAAATTTTGTTATCGCTTGCAGATAACACTTCTGTGGTCTAAACAGCTCTGTGCTGTTGGGAAATTAATCATGGAGAATCAAAATCAGTTCCCCCTCAGAATAATTCTACTGATGATGGAAAAAGCACTGCTGGGTAAGGTTTTCAGTATTTATGTTCGGTATTATGAATCTTGGCAAGGAGGATTGTACTCATTTAGCTTTGAGTTGATCTAATGGGAGGGGAGGGAAAGAGGGGAAGCACCTACTTTCAATATCTTCCATATGTGCCTGAAGAGTTCTTGCAAGGTTAATAAACTAGAAACAAGGCAGAGAGAAAGTAGTTTAAAAGTTGCAAAGTTATGTGCAGAAATTTGCAACAAGTTAGCAAAGTTTTCTTCACGGTTTACATCCCCAAGCTTCATGCCAGATCTTGGTTTTCCTAACCCATTTGCCCAATTTACAAAAAACCAATGCAAAATTTAATAAAAATCCCCACACATTAGACTTCAAATTGCTACTGCAGTTATTTCAGCTGTAAAGTGTTTCTCGTAGCAGCTTGTGACATCATGTTCTACAGTCTGCAAAACACATCGATTTTGAAAGCAGCAAACATAAACAAGTATCATTTTAATGAAAACCATTACTAAAAACTGTAATGTAGAAAAACAATCATGGTAAGGACTTACATTACTTAAATCTATTTCATTTAATTCACAACTAGTAAGACAAAACAGAACCCTCTGACTGAATGTGGTTCACAAAAAATGCATAAATACACTTAAGAGTTTTTGTTTACAATTAAATCTTAAGACCAGGATTAGTGTTAGGCAATGGTGGCAGTTTAATGTTAGAAGCACGTGGTATCAAAACCCAAAGCCAAAATTCCTAGGAATAAAAAGTCTCAGCCGAGTGGTTTTCCTTTGCCAATCTGCGTCACCGCTTCAGTTAAAAGTCCGGACATTGAGACGCAGCAGATTCTAATGAGTTTCCGTAGCTTATTTATATGCTTGATATCAAACAGCGGCATTGGTGCTCTCGCTGGTTTAAAATGCAGTGTCCCGCACAAAGGTATGTAAATGCCTCCTCTGATGGAAAACCAGTATAAACATCTTCTGCAATACATTCAAGCTAATAACCTGCTGGATGCTGGCTACTATTAGATTATCTGTCTTTTATATCTCTACGCTTGTAGCGGAGAAACTGGACCATGGAATACAAGCCCTACATTAAATGTGTACAGAAAAGAGGAGCACTGTTCTAATACATGAAGAAATTACACAGAGCACAGTCCTGCCTCTTCCCCAAAGACCTAGTACCGGTTAGCAGTCACCCATTCCAATATGCATTTGATAAGCTTAGTACTGTTGCTTCTTTGCATTTAAGTAAAGAACACGGAAACAATCAGCTTTTCAGGAGCTCAGTTGATTAAGAGCACTGATTAAGTATCTAGTATCAAATAAACATGTAAAGTACTGGATTTATAAGTGAATCACTATGCAGAAAGAACTTAGTATGCTGATCTCTTACTGGTTAAAGGTGTACTTACCACATTTCTAGGCCAAGCCTTTCAAGTGACAAGAGTGCAGTCAAATGCAACTAAAAGGACTTTGGACTAAAGCCAGAGAAATCATACTATAGCTATAGGATGTTGCAGAATGTTAGTATTCAAGTATACATCTAGGTGTACTCTGGCAGATGAGCATTGCAAGTTCCAGACCTTTGCAATATAGACTTGCATAACGAGAAAAAATAAACACATTGGGTAGTTCGCCATTCTTAAACGCGTGTTTGGCACAGAGAGAGGTTAACCTGGTTTTGCATAAAGTCACAATAACCATGACAGCATATATGGTAACTAATGAATTACCAACAGCCTTGACAAAAAGCATTCTGTAGCACAGTAGCCGCAACTATGAAGTACCTTTGGTTTCCAATCAAACATGGTGCACTGACAAGCCCGGCTTATCTTAGACCTGAATTTGTTTACAAAGTGTATGTCTTGGGTATCTAGCTGCTAGGTCACTCAAGGTAACAATCTGCTTCCAAGTTCTCTCTATGAGCAATTCCTGCCAGAAAATTACTGCATACTTACTCTGACACGTGTGCTGGCCTCATTTGCAGTTCCTAACATATCAGAAAAGCGCTGCTCGCATAAGTGTAACAACACTACAAGGTAGAGACCAGAGCTGATAAATTCATAGTCTGCCTTGAAGGAGATCAAAAGAAACATTCAGAATGTCAGTAATACATCTGCATATATGATTCAAGTAGAAAAAGAATTAGATTTTACTGGAGTCGTTACAGATTTATCTCTAGTTGTTCCAAAAGAATTAGGGAAACGCAATACTAAAGAACCTAAGTTACTGAAAAGCTATTTACACTTCTGGTCCTTCCCATCCACCCCGTATCTAGCATGTTATCCTGAAGATAAAACAGAGTTCTACAGATTAAGTCTCAGTCGGCATGATTAGTTCAGAGGAAAGAATGTGTGAATCGCAGTATTATATCACTTGGGGAAATAAAACCAATATTGCTAGTTTCTTCTCTGCGGTCCCAAGACTTTACAGAAAGCCAATATAAAGGAATATATTCCAAGAACGTTATGATGTTATAAACATTTGAGAAATTCCTTTACCCGCTAGGATAAAAGGAAAACTTTAAAAATGCTACTGCCGAACAGATAATTTAGTCAATTCTTTAGGAAAAAATTTCAAAGTTCTTATTTCTATTAAAGTGCAGTGACAGCAACCAATAAGCAGTAGTTCTAAAACATAAGATGATGGCACTCTTGAGAAAGACTTTTCGGAGACTGCCCCAATTGATAGGAATTAAGAGTACTAGGGTAAGAACTTACTTTGAGGAATAAAAAAATTAGAGGCTGGTGTTTTGCCCCAAAATTGATGTCACTTGGTATTTTCTTTTAACATCTGAGGTAGGCTAGTATCATCAGCCTTTGTATATTGTCAGAATACCACCCATAGAACAGGGAAAAAACCCTCTAAATAAAGTTCATTAAGAACACCAGCTTTGTGTTATTTACTCATTTTTAAATACTACACAAACCAGTAGTTCTAAAACAAACTATTTTATATAACAAGAGTAATACCAATGGGCCTTCGATTATTTCTAATTTAGGAAATTATTTGAAGGAGCAGTTAGAAACTGCTAGAACAGAGGTCAGTTTCTACTACTCTAATGAAACCAAAGAAGTTTGTAACAGTACATTTAAAACAACTGCTAAACTTTGTTCAAAAACAGCTAAAAGCGATGACAACTCCTTACTTAAAGTGAAATTCAAACTAATCGTGCTAGAATTGACACGGCACCCATGTGGCAGAGACACTGGATTACAAAGCTAGATGACAGATTTGCAACTGAGAAAAGAGATACATTACACTTACTAAAAGTTCAGCGATAGGAAGAATAGCAGGAAGGTACTAGTCGGAATACTGAGGAGAAAAATCTGTTCCATGATTGACATTACTTTATATGCATAGCAATCCTTCTGAAATGGAGATGCATTTGCCTTCTCGAAAGAAGACGGCCCTCCCAGCACTAAACCAACACTTACCAAATCAGGTAAAATATACTAACTTGTTCATTTGCATGTGCCCTATAGAGTTCATGAATGTCAAAGTCTTCCAGATTAAGATGCAACTTTTCCTTGCACAATTCACAGGTTGTCACTGCTTCCAAAGAAGAACCTGGTGGGCAGGCAGGCAAGGGGAAAACGCAGTGTCAAGCTTCAACAATCTATAACATACCACATACTCATTCAAACATTAAAAACTCTATGTAACTTTTGGCTTTATTTTGCAGATCAAGGTTAGAAGAAAGGAAAGCCTCTAATAGGAATTCAGTGACATCTGCTACCGTCAGAATTTAAATGCTGTGAATGTTTATTCTCTATCCAACTGCACATATTTTGCCTCACATTCACTCTGTACATAATATGCCTCTTGCTGCAAGTCTGGCATAAAATCGTTTCTTGCACTTTCTGAATTTTACTGTGTAATCCAAGTACACACAAAAGAAAGAATAAATATGCCAGAAGAAAGTTATTGTTAAGTAACATTTTGTCTTAAATACCAGTTTTAAAACAAGCTCCTCCATAAGCAACAAGATGAACAAAGCAAGTTGATAGTGGACTTACGTCTTTTCATATAGTTAAATACTTCAAATTAAGTCCTTCTACAGGTTGAGGCTTCTAATACATCCCTACTCTTATGCGCATCCTCTGGTGTTGAGTAAAAAAAGTCAACAGATACAAGTACCTTCCTTTGGTACAACGTATTTCATGTCTTCTATCAAGCCACCTACTTTTAAGTCTTAAAAAGTCTAGTTACGAATGAAAATCATTTCTGGATTTTCAAATTTCTATCAACACTAACAGTTAGCTTGGCTATAGAAGCCTTGAAAAAAAGCACAACCTTTTCCATAAGGAAGGGTGGAGAACAAATGCCACCTAAAGTGGTACCACCGAAGTGGTAGAGTAGTTCTAAAGCTACTTCTGCAATGTTCTATTTTGTCTAGCATCTTACTAGACAACCCCAAAAAATGTAGTTCTCTAATCAAGAAATACAGTTCTTGGAATTACTCTCATGAGAAGCTGCACAGACAGGCAAAAAGCCCGGAAATGCCATGCTGCTGTTTGTCCCCACTGCTCGTTTTTCAACTAAATAGCTCAGTAAGTGCAATCCTTCTAATAAGCCTCCCTATGTAACTGGAAGTCTATCTTGGTCTCTGGTCTGCTTTACCTGAATTTATCTTCGACTGCAGCCATTTTTTCATGCACTCCTGGTGAACGTACTGCAGACTTCCAGTGCATTTACACGGCTCTATTAAAAGGTTGTCCGAACTTGCAGAGGACATCTGACATATTCTGCATAAGTCACCCTCTTCATCTTCAGAATCTTCTAAAAGCAGGCTGAATAGGATGGAATACCGACAAATGCCGTGTCATTTCATGTAGGACTTTTTATAATGAAAATTCCATTTATCAAACTGTTTTCAAACCTACGAGAATTAAAACAACTTTCTTTAAAGACAAAAGTGAGTATACGGGTGACAGGGGACCAAATTGCCGCCTCCTCTGAAGGCAAATTTTCTTTTAAAATGATGGTTGCAGAAAGCCCTCTCATGTTAAGACAGTACATTTTACTATCTCAAAAGAACATGCTAACTTACCTCTCTTTAATTTTCTGGAGTCTTTCCGGATCTCTGGAAGGTGGTATTTTAGACTTGCCGCTTTCTTGTCCATCAGACTGATTCCAGCCAGAGGGAATAATATCTACAGTTATCATAAGATTGTCAGACAGGCCGCTTCCTAAGGTTGGAGGCACTGCAAAGCGAAAGAGAGAACCAGGCGGAATTCCTGAACTTCTTCTACCGTGGGCTGAATCCGGTGGGGAGGCAGTAGCTGTAGAAAGACCAGATACTGCAGGTGTTGGTGGTCTACTAACAGAAGCCCGAGGAGGGCTATCTGATGCTTCAAGAGAAGTCTCCTCACCTGACTCTCTCCTTCTAAAGACATGCTGTGATCTAGCAGTTGTATCAGAAGTAGAGATCCTTGCGGACTCGTCTCTTCCTTCTCTTCTTCTTCTGGAAAAGAGAGGCGTACATCTATTCCTCAAAGAGGACGACAACCAGGATCCCGTGCTCCTACTTTCAGTGTCCGGTCTGTAATTTTCCCCATCAGAATCAGAGTTGCGATTCTGTGAAACTCCTGATAAACCCCATCTTCGTCCAAGAAAACTAAACCCCTGAGAAGCTTCAGATGACTGAAGTCCTGGAACTTCTGGAGTTGCAGCTCCATTACTACTTGACAGAGTAGTAGCTTGAACCCTTGGGACCACTGTTGACTCTTCAGAGCCTAATGGTCTTGTATGCAATGGGTCTTGGCTAGACCTTCGAGAGAAAAATGTAGATGACACACTAGACGCTAAACGAGACAGCAACTGTCTGGTTGTGCGCCTCCCTTCGCTATCAGCTGTAGGCTCATTCAATGACCTCTGAGAAGACAAAACCCTTTCTGAACCACTTGAGGAAGGGGCTTCATCTCTAATAGCAGTAAGAGAAAATGCTGGCTGCACGCTCCTCTGGGGAGATTCCAATTCACTTCTCCTTTGTCTTGAAGAATAGCTGAATCTTGAAGAGTTCATGTTAGAATCTCTGTTGAAAAAAGATGGCTGATGATCAGAAGGCAACTGGCGGTTCATGGATGCATTCAGCCTCAAAGTGCTTAATGAGTTCTCTTTTGGTCTTGCTCCCTCTGCATATGAGGAGGCAGGCCTGTCTTGAAGATCTGTTGTAGAAAAGCAGAGGAAAATACTATCACGAGATATGCTCAAACACAGCAGGAAACATTCAAGGTCAGTGTCAACAGGGCTCTAAGCAACCAGAACCAGTTGAAGATGTCCCTGCTCATTGCAGGGGGATTGGACTAGAGGACTTTAAAGGTCCCTTCCAACCCAAACCATTCTATGGTTCTTACAAGTGTATCCTCTGTAAATGCTGTCTGAGTATCTCAATACACTGAGAAGGATTTCACTATAGATGAACTGTAGCTCACATGAAGCAGCCGAAGAGGCTAGTCTTCTTCCTCAAATGGCTACATTTGGGGGGTGTGGGTGAGAAAAGGGGGAAGGATGAATAAGCATGGATAAATGAAGGTAGGAAACAGACGCTCTCTCTGTGTATTCTGGAATTGAAAACTTTCATCTTCGTAGTTTCGGTGACTTTCTTTTAATGGCTTCTGCATTGCAATCACTATTTACTGCTGAAGGTGAGCTTTATTTATCTGGTAGATTCCAACTAATGAAACATCTGCACAGCTGCCAAGCATATGCTTTTGATTACACATCAGGGAACACAGCTGGAAGTCATTTTTATAGCAATGCTAGAAAAGCAGCACGGACAGTACAAAGTAAGTTTGCTCGCCAATCCTCTTCTCCCATTAGTCTACCAGGTAAGAGTAGCTTAACTTCCTGAAAAGTGTTAGAGTATGATGACATTAAAACACACTCTTGTGTTGAGGCAAGACTGTAGGACGAATTCCAGAAGCAGTTTTTATCTTTTCTGCTTATCTTCTATACTTATAAAAATGGCTTTTTTTTTTAAACTTCTGCATTACAAAACACCACTAATGCATCTGCAAAAGGTGGCAGACCAAGACCAATGGTGAGCTTACCCCGAGATAGCTCTAGAAGGCCCCAATACTCTGAACAGAAAGTGAAAATTACAGTGCAGAAGTCCTTACTAGTCCTAGCAGTTGCCATGAGACAAAGCTCTCACCTCATGAAAAATGTGTGTTTATTCATTTTTATTTTCAGTGGTCTAGCAGTTTTCCCTAACAACAATTTGAGAACCCAAATAAAAAGGTATAATTTGCACCTTTAAGAAAAAACTTTCCTGGGTCAAATCAACATAATTTCTTTTCCCATACCTAAATACAAAGAGATTTTAAGATGAACAAGAGAAGAGCTTTACTCACTAATCACAGTTACAGTGGCGAACAAAGACACCACTTTCACATGACTGAATGAATCTACAAGCCAGCCCATTCATACATCCTTTGATGGTTTGGTCAAGGCACAGAAAGTGGCCAACCAACTTCATTTAAAAGGACACCTTAAAACATATTTTGTGTTCGTGTTTTGAATAAAATATTAGAAGAACATGCCTGAATAAGTTTTGGACACCCCGTCCCTGGAAGCGTCCAAGGCCAGGTTGGATGGGGCTTGGAACAACCTGGGATAGTGGAAGGTGTTCCTGCCCATGGCAGGGGGTAGAACAAAAGGTCCCTTCCAAACCAAGTCATTCTGTGATTCTATGAACATATTAAGAAACTAAAATCCAAACAAACTGTAGGTTTACAAGCTTTCGGTTATGCAAAACATACACGTTGAAGGCGAAAAGTCACTGTTCCTGTAGCTGGGCTCCACCAGGTTACTAACAGACAGATCTGTTCTTCTTTCTAACTGTGTCCGCTCTCTCACCAGATCAGTTTCAAGGGAGCCAAGCATTACTGATGAAGATCTAGGAATCCTACTGCATCTCCATGAGGAATCTAGAAAGCAAAAGTAAATAAATCTCCTGGTTTTGCAATCATCTAAAAATCCATTAAAACTAGCACTTACGCAGTCATTTTTGTTATTCACATTAAGAGCAAGTTTAACATTACCACTAAGCTGACCAAGTGCCCAGCTGCCAATATAAAGCCAAGAGCAACCTGCTGATGCTGGCACTTACTTCATCTATCAGCAAGTTAGTTCTGACAGCTAAATCAAACAAGAAGTAATAATACTTATGTGTGAAGAGTCAGACCCATTAGCACTCTTACAGGACAGAAGAGAAAGACAAGTAGCATCTTGCTTCCTAATGGTAGCTAGTTTTTTAATAGATTTCACAATATAGCAAAACATCAGCTTGAGACCTAGCAAACGCTTCCATTCTACTTGACGCTACTTAAACTAAATTTAACTTCTCATAACAGCAGGTGATGAAGCATAAATGCAGTTTAGACATAACCTTGAGAACAGTGACTAATATTGTTCTTGTTCATATTACAGAGCAAAACACGTCAATGTAAAAAGGATCTTGTCTTTTGTTAACAGCTCCAACAACTGCATAGGAAACTGCACAGACATCAGCTGTGGACAAAACTCTTGTTCCAAGAGTCTTCTTCAATGGCTCTGAAAAATTCACCTTGATATTGTTTCATTGCTAACTTACAAAACCAAATTTAAGCACTCACTGGTTGGTAGTGTGATGACCAACCAATGTAGAAAGAGAAAGTAAAACAGTCCTACACCATAGTGAGAAATGTTAGTGGTTGTCATTTTATTAACAGAGTAAGAAAGTATCAATAATACTGGGGCTTTTGAGCAAGCAAGAACCTACTAATTTTTATTTGGACAGCTTCACAGTTCCATAAGGGGATATTAAAAAAAAAAACATTAATCCATACTCACAAGGGTAATTTGAATTAATCTAATGATCTCTTTCAAAATGTTCCAGAAATATTTTCAGTGTAAGGTTTAGACCATTACTTCCTGAGCTTTAGAGGTTTTTTTGGCGTATTGCATAACTTCTGTCTATCCAAATTTCACAAACTTACTCACAACTTTAATGAAAATCTCAGGTTTTCCTGAAAGAGCTCTCAGTGTAGAATGTTTCTTTTAGGCGGAGCCTAGAGAATGAGTTTAGGCCCTGCTAGAAAAGGAATGCTTCCTTCCACAACACCTAACAACAGTGCTCTAACCAGCCATGACACTGTGTTTGAACATATTGCTAAGTATGGTAAAGACTTTGTTTCTGCTGTCCTTGGCACACACTGATGCATCCACACAATTTGACTCATTAAATAAGAGCAGCTGCACTCATTCTTTACTTGAAATCTTAACCAATGAAGATATATTTGAGCCATGAAGTTCAGCCTGACCACAAATGGAACAGGTACAGGTAATAATTCTGAAATTACATGAGGACAACTGGATTTTCAAAAGACCATGTTAACAGCACACTCAGAACTTTGGTTACTGCTATCATTGTGAACATACTCTTCTGATAGGCATAATTTTTTATTATTTAAGAAAAATAAAAGCATAATATTTAAAGTAAGTCTTTTGAAACTTGATAAAACCTGATCTTACTACTCAGACACTTTTGATGTAACTCAGCAAAGTAATCAACCTCTCACCTGAAAAGGCAGTCAAGCCATTACTTCTCACAGAAGAGGTAGATGTACAAGATAGCTTAGGTCTCTTTGAATCACTGTCTTGCTGCAGGCTATGCAGTCTTGAATGTGCTCCCTGAGTTCTCTCAGACTCACCGTAACACCCAGACGTAAAATGAGAGGAAGAAGACGTAGACTGAAATAACATTGAGAAATAAATTACATAGTATATCAGATGCACTTACACTGCGCAAACATGTACACAAAGTAAAACTCACAAAAATCGTAAAGAGTGACTTTAGATACAAAACTTTTTCTTTAAAAATAATGTAGGAATTATGCTTGTGCTCTTGATTAGTATTTTCAGGTTTATTCAATACAGTCCCACCAACAAAAGTCAGTTTCTGTAACATTCAGCATTATGTTTCCCTTATAGATAGATGTGGCTGACAACAAAAAATTGTTGTAAAAGGGGGAAAAAAATCGTATGCCTGGCCTGTAAGATGCTATAAACACAACCAAACATAGCTTTACGGATGCCCAAGGGAACATATTTTGCTGTCCAGAAATGGCCAAAACCGATCATCTACATTAGATAATCCAACCTATTTTTTATTAACCTAAAATATAATTAGCCAAGGAGTGAGCTTCAAGAGAACTGTTTGAACAATTATATCTTGATTACAATAAGCTCAAGCACAACTGAAGTTCAGGGTAAAGAATAGGTACAAAACAATTTTTGCAGTGCACAGCACTGAAATAACAGTTTTCAGAAACTAGTACTATTAGTACTTGTAAAATAAAATTTGGAATACCCTACAAAGCTGTTTGTCTGGTTACCTGCAGTCAAGGTATTCATTTTCTATTTGAAATGCTTTTGGTTTATTTTTTCATTTAAAAAAAACCAAAAAAGTTGAGCTCAATCAAAAAGCTGAATTCAACTGTTTGTCTTCCCAGAAACTATCTACAATCAAGATCCTCCTTTAATTAACAAACAAAATTTGAGTATGTTATATATCTGTGATTTATTTTTACTTAGTTACGGTTTTTACTACATTTAAGCCAGAATTTTTTACTTCTTCAAACTAAGAAGTCTCTTAAGTATTTCGCTCATCCCACCATAAAAAAACAGGGAGACGGAAACTAACATCAGAAACCAAGTACAAAGACAGATTACTTTCCCCTCATTAAGCTTCTAATTAACATATCACTTATATTTTATTCATATATTATGTGACAAGTGGAAATTTCAGAGTGTCTTCTGCAAGGTTCACTTGCGTTAGAATTTACTTTAAGAGAATAATTAACCTTAACGGGAAAACCGTGTTTTCATCTTGAAAATTCTATAGCACCAACTTAACTAAGCACGTAGATCACTTAGAACAATAGACTCCAGCTGCATTTAAACTACATGTAGACACCTACTGTGACTTCTCCTGAAGGCCAACATGTGCACACTAGTTCCTCCCTTCCCCACCCCCATTATCTCAGTGTCGTTACTTTCAAGTCACCTTAAGAAAACGCAGCACCTCTTTAACGATGTGAGCACTCTAATGTACCCAAACATCTTTCACTTTGAAAGTGAGTAGAATTTTTACTTCGCTATCGTTCTACAAAACTTGTTTGGTTTTCTGCTTTTCCCATCTTAGTATTTCTACTGGGCTTCAAAGTGTTTTACTGTCACTCTACAATGTCACTAGCAAACTAGTTTATTCCTGGAGTTACAAAGACACATCCTACAACTCGGTTAAGACCAGCTATTAGGGCCTGAGTCCTGAATCTCAGGGAACCATTAAGCCTCTCTTTCACAGTATGCTGTAAGCAGCATGTGAGTAAGAACAATCAGGCTATAAACTACACCTCACAATTAAATTTCCTAAAACAGGTCTCCAAAACCATTAACTTTGTGTTAACTCACAAAGCTAGTACTATCCAAAAAAACACAGCCCCTGGAAATACCTGATGGAACAAATATAAGTAATATCAACTTTGCTATCCACAGGACTATAACATATATGACATTCTAATCACCCCATCCTTTTTTTCTTTTTAAATGGATTTTTGCAGAGCTGCTGACTTCAAATTTATTTCTTAACTCTTAGTAAAACTAGTATGTATCACTATTTTCATCCTCTGAATGTTTTTGAACACTGCTATCATCTAGCTTTTGCTCCATCTTGAATTAGTAAGATTTACTTATCCAGAAACTTCAGTGAGCCCCTCCTAGCAGCTTTTCAGATTGGAAAGGCTAAAGTAAAACCCTGGGGTTTCAGTATTTTTTTTCCAAGCATCACACACAAACAGTACTCACCAATCGGCTTCTGCTTCCCAAAAATCTTCCAGAATGTGGATGATCAAGTGTCCCTGAGTAGTGAGTTGGAGACGATGTTGTAAGCTTCCAAGGAGTTTCATGGGTGTCTCTTTCTCCAATTCTCCAGTCTCTACTGGAACTATTCAACACACTGGATTCCTGAAGAACAACATGCTTATTGTATGTGTCTCATAACTCAAAAATAACTCAGTATCTGATCTGAATATTGAAAATACAGAGAAGCGAAGGTAGTAACAAATCTGGAAACCTTTGATAAGAAACCTCAAATTTCTTATCAAAGGGATAGCCAAGGGATAGCAAGAAATGAAACAGGCTTAAGAGAGAACCGCTGGAAAAAGGAAAGATTGATTTTTTAAGTACTTTATAGCAGCTAATTCATCTGTGCTCTCATCAGACCTAGGACAATGAAAGGCTGAAGTGTAAGGCTTTTGAGGCATTACCCTGACTTACATATTGCAGTGACAGGGCAGAATTAAGGGCCTCACTTTCAAGCGTTACGCAAAAAAACCCATACGTGTAGAAAAAATTCTCCATGACATGAAAAAGCACCTCTTTGGCCACTAAAACAAGCTGAATTTCAATGAACAGATTGTAACTGAGGAAAGACACTGCCATTTATTTGCTCCATAGAATAATCATTGAGATTAGTAGAATTGATAGAAATAACAGAAATCCAACCATTTTATTAACATTAGGCAGCATTTTTAAGCGATTATTTGTCCATTCTCTTTCTATGAACTATTACTACTAAAAACACAGTAGCTGTTGTCACAATTTCTTTAAAGCAACAACAAAAACTCAAAACCAAACCAAAACAATAAAAACCTCAGCTTGATTTCTTCCTTCAGTTCAGCTTATGACTATTTAACATCCCTTGTGAGAGCTTAACAATTAAAGCCCCGCATAAGGGATTCTGGTTTTGGTGTCTATTTTCAGTAGCTGAAAAATATGATCAGGAGAACATTCAAAACAATTTTATACACTACATTTGTCTCTATCCCTCAATTTAAAAAAGAAAAAATTATAATTCATTTATCATAAAATGCTTACTATGTTGTATCATAAAGCATAGGAATTTTTTTCTCATGCCATTACACTAGTTTGATTTTTGTACTTTAAAGTCACCTAGAAACAACACTATCACATACATCTGAAGAGTTTACAATTAAGCTCTTTGTTATGCATCCTCAGATAAGCAGAGACTAGTACCCAGACCAATCGCAAAAGTGCATAACATACAAGAATTCATACTTATATGAAAAAAAATAATAAAGGGAAGGAGAACAAACCCCCCAACAGGAACATTTCTTATTTTTAAGCCCTAATCAAAACCAAATACAAATTTTGACTGCCCTGTCCCAGAAGTCCGAGTTAAGCTATAATTATTCTCCCTACAGAAATTCTGTATTAAAAATCCAAGTTAAGCTGTAATTATTCTCCCTAAAGAAATTTTGTATTAAAAATCCAAGTCCTCTTTATACCTAAAGTATTACTGATAGCTATACATTTTTTCTTCTAAATGACAAATTTTTAATTATTTGTAACTGAACTAGCACCTAAATATTTTAAGGCAGGCTTCCGAATGGATTAACAAAATGAAAACACCTGTCGTTTGCATTCCTACCTGACTAGACTTAAACTTACCTTCTTGCTCCCATCTCTGTAATCTTAACCTGCAAGCAATAATTAAATTTCTTCTGACCAGCTCTGTAAGCACTGAAGGTTAGTCAAGAGAGGGAGCTGCCCTATGATTTTATCACTAAGTGCCAGTCTCGTGTAATGAGCTCTCAAACTACCTTCTACGAACTGGGAGTAGAAAAAAGGGATACAACATAATCTTCTACACAAGTATTTTCCCTTCTGTTTTAACTGGCAAGTGTTATAAAGATCATTCCTCAGCTTAGAAACACTTTGCCGAACAGAAAATAGTCAAAAGAATAAGCAGTGCAGTGAACACATTGCAGTTTGTGTAATAAATTAAATACTGTAAAGTATGTTGTGTTAAAATTTTTTAACAGCGGTAACACATCGAACTTCACTGCACCGGTTCAGCTGAAGACTCCTCTTCCGATCAACGGCTTTCAGTACATGTATGCTGTGTGTGGACCATGTCCATAAATCTCTACAAAAGAGTAAGACTGTTTGATTTGCTTTTGCTGAGCAGCCAGACAGTGAAAAATACGTAGGACTCCAAACGCAAAAATAACTGACGACTGCTTCCCCTTGTACATTCCCTATAGCTTACATAATAACAAGCACGTGCATGCTAGAGATAACAAAAATGTAACACACGTACATTAAATTGTGCTAAAAATAATGGTCTATTACTTGTAAAACAGTTTCTCAAAAAGGCATTACATAACACAATGTCCCAGATAGCTTGTCAGCAGGGACCAAAAAACAATTCATTTTTTAAAAAAATGAACATCTAATCACAGACTTAAGTTTCTGCAATTTTGAAGACCAAAATGGGCTTATATTTCTGGGCCCAAAATTGAGATGAGAATTGCTGACAGCAGCAGAAAAAAAAATATAAAGATAATTGAGCCAAACTGCTATCTGTTGCTTCCAAGTGTCCAAAATAATTTCTAAAGTAGTTTAATCTCTGCTTCCCATAATACTCTCCCAAATTGAAAGTACCTGCAGTGTTAATTCCTCCTCTTGAACACAGCTCCCCTCCCTCACCAAAGTAGTTTGGTTAGTGTAAAATGCTGCTTTGTGAAACAGCAAAAGGCCATTCCTTTAGTACCATCTATTGCACACAAAGCCCAGCTGTACTAACATAGTGACATGATAGGCTGATGTGAGTCTAAAGCTCTTCTTACCTTTGCAAAATAAAAACACAGGCGATGCTGCAGAATGGTACAGCCTCGTTAGTTCAGAACACAGTCCTGTACCTTTTGCATCATCAACACGTGAAGCATAATGCCCAACACACAACAAAATTCAACCAAAACCCTCACCTCTCCCTCAACAGAAAACTACAATTACCCAGGTTTAAGATGGCAGTGACTCACAAGAAAATAGATCCATATTAGCAGGATGCCCTCTCATTCATCAAACAGCTTATTTCTAAAGGTGCAGCTACAAACAAGAGCAGGTTAAACCAGAAAACCTAGAACTACCAGTTCATTGATTACTGTCATTGGCCTGGTCAGTAAACTCCTGCATTTTAAAAATCTTCTTTGTCTGATTTTTTGGGTAAAAAAAAGACACTTTAAAATTATTTATACTTCACACAAAGAACAAAAACACATTACCTGGTATGCAGATCCCAGTCTCCATGAAGATTCTCTTGTACTATATGAACCAGATAAACTGTTTCCAGTTCTAGATCCCAGAGGAGAGCTGGAAGTCTGAACAGATATCCTGCGAGGAATTCTGGAGGGTTTTGACTCCATTCTTTGTATCCTGCACAAGGACATATTGATCTTTTTTTTTCTCACAGAAACAGGGAACTCATGCAAAACAGGCACAAGTCATTCCAAGTGCAACGTAAATATGATTCACACATACAAATATTTACACAGTGCTTTGGTCTGACTGTGTATCAGTAAAACGGGGAAACAAGCTCTTATCCTAGTTTTGTTACCTCTTCTTTACATCTCCTCCCATCCCACATTAGAAAACTAGAAACACAGACCCTTCTGCTCTATTTATCATTTTGTTACAATATATTCTTGCTATTATAAATATAAGAAGTACTCCCTTAAGAACCACACAGTACTCAACACAAAATGAGTCAGGAATAGAGTACTCAAATTTCTTAAATTCATGTATTATGGTTTTGCTAATGAACTGCATCTCAACAAGTGCATAAATTATATTCAGACTTATTCCTCAGTGTTGAAATTACAAAACTTCACCCTCCTTTCAAAAAACACATCTGCAGTCTACCTGTCTTCAACTTCTCCAAAGACAACTACCATGGAAGCTAACATACCCAAAGCAGCACAGGCTATCTCACAGGTGTATTCATAAATTTACTTCTCACTCACTGAGTGTTTATTTGCTTTTTGTTATTTCTAGGCTTTGCAAAAGAAACACTGATGCCTTTTCCCCATGAGAATTGTTCCTGCAGTCATCCCTGTCCTTGAAGTGGTATCTGACTTAACGTTCCTCTAAAACTCCAGACAGCTAGATTCTTCCTCCTCAGGATAGTAGACAGAAACAGACCACAAACGGTAGCCCTTAAATAAAAAATTTAAGGGAACTGCAGTATCCTCAGTACACGAAGAGTAGCACGGTATCTAACAACTCAAACAGATGGTCAAGAATTTCATTGATACAAAGTGATTGCAGAAGTGGTACAGTCTATTTAACCACTTTTACTTCTGGCCTAACCTTCTGAGAATAGGAGTAAGCTATACTAATTTAAAAAAAAACCTATCCATCAATAAAACACATTTTTTCCAAAATTCAGCCATGCTCATCAGCATCACATTCTGCAAAAAGCTGCTACATAAATCCTGACACACCTTATGTCTGGCTGCAGTTTCAAGGTGAGTCCACGTACTTGGGACTTTTAATCTTTGCTATAGCCACGCTGCATTAAATATTCTACCTGGTAAAAGCCAGTTGGTACAGAACTCCATTGACCAAACAGTTGGGACACCTGAGGTTAGCTTCCTCAACCACTATTCCCGTGCACGTTCAGTTGCTAGCTAGCTTTACAACAGCAGTCAAAACACAAACTAGCCAAAATGCTTAATCTTGAAAGTAGGACTTCAGAAATACAATATATACCAAGTTTAAACGACTGTTTACCTTTGTGTACAAAAGCGCTACTGGCTTATATTACAGAGGACACCAGCTTCTCTAAGACCACACTTCCAGCACTAGTAACCTGTTCGTATTTGCCAGAGCCATCACCAGTTAAACAAGATCTGCTCAGAAATCTGAAATGCTCACTTGCCCAACTTTGCATTAACATACTGAAATAATGAATTAATTTTATTTCCTAGCTCACATTTAAAGCCCTAGGTAAATACTGAGCAATTTATGCAATTATCAAGTTGTAAACACATCTGTATCAATAAGAATGTTTTAAGCAGTATTCCAGCAGTCAAAAGAACATTTTAAATTGTAGAAGTTTGAAAGAAATTGAGGACAAACCTAATTATCTAAAATACACCACTTCAAGTGGATCATCAGTTCAATAAAATGTAACATTCATAATTATTCCTAAACTGTAATGATAGTTAATTTAAACTTCAGAGTAATCTGCCATAAGGTGCGCTAAAAGTTTAGTACTTGAATGAAGCTGCGCTGAGTGTGGAAAAAAAAGTAACTATCAAAGTTGCAAACTGTGAAGCTAAAATAATGGCACAATAATACAGACTAGAGTGTATGCTGGACAGGACAGCCCTGTGTCTTGATGAGATCTGATACTCAAAGCACTGTTTGTCTACGTTTTATCCTGATATAAAATACCGTAATTCTGTACTATTAAGTACTCGACAAAGAGTGCCTGCATTATCTCCTTTATTATGGATCATTCTGTTTCTGAATCACTTTGTTTCACATAGGCATGGAACCAGATGAATTAAATAACATAGATAAAAGTCAGAGCCTGACGTACATAGAAAATGCAACGGTTCAAGAAGGGATGGAATCTTCTACTTGTAGGAATTAATGTCCAGATGAATCAGCAGAGGAGATGGAAGTGTAAAAACAATTTCAAAGACTAAATTAGAGATCATCTAATACTAATAAAATTGCTTATGCACCATTGACAGAAAAAAATAAGAGCATTCAGCCAGAATAGGACAGGGTGGAAGACTGCACACCAGAGCCAACTACCTGCAGAAGCTGAAATGGAGTACAAAATTAGCAAAGTGCTTCTACAGACACACATAAACAGGCACAAGACTAATTTTCTCCTTTCAGCGGTAGCCCCAAGAGAACAATGGCATCCAGCAGCCTAATCTTCTAAAATTAGCACAGGTTGTGATTTCAACCCAAGTATGTCAGGATAATACCATCTATATTATATTTTCTTTCTCCAAGTAAAGAAATCTTGCAGAAACTATATTCAAAAGAAGGTGTTAAAACCAAATTAAGGCAGCACAATAGAAAAGGCAAAATTTAATGGGTCAGTTTATGTACACACACTGTGATTAGTTTCTGGCATACAGCCTTACATTTTTTCTGCAGTGTCGGCCTTAGCCAGCAAATCAGAAGGGTCTGCTATTAAGATCAATCAGAGTCATGGAAGAACAGGCATTTGACATCTGCCATGTCTGATGCAGAGGTGAAAAGATGCTGAATGAAAGGCCTTATGGTCTAGGCAAAGAACTTCTGCTCAAGGAAATGGGATTTTACCTTTATCTTTCAACAAAAATTCAGTGACATAAAGCATGTCATTAAGAGTAATCATTCTTTAAAACCTACTACTCAAGAGCTCTTCAATTTCTGGGCATCCATTATAAAATTTACTTGCAAACCAACTAGCAGAAATCATACAATAGTTTGAGCTAGAAGGGATCTTTAAAGGCCATCTAGTCCAACCACCCTGCAATGAGCATGGACATCTTCAACCGGGTCAGATGACTCAGAGTCCCATCCCACTTGACCCTGCATGTTTCCAGTAATGGAGCATCTACCACCTCTCCGGGCAATCTGTGCCCGTATTTCACCACGCTCATCATAAAAAATGCTTTCCTTAATTTTACTTATTGTCCTATCACAACAGGCTCTACTAAACATCTGTTCCCATCTTTCTTAAGGACCCTTTTTAAGTGCTGAAGGGCTGCAATGAGGTTTCCCCAGAGCCTGCTCTCCTCCAAGCCAAACAACCCAAATTATTTCAGCCCTTCCTCATAGTCTTACCCAGATGGACAGAGATGCAACTGAAGCCAATGGAGCCATGATGTGCACTTACTAGACAGACAAAACTAGATCTAGGCATTTCAACTCTGGTGATCAACACTAGTAAGAAATCTTTCAGGATTTGGAGGTTTTTTCCCAGAGTTCTCTGGAAACCCTTTTAAGTACTGTACATTGAAAGTCTGAGATGCTACTGTCTTCACAGGTAGCTTGAATACCAACAAAACATATACAAGGCTTATGATGATCATGGTAACACAATGAGGTGGCCACAAAAGAGGTGAACATGCTAAGTTATCACAGAGCACAGGACGGAGCCACACAATCGTCTCATGCTAAAAAAATCAACCACATTATTAAAACCACACTAATAGTTGTCTTCGAGGGGAATATTGTGTTTGTATACAATATTTCAGAATGAGAATGATTCCCTTTCACAGTATCAGCATTTTAAGGGTTTTCCAGAAGAAAGACACTCAAAACAGCAAGCATTTTGTTTACACACACAGGAATTCAACAAACCCCAAGTGGTAATTAGCATGCTGTAGTGACATCCATAATGACAAAGTAGACACCTACATTTACATAGAAGGTAGTGAGATCAAAAATACTTAAATTACTTCTCTGAGGAAACAATAATAATAATAATAATAGTAATATAAATTGTGTTGTAGTCTGAACTGATTAAAAAGCCTGTTATTGCCAAAAAGAAAAGGAACACCTTACTCAAATATCACACCTGCTGTGTCCTTCACTGAGAAACCTCAACACAATAACCTGGGAAAACACACTTCTGGCTTCTCTATTATTTTGACACTACTCATGCTTGTATCCAACAACAGAGAAATGAGAAAGTGTACAGCAGGATGAGCAGCACTCTTCTCATCAAAGCAACATATTTCATCAACTTTTGCCACGTTACACTACTCAGCAATCAAAACCACATGAAAAAATCTAGAAACAACTCTATTGACTCCTGAAATAAGTATGCAATGCCTCTCAAGACTTGGTCAGGAACCAAGGTCTGCAATAAAACTTTGAAGTCATACGTGGGAAACAGATGACCAACTTGAAACACGAGGTGGAGCTGCACAGCCTATTTTGAGCACACAGATCAAATGTCCTGCCCTTCTTGATCTGTCACCCCTCCAACAGCATTATAAAAGATCAACTAGACCTAGCATAGCTATGGGCAAAGATAACAAAGCGATAAAAGAGCCAAGAGGTCTTTGCAGGAAAGCAATGCAATCTCAAAAGATAAAAACAACACAGAGAGCAAATATTTCTCTTCTGCCTTGACCCTCTCTACCGACGAAAGAGCAGCAATTTCAGCTAGTCATGCCTACCAGTAAGCAAAGCCTTTGCCAGCTTCCATGATTTCTACTACCAGTTTTAAGCATTCTTGTACTCTCCATCAGAGGGAAGCATAAGCTTCACTACCTGCTCCTAAATTCAAGTCTTCTAGCTTGGAACTATGCAGTAACACTTCTACCTAAGACTCGAACTCTCCTGTCTACGTGTTTTTGTGAGGTTTAACATAAAACTATTAATAAGATCTTCTCCGGAGCAATTTGTGCTCACGTGTCTTCCTTGGGTCTTACTCACAATCACGTTTTTATGACAAACAAAATGGAGCTCACGAGCAATCCGATGAGAAGCAAGAATATTTACAAATGCCGATGGCTGCCCACGTTGCAGCGGCTGGTGCCGTAACGTTGGGCTGTTCTCGCAGCCCGGAGCCAGCAGGTGCTCCGCAGAGCCGCCGAGGGCACCGCACCTCCCCCGCCAGGCCCCGGGGAGCGGCCCGCACGGCTCGGACCCGGCCGGAGGCCGCGGCCGCACCAGATCCTGCTGCTCAGGCAGCATCTGGCCACAACCGCCCGGCAGAGGCCGCGAGGGGGGCGGAGAAGAACGGGGGGACCAGGTGTCACACGACCTCGCTCCGAGAGCGAGCGCGGAGCCGAGCGGCCGTTGGGGGCGATGGCGGAAAGAAGGGCGGGTAGGCCGGTCCCAGCACGACACAAAATGGTTCCCCCGGCCCTGGCGCAAGGCCACCGGGGCGGGCCAGGCCCAGGAGCAGGCGCGGCCGGTCCGTACTCACCGTCACGGCGGGGGCGCTGCGCCAGCCNAAGCCGAGCCGAACCGCCGGCGCGCGCCGCGCCCGCAACACAATGGCGGCGGCGCGAGACCCCTGGCTGCCAGGCACGGCCCCTCCCAGCTCTCGCGAGAGCTGCGGCCGCGCGGCCCGGCCTCGCGGAAGAGGTGCGGCGGAGCCCTGAGGCGAGTCTGAGGGCTGTGGGCGGGCGTAGCTGCGGCTCCCGCGGAACTCGGGCGAGAGCTGAAAAACCCTCCTGGTAATGACAGGATTCCTTTTCGTGCGCGGAGCGGCATCCCCAGAGACACCTGAATCGACTTCCAAGTTCAGCCTGAAAACTGCAACAGGGTATTTGAGATTTCTCTCTATGTCACGTCCTTTTCCTTGCCTGAACACTGTACCGTAAATGAATTCCCCCGTCTCTCGTGATCAGGTACAGCAGTCTGTCCCTGAAGGACACGGAGGGATGGGGATGTTTGACACAGCCCCCTCAACGGCAAAGCAACAGAATTGTCAATCATTTTAATTGTATCGATGCTCCGTTTTGAGAGTAACAGGCATTGACAAGCATTTTAACTTGAGGGGAAAATGTTTCATGATATAGGAATCAGGAGATAATCTTCCCAAATTCTTAAAATGCCAAGCCTTCACATAATCAGAGAGATTTTAGATCAGCAATCCTAAACAAAGGATGATTTCCAGTGTCCCTGCCCGCTACAGACCACGGCAGAAACTTCACATTGTGTTTCAGAGCCAGGCCCTGAAGAAGACAGGTTATGTTATTACTAAGGAGTCTAGACTTGTATCACAGCAGTCATGAGCCTCGTTATTTTACTGATCCAACGTCCATCTGTCGTCAGTCTGCGGCAGGGCTTTCCTGAGTCCCGGTATCACAGTGAGTGCCATAGATCATGCTGTTGCAAGTCGGATAAAGGGGTGTGCAGCAGTAGAAGGCTGCCTATTCTTCAAGGGAGGAAAAAAGAAAGAAAAAAAGGGAAAAAAAAAAGGGGAAAAAAGAAAAAGAAGAGGAAGAAAACACAACCAGCCACCCTGACATGGGGCTACAACACACAAATTCAGTGTGTCCATGGCTAATAGGTCCGACAGATCTGGGACACACGTAAGACCAGCCAGGCTGGTTAGAAACTAGCCGGGTGGCACCTAAATTGTAGACAGTCCTATTGCTGTGTTTACAATATCCTTGATTCTGTTTCCATTCATGCTTTTAAATACTTTTTTCCATATGATTGGATTATGTTCCATTTTGTTCACTGATTCCCATAGAGAAATAGTGGGCAAAGTACTATTTGACTGGAGACAAGGATGAAGGGCTGGGAAGAGCTGTTAACAGAGAGAGGAGCAATTGAACAAAAGCTAAGGGAGAGAAAGCCTGCTGATTTTTTGCTGATGGGCATGCTGCCTTTCACCATTATTGCCATTGCCAAGAGCAATGCTTATTGGGCTTGGGAAAATCTTGTCTATAGCACCCTGAAGCAGACTTCTGCACCAGTCATTACCATTTGTTTGGCATATCTGTCTCCAGAGAAAGAGGACAGCTAGAATGGATTCATGAGTGATTCCAGCAGTAGAAGCTGCTCTTTTTCCTAGCTAGCAAACAAGAACACTTACAGAAAGAGTTAGACCTACATTAAATTCAATCCTTAAAGGAGTCATTCTGTGTTTTAGTCATGCACAAATCTAGTGTTATTCACAGATCTAGTGAAATGCCTGTGTAAGTGAAGAGGATGAAGCACAGGGCCTTCCCTGCAGCCAGGACAGATCATGGTCACCGCTAAGCAAGGGTGTTATGCTTTTCGTTTTAAAAGCAACTTAGAAGGTAAGTGGGGAAAGCTCTATCCAATACAAACTTTCAGAGCTCTTCAACTCAGTCTTGCTATCATCAGAAGAGGATTTACTGGAAATGCTAAGATGTTATGGCATTCACTACATTAATTTTTACATGGGAAGCTTTGAAACTAAAAGACTTTTTAACTTCACCAAAATCAAACTGGAATAATTTTGGCCCATATGGATCCCAGTTTTATGAGATAAAACACCGGTGCACACCCATTTTAAAAATGTTTCCCTCTTGTTGCTTTACCTTGTAGATCTATACTTCCTTTTCAATATCCAGCAAAAATCATTGTCCAGTGTTCCTGACAATTTTTTTAAAGCATAAATATATTTACTTTATTCTGTTATCAATTCATTTTAATCAAGAAATTTATCTGTGCATTCTGAGTTACATCTGTTCTTGCTTTAAAACAGTGTAAAGTAGAAGGCAATTAAACCACATTAACAAATTAATTTTGTAAGTATTATTATACTTCAGTGTCGTGGGTTTGACCCTGGCTAAATGCCAGGCACCTACGACGTTTGCTTTCTATGCTCTCTCCTGCTGCAGCTATGCAGAGAAGAGGAAAAACTAACACAAAACACTGGACTCATGAGTTGAGATAAGATCACTGATAAGGGCCGCACGAGATTCAGGGCAAGAGCAGGCGGGAGACTTAAAGTTGCAAAAAAGTGATTTATTAATCTAACAGAGTCAGAGGATAAATTGGAGATAAAAATAAGCTCTTAAGACACCATTTCTTCACTCACCCCCCTTTCCCTCTCAAGGCACCGCTTCCCAGCTCACCCCCTCCCTCCTTTCCAATTATCCAAACAACTCCCAGGCAGGGGCAGGGTGTGGGGTTTTTCTCTTAAGTCAGTCCATCGCAATTCTTCTACTGCAGGCACTGTTTCTCTATTTGCCCTCTCTCTCTATTCAACCAACAGATCTGGGCTAGGGCAAGGCATGTGGCTTTTCTTAATCAGTCCAAGGCCACAATTCGTCTGCTACAATCACTGTTTCTCTACTCACCCCTCTCCCTATTAAGGCCATTTCTCAGCTCACCCCCTCCCTCCTTCCTTCTAACCAACAGCTCCGGGGTGGGGGCAGGGTGTGGGGGTTTCCTTTGGTCAGGGTCAGTCCATCAGGGGGAAGAATCCTCTACTTAGCCATGGGGGTCCCTCCCACGAGAGACAGTCCTGTGCGAACTTCTTTGGCGTGGGTCCAATCTCACGAGCAGCCCCGCCCGATTGCTGCTGTCCGAGATTCTCTCCAGGCTGCAGAATTCCAAGCCGAGGCCAGGCTGTTTCCATCCCGGGAGCAAGGCCTTTCTCTCTCCTGCAAGGCCTTTGCAACTCTCAGTCTCTGGGACTCCCACTGGATCACAGCTTCCTGCAGGCATCATCTGCTCCTCTGGCGTGGGCACCTCCCCACAGGCTGTGGGGGGTTCTCTGCATCCCCTGGACTCCATGGGCTGCAGGGGGACCACCTGCTCCCACCATGGTCTTCACCACGGCTGGCAGAGGGTTTTCAGCTCCGGCGCCTAGAGCACCTCCTCCCCCGCCTTTCCACTGACCTTGGTGCCTCCATGTTGTTCTCCCTCACATATTTTTACCTCCTCCTCCTCCTTCTCTGGCTAAAAAGAAGTGTGTGCTCACATTGTTTTGATTTCTTCTTAACTATGTTTTCACAGAGGCGCAACTAACATCTCTAATTGGCCCAGCTTTGGCCAGGAGCATGTCCATCATTTTCAGAGCCATCAGAGACTGGCTCTGCTGGACATGGTGGAAAATTTCCAGAATTTTTACTCAGGACATGCAGGAGCCATCTTTGTACCCCACCCTGTTCACTGGCAAAAACTGGGCCAGGCAAAACTACCACATTCAGGTAGATGAACCAAGTGTACTTGTATCTTCTTTTGAAATTTTAGGTTTTGGCTAAAAAATGTATTTTGTAAGCTAAAAGAATATGTCTTATGAATTACAGAAATTGTAAGAATTGTTTAAAATTATTTGTTTAAGTTTTATAAAGGTGATGAGTTCTTTTTTTCTGTAATTACTATTTCTGGAATTCTAATATTATGGAAAGTGTCAATGTTTTAAAGTCTTTCTTTACTTCTTTTCTTCTTCCCATGTTCGAAGTCAGGAAGAAGGCTAAAACTCTATGAGGCACAAAACTCTACTACTGGTACTCTTTTATTCACCAGGGAGCTCTTACTGCTCATTTTAATTAATCACTGATCAAAATGCTTCTGCTGGTTTGTCTTCTCAGAATACTATATTCTCTTTCATTCACTTCTGTGGGATAACCAGTCTTCTAAACAGAGACACATAAAGTTAAAACAAAAAAGATTACTCAGAACTTCAGCAGACATCTGAAACAACTACCTTTTCCCTTTCCAATAACTTTTATGGTTAAGGAGAAGAAAAATCTAAATATTTGTTTATGTTCTGAACAAATAGCTTAATAAATAGGAAGAATTCTTCGCCTTAAATCACATATGTAGATTATTTCTCATTTTTGCAATAGAAAAAGCTAATAGTGAAAAGAGAGTGTATAGACAACAATATTTTCTTTCCTCTTGCTATCCAGGATGATGTCTTCAACCCAGGCTAGAGCAGTGGAAATTACTCCATTGGAGATGAAAATGTCCTTGTTTTTTGTCATTTAGTGAGAAATTTTAGCTACTAAAAACTTGAGTAGGCTTAAACTATCTTTCTATATACCTATTATAAGAATCTTCTAGTTGCACAAAAGCAACACACGCACACACGCGCACACATACACGCATATACGGAAGCCTCTGGGGTTAAAAAATCCTTTGAACAAGAACAATAGCAATGTAAGATTTTACTCAAATATATCCGAGCTCTGCTACTGAGGATAGATGGTATGTAAGTAAAGTGGGGAATGCAATATGTTTTGCTTTCTTGTTGGTGAGAATGGACTGGAATCCAGATACAACATAATTATTGTTATTGTCATATTGTGACTTATTCAGTGTTAAAGCAGAGAAGGAAATGGGAGGAGCAAAATATTAGGTATTATTAGTTACGTGTACATACAATGAGTTCATTCTGCTTTTCCTGTAATTGAAAGACAGACAGTGGAGTTGTCTCAAAAGAACTATTCCGATTTATTTAATTAATTATTTATTTTTATTATGTCAAACGCTTTTATGAGTGGGAATAAATGACTGTGATTAAAACGTAATTAAAACCAGAAAACATTTGCACCTGTTGGTGAAACTATACTTCTCTCTTCCTCTTGCTTTATGAGTGAATAGATTAATATCTCATTCTTAAGGTTCAACTAGGAAAAAATTAAAATTAACAACTGTGTTTTGCTGTAAATTCAATAGGATCAGAGTAAATCTCTTCCTCTTGTGCCTTACACAAATGAGAAAATAAATATTGAGTAGATTTGACTCAATAAATCATGTGTAAGATAAGGAATATTGACCTTATTTCTACTCTTATATGTACTACAAGGGTATTTTACCCATGGAAAAGCTGCTCAGCTACTCCCCGTCTGCCTGATTTTTTTTTTCCTTTACAGTGCAGATGTGGTAGATTTTTTGCTTTACAGTGTAAATGTGGTCCATTAAAAAAAAAAAAATCTAGATTCATTCGTTTAAAACAAAGGGATGTGTACATAAATATTACAGAGGTCTAGTTAGAGTTTACCCGAGAAGTGATTCACGCTAAAAAGGCCCTATGTGCTCCACTGTGCCCATTTTAAACCAGCTTGAGATAAACTGAAGAAGAAAAGGATTTTGATTTGACCAAGGATAGGGAATCACCAGTCAGTGGAGATGGGAAGGGAGAAGAAGGGAGATGAGGTCACACTTCTGCTTTTGGCATAAGGTGTTCTTGGATGTTTTTATCAGGGAGGTTCACACAGGGCTGAGACAGCATATCTTCACCTTTGCCTCTCACAGAGAGGACTGGAAATAACAAGAAGACAGCCTAGCCAATGCTGGAAACAGATCAAGAAGTGAAAATGTTCTTCGACTTCACAAGATATTGAACAACAGGGGCATTTTTGTTATGTTATTCACTGATGTGATGATAGGTGCTGTTGGCATTACACAGACTGATACTGGACACATGCAGAGTTACACACCAAATACTAGACTTGCATTTCAGAGCTATAGGTTGAAAAAGGTTAGTGACACATCTTTATGATGACTGATTATTTTATCTTCACAGAAACATCCAGTAGTACTAACTCCAGAATTTAGCCTTGTGATGTGCGAAAAAAGGATTGCCTCATTGTTTGTTTAGACCTCATTATCTGATAATTAAATTTGATACTTCCTAATTTCTGCAATAAGAGAAAGAGCAAATGTTTCCTTTTCAAGTTCTGACTTTATAGATACCTATCATCTTGACTTTGAGTTTTGCCTTTTATGAATTACAGGAGTCTAGTCTATTTTTCTTGAGTTCTTCTCTAACTTTGAATATCCTTTATTTTAGTTTTTTGTTCCTGCTATACAGTTTCTGTCAGAAGGAGCTGTAACTGAACTGATTATTCAGGGTGTAGGCACACCATGGATTGATAGTTGCATAGTAGTGGTTTCACTTTTGTACCGTATTGCCTTTCTAAACACTCGTAACACTGTCCTTAGGGTTTTGATCTCTACAGGGCAAGAAGAAGTACAGATTCCTAAGGATTCAGTCTGGAATGAAATTAATACTGCTTCTTAGAAGAAGGGTTGAACAGTGCCTCCTCTGTATGCTGGCTTCTAAAGTAGGCCAGAGAACCTGCCTTCATCGTATCTTGTGTTATTCACATGCTCTCACTAAACATCTGCTATTAGCTTGTATTGGGTTTACATGGCAAGGATTTGATAGTGGAGAGGCTGCAGGGGTGGCTTCTGTGAGAAAACATCAGGAGTTTCCCCCATGTCTGACAGAGCCAGTCCCAGCTATCTCCAAGACAGACTCACCGCTGACCAAAGCTGAGCCCATCAGTGATGTTAGTGGTGCCTCTGTGATAACATGTAAGAAAGTACTAAAGCACTGTGGAGCAGCTGGGTGAAAGTAGAGCAAGAAAAATGTGAAAAAACCCTGCAGACAGCCAAGGTGAGTGAAGGAGGGAGAGGAGCTGCTCCAGGCACAGAGCAGAGATTCCCCTGCAGCCCATGAGGAAGACCATAGTGATGCATGTTGAGGGCCTGCAGCCTATGGTGGACTCCACACCACAACAGTCTGCTGACAGAAACTGTGGTCCAGAGAGTGGTGACAGGAGCTGGTTTTCTAGCAGGGTCTGTGGCCTGGGAGGGACCCACACTGGAACAGTCTCTTCCTGAAGAACTGTACCCCATAGAAAGGACCCATGCTGGAACAGTTCTTGACTAACTGCAGCCCATGGGAAGGACCTACGCTGGAGCAGTTTGTGAGGGACTCTACCCTGTGGGAGGAATCCCATGCTGGAGAAGGGGAACAGAATGAAGAGGAAGGTGTGGTAGAGAAGTGTGGGCTGGTGTTCACTGAGATAATTTTCTTCGTAGTAGCTTGTATGGTCCTATGTTTTGAATTTGTGATGAGAACAGTTTTGGGTAACAGGGATGCTTTATTGCCAAATAATGCAATCCCCATTCCCCATTCCCACTGCGCTGTTCATGGGAGAGGAGGTAGAAGAGTCAGAACAAAGTGAAGTTCAGCCTGGGAAGAAGGAGAAGTGGAGGGAGATTGATTCTCATTTTGACTTTGTTTCTCACCATCCTGCTCAATTTTAAATTGGCAAATGAATTAAATTAATCTTCCCCCAGTCAATTCTGTTTTACCCCAATGGTAATTAATAAGTGATCTCTCTGTCTTTATCTCAAGCCACATAATTTTTTCATCTTTTTTTCTCCCCCTGATCTCTTGAAGAGGTGGAGTGGGAGAGTGGCTTAGTGGGTGTTTGGCAGCCAGCCACGGTTAACACACCACATTGACACTGTTGGAAACAAGATACTAGCTTGGATGATCATTTTCTGACCTTGTTTAGGCAGACTTGTTCATTTATTCACATTCCTTGAACGTTCCATAAGAAGGAAATGTGTCAAACTAAATCTCTGTCAATTACTGAGTAGTTCCTTTCTTGCAGTGTGAGTATGATAGCTCTACTGGGAAGATGGCTCTACTTTATTACTGCTATGCACATACCCCTAAATAAGTCTGAATCTTCCTGCCTGGGAGGATTGAACCTGACACCTGAATCTATGGACAGTGATATATGCCTTTTTCATTTAAGACAAGCTTGTGTGAAATTTGGCAAGTCTGAAACAAATTTATTAGATTATTTCCTTTCTATTTTGTGCCCAAACCCATTGGGTGTCTCTTGGGCAGTGCCTTGAATGGAAAGGGATTAAGTTTTGATCACATTACCTTGATTTGGAAAAGGGGGAATTTTTATGTGTTACTTTGTGTTCCTGCTATTGGAGTAGATCTACCCCTTCTCGAGATGCATAAAGGAAGTGACAGCTGTTACTAACCTTGTTTCTTTTTATCTGCAGTCTCAAAGATCTTTTTTTGTCCTCTCTCGCATGCCAGAATGGGTGTGTGATCCAGAAAGGTTTTAAAAGCCTTGACGCAATGTCTGAAAAGTTGTGCGCAGGGGAAAAGGATGGGAGGGTTACTCAGGGTGGGACTTGAGTTGTGAGTGTTGCGAGTGAGGTAGCATGTTCCCAGCCTGCAGATACCTTGCTTTTGATTTGCTTGGGGTTTTTTGGTTGGAACCTTAGGAGAAATATCTAGTCCTTACAGAATACAGGGCCTGTTGCTTTCGTTGTGTTCTGTTTAGACATCATACCCCAGTAACTCAGCAGGCTCTGTTCTTCATCCTGGAAATCAGGATCTAAGATTTAGAAATAATTAAATGCAGTCTTCTCCTGTTTCACATGCATCTTAACTTTATACCTTTGGGTGGGTTGTTTTAGGGAAACAAGAATGGCTTTGTCTTCCACAGCATCAAGTAGTTTATTTCTGGTTTGTTTTGTGGGGTTTTTTTCTCCTCCTCCTCCTGTTCATTTTAAATATCAAATACAATATAAAAGGCTTTCATTTAGATGCTTTGTACATTTTTTGACTTCTGTAAATAATAAATTGTTTTTATCCAAACTGTACAGCCTAAATAACAAATATGTAACATCACATTTGTAAGATAGAATAAGAAAAATTAGTTCTTACATTTTAAATAAAATTTTTAGTACAGTGAAGTAGCACTTCTTAACCTTTTCATTATTAGAGCTTGAGCCTACTAACAAATCTATTGCTACTAAAAGTAGCCAAAGGAGGGTTTCATCACAAGCTGTCAAAACAAGAAATTATCACAACCAGAAGTACCTGCTTTCTTTGTATATGTGTGTTGAGTATATTGGGAACTAAAATGTTAGCGAAACAACTTCATTTTTCAAACCACTATTCAAATTATTGTTAACATAAAAACCTTTAGTGTTTTGACTGATGATTTATCTGTGTTTGGCAAAAAGTCGTAGAAAGAAAATGCATGTCAGGCTATTAGCATGTTCACTTCTCTTCAAAGATGTAAAGAATAAAAAAAATCTAAAAATACAACCAGTAACATTTTGCTTCTAAAACAATGAAATGTGGGAGAAAATGTTTTTACAATGGGAGCAGTTCTGAATAGCAGCTGGTCGACCCTATTTAGAAGACTTTTGCGTGAATCCTATGCTGAACAAAATGTGGAATTTAAGCTTTGTTAAATGCAGATAAAGGTCAGAGATCACGATCTCCAGAGACAATTGTTTGTGGTATTTCTAACTTCTTTTGTGTACAGGAAGCATGTGCAATGCAAGAAACTAGACAAATCACTGCAAAATAAGGTTTTCTTGGCAACAGAGAGGAATTTACTGCTCCTAACAAAGACCAGCATACAAACTGGTTTGAAATTCAGACACAGACAACTATTGGGTAAGAACGGAAGATTAGCATTTGGCTTACATGAGCTGGGTAATAGGGAAAGGATATAATGTCATTTTTTTCCAGGAAGTTGCCCCTTCGTCACTGGAGTACTTTCACAGAAGTTCACACTTAGAATCTGTAAATTTAATTTTTAGTTATAAGCATTTGCAGAATCTGTAGTTGAAACATATTAACATGTCATGTCATGTCCTGTGACACTCTATGGTAATGGAGTATCCCTTTGGCCAGTTCAGATGAGCTGTCCTGGGTGTGCTTCTCCCCAGCTTCTTGTGCACCCCCTTGCTAACAGAGCATGGGAAACTGAAAGGTCCTTGACTTAGGATGAGCACTGCTGAGCAACAACCAAAAGCACAACATCAACGTGTTTCTCACACTGAATCCAAAACAGAGCACTGGAACAGCTACTGAGAAGAAAATGAACCCTGTCCCAGCTTATACCAGGACACTTGTGCAGACAATGACGTCTTACCACGCTCTTCAGATTCTAGCGAAAACTAATATTGCATCTAGTATCTGCTAGTGATGTGATTACCGATATCTTGGAAGTGGTTCTGCAGACTTCACTCAAGTAAATAAACTTTGTACATGTAACTGACTAATATTAAACTTATACTTACAAATATTACTGACATCCTCTGTAAGACAGCCCGTGACATTCTTTCTTAGATCTCTAGACTGGTTATCAAGCAGCAGCCCTGGTACGCTATGGGGCTTATGGATCTTCTCACAAACCATAATGGTTAACATACTCATAGATCTTTGTAATGAAAGGTGTTAAAAGAAACAAAAAATAAAATTGATATGAAGATACTGGCTGCACCAGCACTGTATTCCCAAGTTTGCAATAGGAACTCAGGCTTGCACACCACTAATATTTATTAAAAAGTATGTTTTGTAATTTATTGAAAACATACTGGTTTCTTTGGAAACAATTTTGGAATATCTGTTTTCACTGGTTTGGAAGTGTAGCCTTGTTTTTACTCACTGATTACCTTGAGATTGTGCCACACTTCTGGACTAACTACAGTAATTTTTTTTAACTTGCAGATACTGAGAAGTCTACATCAGGTTGCTTGTATAATGTATACTGCATTTCTCACAGTGAGACCCATGCAAAACTAGAAAGCAATTTAATTTCCTTTATTTAAGTGTATATAGTCCTAATGCTTTTGTGTAAATGCACCAAACCTTAGTTCTAATTAATAGCTATTTAATTTATTTATGAAAAACAAGAAGAATGGATGGACATTTTAAAATAAGGATATTGTACAATTAACTCAGCCAAAAGGTTTCGAATAGAATGGACTGACCAAAAGTTGAAATCTGTTATTAAGGTCATTGTCCAAATGTCTATTCAATACTTGGGAAATCAACTCCCTCTCCAGGAGACCTGTTACAGCGTTTGACCACCCTCCTGTTAAAGAAATGTCCCCTAATGTCTAGTCTGAATCTCTCCTGGTGCAGCTTTGAGCCGTTCCCACGTATCCTGCCCATGGATCCCAGGGAGGAGAGCACAGCATCTGCCTCTTCGACTGCTCAGGAATTAGTAAAAAGCCCAGAGGTTGCCCCTCAGATGCCTTTTCTCCAAACCAGACAGGCCCAGAGTCCTCAGTTGCTCTTCCCAGGACGTGCCTTCCAGCCCTTCACCAGCTTGACTGCCTCCTCCAGCGGCATCTGAGGACCTTCATGTCATTCTCCAGTGCTGAGGCCCAGTACTGAACATGGGGCTCACGGTGAGGCCACGCCCATGCTAAGCTCGGCAGGACCGTCTCCTTTTGTGATCCTCTGGCTGCTGCTGAGCTACTGCCAACCAGCACCCCCAGCTTGGGAAGTGAAAGTATAATAGCCATTGATGCTGGAATAGAAGAAGTAAATGAAGAAAACAAACGCAAATATTCAGTGTCAGAAACTCAGGAAACAGATCATTTAGGCTAAACACAGGGTTACCAAATCATTCGTAAATAATTGGATCTGTAGGAGGAATTAGCCATATAATATAAGAATGGCATCTCTTCGTGGTCAACTGACCCTTGCCTAGGAGAGGTAAAAATCAAGTTCAATCTCCTTCTGGGAAAACTCTCCCTATATTTTATGAAATGTCTTTACATTACACTAGTGGCTAGGCTGTGTATATGAGAAAATGAGAAGGGTGGGTCCTATCACTGGAAGCTGTTATGCAGAAAAAGGTTAAAAATAATTCAATGTTTGTGAAACCAGGAAATAGGATACTTTCTTTTAAAACATTATTGCCTTTACCACTAAGAATCAGACATATTCGCATAGGAAAAATTAGTTTGTTTTCAAAGAAACAAATTATTCTTCTGAATGAAAAGATAACTTCTACATATAGATTTTCACATCCAAGACATTATTTAAAAATTAAGGGTCTATTTGTTATGTTAATGAGTGTGCATAAAGGCCTCATCCAAAATACAGGTTGAAAAATTGTTGGTTGAAATCACATTTTTCTTTTCTGATCTATTATATTTTCTTCCCTAAGACTTATGCTTTTCTGTTCAACATATTTCTCTTGCTTTACTGACACTTCCTATGTGATCCATCATGTTTTAGCCACAGTCTTCACAATACTTACTTTACTATTATCTGTAGCACAAAGCATACATAAACTGTAATTACCCACTGGATACTTTTGAAATAACTTCTGTTCTAATATAGAAGGAAAATCAAAGGTGATCTTAACCCCAATATCAGGCAAAATAGTGAGGAAACAATGCTGGAGACAACGAGAGCATATTTCTCCCTTGGACAGATAGTGGTTTCAGCAAATATCATCATGTATTTAAAGGTTGAATTCTAATCCTTATGTACAGGAGACCAATGTAAAGATGTTTAAGATGCAAGTGCGTAAGGACTCGATGTGGGTCCTTGTGGGTCGCTTCTAACTCCATATTGTGTGATTCTGTGATACAGTGCGAGACTCCGGTTACGCTCGGAGGCAAATCGCGGCTGTACCTCGGCAATCCGCCAGGTGGCGCACCCCCGCATGTCGGAGTTACAAAACATTTCGACTCGTCTGGATGAAAATTGCTAAATATCCGTAAAATATCTACTGCTATAACAGAAATAGTGACAAGCCTGGGTAAATAAAATTAATTCAGCCTTTACCTGAATTTTCTAGCACAAAAATAAGAGGAATTTAGCCAGAACCAAATACAGAGCCAACTCCAGAGCTCGATGGAAAATGGTGAGTTTCAGACCGGCAGGTGGGATTGGAAACAATCCTGTGGGGGTGGCATTTATCGGTTAACAACTAAAACTATACACTGCCAAGATATCACGTACAAAAACTAAAGAAAGTAATAGTACACTAACAAAACAGAAAAAAAGGCTTTCACAGTACTTAATTTCCTTTAAAATACCCATATGTAGGTAGAAAAAAGGTTTCTAAAACATACTCCAGGCTCCATTCCTCTACTGTGCAATCACGTAACAGCGCGTGGGGGTTTTTCCCTTTTTTCTACCTCAGTACCCATTTTCCTCACTGGTGCAGCAGGGTTTCTTTGCCCTTTGTTGCAACTGTTTATTAGCGCCAGTGGACACAAGTAACACTGACTGGTGAAATCAGAATCAGAAACCTTGTGCTATAGTAACAACTGATTTTGATGTATCCCAGGACACTATTTCTCCATTCTCTTGTGAGGAAAACTGTTAAAGATTCTTTTCATAAAATATTAGAGCCTTTCTATTCAGTTACAATCATAAAGGTTGATGTCAGTTTATGCCTTTTGAGTCTCAATCAATTAAGAACTGGTCAGCTTTGAAATCAGACGTGGATTTTTTAACCGTCTCCTGCTTCTTCTTCAAGATCATCTGTCCTCTTGTCTCAGAGTATAGCAAGAATTTAGCATATTGCTGGACAAGTAATATTGTCTAGAACTTAAATAATGTAGATGTACTAAGAAAAATATTTACATTTGAGGAAAAGTGGATTGAATTATGGATTATTACTTACCTGTGAAGTTAAAATCCCAGAATTTGAATCTAGTTCTGGAGAGCAAAAAAAAGGTCTGACAAAAAAAAAGCTAATATCTAAAATTTTTTATAACATGACTCAGCCTGCTTCTACTTATTGTGCAGAATTAAAATATTCTTATTCTAATATATTTAGATTCCTGTGATTATGCTTGGCATAATTAAATTTAGAATGTGTTTTGTTTGGAAAGTATTATATAGCCTCTGCATTATTGTCACTTAAAAAGACAAAGAACAAATATAGTAAGAAATACTAATCATTTCTCATAATTAAAGGCACATTCATGGTATTAGTTAAATAGCTTAGTATCTTACATATCAAAACTATAGGTTCTTTTGTTTGTCTTAGTAAAGCATGACTGCCAGTTTCATATGAAGAGATAATGCAGAGATAACACACAATTTTAGTTCCATCACCAAGCTCTATGAGTTGCAAGTGAGAGTTGAAAACAAATACAGTGTACTCCTTTAAAAACACCAGTCTGCATTCCTCATTGCCAGTTCTAACATGACCAGTTGTGGGTAATGTTTATTTTATGATAAAGCGTCATTCAAACAATTATCCAAAACAAATAAATGCAATTAACATTGATTATGTTCCTGAATCCAAATAGTTACTGACAAGGAAGGGAGGAAGGGAGGCAGGGAGGCAGGGAGGCAGGAAGGCAGGAAGGAAGGAAGGAAACCACAGGTAACCAGAATATAACTGAGTCTGCATATTACACCTTCTCAAATTTTCTGTCAGAGCTCATTTAGACAACAGTTCTAGACTTTTAAAACCCAGGAGCCATTTGAAGATCCACACAGGATTTTAAAAATCTGGATAAAAGTGATGTTCAAAGCTTTGGGCTCAGAGCCCCATTTAACTGGCATAATACTGAGTGCTTTATAAGAATCCAAATTGCAGGCTAAAATAAAGATTAAACTCTGCCTCTCCAGAGATTTGTTTACTAATAAGTTTGGTGCTTTTTGCAGTGTCTTTTCATCAGATGGATGGTTATTATCCTGGCCTGAGATATTGGTGACAATGATCCCTAAAGCCATCGGTGGGGCTTTCTGTGCTCACCTTCACTCACTTGCTAAGACATGGCAGTATTGTTGATACAGCATTTGGAAAAAAGTCCTGCACTGTGAGCTAAGTCCATTGCCTGTAGAAGAAGTGACATTATGACAAGGGGAAAAAACAACCACGAATACAGTAATTCACTTAATCACAGTCTGCTTATTCCATCCAATTTCTGGTGCACATCACTTTCGGAAGTTTTTCTGTAGTCTTTGCTTGCTCTATGTTGTATATACATACTGGTGGATTTGGGAGTCCTCCAAATACTAGGGTACAAGTAGAGTAGCTTGTTTAACACTATACTCGACGGACTATTTATTTTACTTTGTGCGTACTTTTGCCAAATAAATGCTTATTTTCACTGGTACTTTATAGTGAGGAAAAGGAGTATCCTGTTAGAGCCAACAGACCAAGACTCAGGAGAAACCGTCAGAATTTTCCAAGTAAAGAAAATAAACATGAGAAACTTGTGTGCTTATCACACGGAAACAAAGCTGATGAATACAGCATAGGAATAATGAAAAAAATTGGGAAAAGTATTATTTTGGGGAAATTTCCTCCATTTTGTACTAAAAATATTGTATCAAAAATTATATCTATCTCAGCATCTTCTTCAATGATCTGCAATAAAAGAATAGCAATATATACATGTTCTTGGAGGAGTGTGCATCCATTAAGGACCCAGCAAAGCAGCTCGTCCCATGCTGGCGGGAAACATGGAAATGCCAGGAGTCAGCAGCCTGTCTTCTTAGCAATTACCTACTTAAAATGAGACCTTTCCAAAAGTATTTACCGTGTGTGGGAATTCTTTCCTCTGTAGAGATGATTGCTAAAGGAGTTTTACACCAAAGTCTTGCATAAAGTCAATTTACCTGCTTAATTTTAAGTACTGAGCCAGTCTGTTAGTCTGAGTGCACTGTGTTAAAGTACACCTTGATGAGCTTCTGCTCCTGCCCAGGAAATTAACTTCAAGTGAAGATCAGAGTAAATCTTAAAAAAATAATTTGAAACAAATTCTGGCAAGATACTCCTTTTCACAGTGCTAAGTAATTTTTCCCCCCACAACATGCTTCTGTTTATATTGGGAAAGATCTTTTGCAGATATCAGAAACTCACTTCTCTCAGAAATACCTGTATGTTTTTGCCTGCCTTCTTCCTTTCTCCTCGCACACATGTGCCTTCTGCTGCCTTTCCAGCAAGGTTTACTTTCAACCTCTGCCATTCCTGGTTGTCATCTTTTTACTTGATTTGAAAAAGACAGGAATAATTAAGTGAGCCATTCATTGATTACTTTTTGTTTCACACTTGCTTGTCTAATGTTAACATTTGGCATACATAAATTCCCGTGTTTGGTTAGAGACTTCTTGTAAAATCCCAGCAGTGGATGTGCCCAGGTCTGATGGACAGACAATGATGGAGGCGTGTTCTAAAACAGAGCAACTGTTTATCGCTGCTTACCCTGTACCTGGAGACACTGACCCCTGCAGAGGTGACAGTGCTTGCACCAGCATGGTCGAGAGATACAATTCTGTTGTGCTTTCCCAAGGAAGCGCGGATGATACAAATGCCCTGCCAGTCCCTACTGTCTTGACCACTTTCAACCCTTTTTGAAAGATGGATAGAAATCTGTATTCCTGCAAGGGTTCTGAAAATCAGTAACCATGCAAAGGTGAATGACAAAATAATAGTAGTCATTAGAGTGATAAACCCAGGTTGTGTAGGAGTGGAGATTACAAGAGTGAGCCTGAACAGACAGAGAGAGAAATTGCTTGTTGCAACAGAGATGCTAACTGAAGATCCTGAGTGAGCAGTAAAAGCAGACAGCAAGATAACTTATGGGAGGTCTCGTTTGGTGGCTGGATCTTTCCAGTCATGAAGGAGAGTAATAAGAATTATTACTTTGAGAGAAGAAAAGAATGCAGGGTGCATATGCTGTATATTCTGGTTGGAACAAACCCCCTGGCCAGACAACTCTCATCGATTTACTTTAGCACAACAAATGTTGTCTCCTGTCCTGGAAAGGATACCAAAGGGATCATGGGATAAGCAGGACTACTGCAATGAAAAAGGAGTCAAAGGACAAAATCCCATGGAAATAATGCCTTCCTGATTGTTCTTTCCACTGAAAACTTCCATTTTGTGCAAGCATAAATACTCAAATTTCTTTTAATGACATCAATAAACACAAGTTATAATAGCTCAATCACTAGTGGAACTAGCAAAGCCTAGTTTATTTTCCCTCTCCAGAAGGCCACATTACAGCTGTTTCACAGTTAACAGAAAGTTAATAGGCGATAGGACACAGAATCAATGCATGGGTTATTACACAGGTTTTAAGACTAAAATATATATTTTTTAATTCAATTTCCTTGAACCAGTGGATTTTTAAATGAGAACTAAGCTTATAAAAGGCCAAGTGTTTAATTTATAGAGACAAAAATACTCTTGAAATTAGCAACAAAATGAATTAGATACACCACCTTTTCACAGAATGAGGACTTACGGAAAATATTTTTTATTTAATTTGCTATGCTTACAAAGCAGCAGTAATGAAAATCACCTTTGGTTTGAGATGCATAAGAAAAATCATTCTGTCAAAAATGCCAGCACTCTGAGGGCAGGAATCTTTAATGAAACACCGCTCCCATCATGGGTCTCAAATTGCTGCTGTGAAATTGTAGCAATGGCAACACAGATCAGATTACAAAGAGATATTTTAAATAAATCTTCGTGTGCTTGTTATTGCATTGAACGTAAATCAATTGCTCTGTTTGAAAGCAACCTAAGTCAAAATATGAAGCCAGAATATCATGGTTGCTTGTATGTGCAAAATGAAGAAGGACATCAAGCCTCTATTTCTTGCATGGTAGTAACATACAAACTATTAAGGCACATGAAGAATTTATCAATTCAGAGGCAAGAAGCAGAGTATAAGTTACGATTTTTTTTGCATGTGAAAATTAATCTGGAACAAAAGGAAACATGACTTTAAAGCAGATTCTTTATAATATAGTCATTAGGCCATGTATGAGACCGTGTTTATGTGACAGTTGATTCTGGAATAAGTAGTCCCGATTTGGCATGCTAGTTTATATTGTATTATGAATGATTTTATCAGTTTTTGTATTTGGCATATTAAAATATGTATTTGCTAGCTTTGCTTGACTAGTTTGGATATTCAGGCCAAGCAGCTGTGTTTGCTGAAGATCTTTGCTCAAAGAAGAGCTCTAAATTTCTGTGAATTGAAGTTGGCGACTACCCTATACTTTTAGAAAACAGGTGGTCAAACTGCATATTTAGGTAATGAAGATTAATTACTGATCGCTCAGTTTAAGGAAAGTATCTCATGTCAGAGGTTGAGATAGAAAATTCTGTTTAATAAAAAACATTTCACGACAGAGGTTGAGACAGAAAGCCTAGTCTCCTGTGTGGTTTTCATTTCCAACAACTCAATATTTCATTCATTCTGTGGTCCAACTTCTGCAGCAACTGTCTCAGGAGCTGAATAGACAACTGCCTCCTTTGTCTATTGGCCTAGCACCCCACCAAACCACACTAGAATAATAAGCTCATGAGAACAAAGAGGCCAAATTGATGTCACACATGCAGCTTTAGTTCTGTTTGTTTTTAGCTCAGAGAGCTTGTCTGTGCAGTCTTGACAATATTTTTTGTTATAATAGTAAAATATAAGGCAAATAAACTAGTACGGGATAATTTCTATAATATATGTTAATTTTCAGCCCTTAGGCCTGCTCAGCTCCATGGATGACTGACATTTAATTAGCTGTCAACTTTGTAGTCCCTGACAGAAAGCTGAATCTTAGATTTTTGTCTGTTCACTTTTCCAAAAAAATTAAACCAATAGAATACGAATCAAAGTTGTCAGTTTTCACTGCTCCCCTCAAAAAGCTGCCACCCAGAATTTAGGAATCCAAGCACCTCTTTCTTGGCCATCAAAACCTCTACCGCCCTGGAGTGTGATTAGATATATACATCAATATGCAGTTTTCTTTTGTGATGAAGCTCTTGTACATATAAGCAACCCTAGTACTGTCCTCTAGTGCAGATTGTCAAACATTCACAAAAGAGGGATATTTGGAATTTTGAGTGTCTGCACGTACTATTCTGCATACATCTTTATATTCACAGGAATGAGATGATCTTTCACTCAAACCATTCTATGATTCCATACAAATGAAGCTACAGAATGTGATGGCAGTTCAAATAGACCAGATTAAAGGGGATCTCATGAGCATCAATTCATATCCACTCAAATTAAGAACATATGGGCAGCTGTGGAAGATCTAATTTCCAGAGCTGACTGCATCAAGCCAGACTTTCAAGACCTAAGCTGTTAGTGCACCATTTGTGCTGGGCTTTCAACTTAGTCCTAGTTGAAATACAACTAATGTTTGGACTTTAGAACAAAAAGCCTTATTTCTCAACTTCCTCAAATAGTGTATGAAGCTTAGGCTGGCTAGGCCAAGGAGCTTGGCACCCCACAACTGCAATTTATTTTGGTTCCATATGCTTCAGTGTCCATAGAAGACAGCCAAGAAATCTATAGATGCTGATGACTGCAAGAGAGGAGATTGAGGTAAGTCTCAGACAAATGTAAGAAGTAACTTAATAATTAATGGTAAATACCTTTGGTGTGCTTATAGAACTCACACTTTTATGAAAGGACCTCATTTCAGTCAATAAAATTAATACTATTCAGCAGAGGAGGGCAAAGAAATCAGAATTCAGATTATTTTTGTCAATTCATTTGACTTGAGACAAATTGGTGGAAGTTAGGATGGCTCAGAGAATTAAACTAATACATTTGACACTGGGGAAAATAAACCCCCAAATTTTTAATTGAACTCTTTGGTAGTGTCAATAGAAAAATATTAGTAAAAAATAATGCAGGGCACAAGGTCTAACAGCAGAAGCATATACTTTTGTACTTTCTATGATGGAAAATTAATGCTTAGTAAGAATGGGTTCACAAGTCCAATGAACCCTCAGTAAACACCTTTTCTTAATAAATGCCCGTGAAGAAAAAGACAGATTATTGAGGACTTGCTTAATTATAGGTTTCAAATATAACGATGGGAATTCTTTGCTAGCAGTTTCCTTGATGTCATCTATATCTCTTGACTGAAGAACTCTAATGATACTATTAAGTTATGTCTAAAAGTTGTCTGAGACTTACCTTGATCTTCCCTCTTGCAATCATCAGCATTTCTAATTTCCTCCCTGCCTTCTACAAGCACTGAAGTATACAGAATTAGATAATTTCAGGTTGGTCTGCAATGCAAAATTGCCCGTTGTTGACAGTTTGTCCCTACTCTTAGACAATGTTCAGTGCTGAACCATCTTGTTGAACTGCCTCTACCAACACTGATTTTTGACAGCAGATACTACATCTGGTAGAGATCAAGCCTTTTTAATAGTTCTTTGCCATTACTCCAGCTTTTTCATAGTGCTTTCACAAAACACAGCCTTTCCAGAAGCAAGTACACCTACTCACCTGTATGTCTCACCTTTGAAAAAGAATCCTTGCCAGTGAAGTAGGTGAGAAAATTTAATTGTGCAATAAACCACTCCAGATGAGCATGCGGTCACCTCCAGTCAAACTCACATGAGCAAAACCCAACTTTAAGCAGAGATATAATTTAATAACCAAGATGGGACTTGGACCCAAGTGCTTCAGTCACTCTGCAGCTAGACTGGCGGTGGGAGCAAAACTCCAAAAGGCAGGGTCTGCTCACCTGACCACACTGCCCTGCTGTGCAACCGGGGTGTGAGGCCACGGCTTCCCTCAGAGCCGGGCCCCAGTGCAGGCCACCAGTGCGTGCCATCAGTGCAGGCCAGCGCTGCTCCCTTCCCGGCCGGCCCCCAGTGCAGGCCACCACCGCAAGCCATCGTTGCTTCCCTCACGGGCCCGGTGCAGGCCATCGCCGCCTAGGCGGGCCACGACGGCCCGCGGCCGTGCGGAACGCGGCCGGGCACCCGGGGCGCGGTGAGGGCTGCGCCGGCTCTCGTTCCCTCCCTGTCGCCGGGCGGTGACACTGCCGCCGTGCCGCCCCAGCTGGCAGCGGGCCTGGTCCTCACAGCCGTGAGGGCAGAGCGCGCAACTGGGACCTAGCCTTGAGCTGGGCGGCGATGGAGTTCTGAGGTTCGCTCTGTCTTGCTATTCACCTCTGAGGGTGTAGCACTGGGAACAGCCAGCTCGGCTCTAGTTTGTACACTGTCTTCAGCAGATGGAAATTACAGCGCCAGCTGAATGTGGGCCAAGGGCCATTAATATGGTAAAGTCACAGAAAGGATGGAGCGTCTTGTCATTAACTCTAGAGGTATTCCACTATTTGCTCTTTTTTTTTTTTTTTTTAATAGCTGTTTAAAGTTTTTCCTAAAGTGCTAAAGTACCACTGAAAATGAGATTGAATTAAGTATATATAGTCTGCTAAAAATACTGGTAAAAGCATCAAGGTTATTTTTAACTCTTGCACTTCATGAATATATGCAATCTTTTATGAGATGCATAAAATGCAGCTGTATTTATATCTGCTGAGTATGAGTTAAGGTAGAAATTCAAGCCTAGACACTTGGAATGTTTTGGGCTTTTTTTCTTTCGTATTTCTCTGTTTATGTTAAAATATAATGACACAAGAAGGTTCAAAGCAATCTTTATTGATTTCTGTGACCAAAACGTGATCAGAAAACGAAATTTTTAGAAGATAAAATTTGGAATTACATGCTTAATTCGAGAATACTATCGACTATAGTCATAAAAAGGTCAAACACGATATACCTTTCCCACTATCCAGCAATGATAATTCTTATGAGCTTTCACGGAACCACAAATTAGTTGTTTTACCATGGCAGCAAGTGATTTAGGCAAGGCTTTGTCATAATGCTCTCTCTAGCAGATAGTAATGGATTTATGCATTTTTAATTTTCAACAAAAGAAATTAATATAATCTGAAGGGAGAAAAGAAGGGAAAAGGTACAGGAAAGGCCAAGACTGTGGAAGTTTTGATTTATCGATACATTTATGCCAGCTTTCTACTATTCTAGTTACATTAAGTAGCTTTTTCTTAGGTTTATAATGTTTGTTTCATTGCTTTTTTTTTGGTTTTTGGGGGTTTCCGTGTTTGTTTGTGGGTTTTTGTTTTTGCTTTGGCTTTTTGTTTGGGTTTTTTTTTTGGTTGTTGGGTTTTTGATTTTTTTTTTGTTTGGTTTGGTTTGTTTTTTTGTTTGTTTTTGTTTTTATTTTTGCCTGAGATATCCCCAACTATATAATAATAAGCGTAGGGTTTTTAGAATTTTCAGTAATATGGAAAATGTCCTTTTCATGCTTGCTTTCATGTAAAGAAATGTTAGTAACTTATGTACAAAACAATATAAAATTTCATATTACATGTTGCAGTCTTTTCAGAAACACTTTTAAAAAATATTCAGGTTCTGATAGTTTCAATAAAAACCTCTAGATCTGTAGTTCAGCGCACTGTGGCCCTGAAAGAAGCCTGATATTTTTTTGGGTTATGTTGTGACGTGTGATGATAATGTTCTGAGGGTTCTAAGATAACGCAAATAGATGTGACATCAAATGGATGATGCAGAAGATGTGCTCAGATTAAGAAATAATGGATTAGCAAGAGATTCTGAAGACTTGGAGATAGGATTTTTTTTTAATGGCAGTAGTATTGAATTCAGGGATATTACTTCTGAACTCTCTGACAAACTGTATTATTAAAAATTCCTAGAAAATTGTCAGTTTATGGTATGTGTATATCTTTTCCATCATATATAGCTAATCTTGGTACAAAACTATTGCTATAAAGTTTTTGTCTGATGTTTGGAACGTGGAACTTCAGAGAATTTAGAATCATAAACTTATGATTTCAGCTCTTCTTCTTCTCAATCCTTGTCCATAAATAGGACATAATCATTAGTACTTTTTAAATTTAAGGGTTACTGTTTGTAAGGCAATGAAGAAAGAGCAAGTGAGTGTAACTTTTAAGGGCCTTTGTATATTTTACCTTTCAATATAGCTCTCATCTAGAATAGTATTTATGATGTTGGGGAGGGGAAATTAAACATACTAATGGGTTGATTCTGTAATGCTAAGGACATTCTTGGACATTAGACCCATGTCCTCTGTATTTCCTTCAATTAGTGCTATTGTGAAAGTTATTATCCCAATGGCTGAAGTGTCAGAACATTTATCCTACAGCTTAGCTTTCTTAGAGTAAACCTATTCTGTTTTACATGTTTTTGGGATTATGGATGCATCACCAAGGTGTTAAAATATAATAGTGTATTTATAATGTCTTTAGCAACATTGTAAAAACAATAAGGATAGCCTAAGAGAAGAGATAGAAGCTGAAGAATCTGAACTGCATAGGCAAGGCCAGTTTCTGCCTTGAAACTGTAGGTTTTGCAGGCATCAGAGATCTTAATTTTGAACCACATGTGTGGTTCTCTTATTAAAAAAAAAAAAAGAAAAAGCCAGAAACCCAACCACCCAACCAACAAAAAAATCTTTGTTGTGTCACAGTGTTGGTGTTCTGCCTCGTTCTGGTTTAATATATAAAAACCAGCTAGACAATATGTATAAATTTGATGTAGCTGTAAAGGTAGCGAACTGGATGGTGTTTTATGGATAAAACTATTAAAAGTACACTAAAGGCAACATCATAAATAGCCTAAGTGCAACTTGAAAATGTATATGGTGGCAAAATAATTTGCCACAGCTCTTTTGGGTGCATACAGCACTATATATGCAGTACTAATATGCTGTGCTTTTAAATTAAGTTCATGAACAATTAACTAAGAGTGTGTTGAAATTTTTGCAAGAGTTCTTAATCCTTGTGACCTGGCCAGGTTCCAAGTCGGCTAATTACATAAGGTTATTTCCTGCTTAAATATAATTTAAGAGATGTCATCACTTTCTGTCCTAAACTACTGTGTAATAGCTGTTGTGTTCCACTCTGAAAGAGCTTCTTTTCACTTATGGGTGTAATTACTACACGTCTACCCTAAATTTTGGAGTAGGTCTTTTTGCATCCTTGTGGTTAAAGATGCAACAGGCAAAAAAACCCGCACTACATCCTTTGATCAGAGAAAACTAACTTTAATTTTGTCCCAGAAGAAGAGAGAGCTTTGTAGGTGCAAGAAAATTAATGAAGTTATTATGTAAGGTATTTTGTAGACTTATATAGGGAAGGGAAAATGCTAAATATGCCTAAATAGCAAAAAGCATCCATTTTTTGGAAGAAGATAAAAATTAACTGAATTTGCAAGTTAGTATTTCCTTGCCTTAGTTCTAAAACACTTAGGGAAAAAATGATACAGAAGTAATCCCTGATTCTTTTGTTTCTATGTATGTCTTTTGCACACTTTAACTAGAAAAGATTTCTGTAGAACAATGTGAACTGTCATGATACTCAGAGACTTTCAGTGCCTTATTTGCTAACATTGCTATCAGTGAGGTTGGTGCTTTTCCAGTCAAATAGAAAAATGTAAACTAAGTCTTTTCCAATGTAGAAGTAGTTTATTATCTGACTGAAACATTTAAAATCAGCTTGTTTTTCATTCATTTCAAGAGTAAATATAACATCCTGGGTATATGTCCCAAAGAACTTGCAGTTGAAAGCACCCTCGTACTTAAAATCCAAGACTGGCTCTGAGTACAAGACATAGCCAGATATTTTAACTGTAAGATGTAACAGGAATACCAGTACAGAAGAGACCTGGTAAAGAACATATTTTTGTCTCTCTACTTTCAAAGGGTTCATATTTTAATTGTTTAGGTTGAACTGCTATTTCTCACTTTTAGAGATTTGGTTGGTTAATAAAAAGACTGGTTTTGTTTGTAGACGTGAAAGAGATGCTGGAGTAGCTATGGAAGGCAAGGGTGGGGTATGAGATATTGCTGAAATGGGATTGGCAGAACAAATCATAGATTTCTCTATCTTTTAAGATGAGCAGAAGTATCCTTTAACAATTTAGGAGTGAAGGGAAATAATGCATAGCTGCTTTCTCCTCTTTCACAGTGAGATGTGTTGTGAGAAAGGTGAACTTTCTATGAAGTCTATTTGGTAAATAGTCTGTAACATAGGCTGGTGCAGGAACTCCTTAAGCAAGATTTCTAGGCTTTTATAGAATGTGTGAAGTTGCAAACTAGATTCTTTCCCACTCTTCAGAAGTTCTTATTTTGGTTTTTCAAATCTGTATTTTCTGCAAACCAGTTATGGCTGTTCAGAGCATTCACTTAGCTCGGCACCTTTGCAAATGTTTAAAAGAAAAGTTATCTACATACTGATTTTCAACAATTACACAGCATTTCTTAATGAAAGCAACTCAGCGGTGAACACATTGATCCAGTTGCAAAACTATTATATTTGTTTTATATGTTTTATCAATTTATTTATGCTTTTAAATATTCCTTGGCCTTTGGTACCTTGAGACTCATTCATTGTAGTGAAGAGAAATAGATACTTATTTGACCCTTCCAGGATGGCATAATAAAACAACAGGTCTAAGAGCATAAAGCCAGGAGTACTTAGAAATGTTAATTTAGGTAAACACCTGTCATAGAATGGTAGCATAACCTCTGCAAATGCTGACAAGTGTCTGTGATGCCAATAAACCTCCTAAACACAGAGCAAATTCAACGAAAAGGTTTTGTAATATTTTTGAATGCAATGTTTTAAAAAACAGATTGCACATCATAATGGAATGATGCATTTAGGTTTTTATTAAAATCAACTTTTAAATTTTTTAATAAATAACATTCATTAAATGCTAGCTATTTCTACCCTCCTTCAGGGGAAGGGTAGTCCTCCTAGCCTTGCAAAATTTTGTTATTTGTAATTGATGGTAACTTTCTGCTGGTCCTTACAGTGTGGCCAATCTGTTTTACTATCTTTTGTAATAATAAAATGCATGCTTCGAAAAACAGTGCACAGGACACCTGTTAACAGAAGTATATAATATAGTTTAGAGTCCCTAGTGAATACTGCATAGCCTTTTAAAATACCTTCAAAGACCTTTTGATTGTTTAGGTGGATAAGAAGGTCTGTCTGGAACAGATCGTGTTACAGGATCAGAGTTTGGAGATGTTGTGTGAGTTTTAAGTTTAGTGTAGCCGCACAAACAGCTGGATTGCTAAAAATGAAGGGCTGTAAACCTGCGCTGCTAGCCCATGAGTTGAGGCGCAGAAGAGAGAAACCGCTTAAACTGGCTGTGTCTTTGGAGAGATCATTACAGTGAACTCCACCTCCATAGTCCCATAGGAATTTTGGATTTGACCTTCCAGACACTTATGTATAGTACATAAATGGCCTTAGTGACATCAGTGTAATTATTCAAATGTGAGGTTACATGTCTGTAAATACGGGGCTTATTTTATTCTGTTTTCTCCCAATTCAGCAGTTAAGATTATTAATGACTTGGTGCATGTAGCTAGTTAAAAAAATATAATGCTGGGTCAAAAAGCATAGCAGAAAATACTAAGGGAACTACAAAACTCTGGCATGGTGTATTTTTTTAATGGTATTTATGCTGAAAGCCTGAAAAGGATGGAAAGGCTAACTGTATGTGTAATTAACTCATCATGAAAAGGAAGCAAAAGAAAAAAGAATCCTGTTTTTGTAGTATATGTGCTGCAGTTTGAATTTGCATTTTTTAAAATTGGGAATTACAGCTTTCATATTGCCTGAGGGAGAACAGCCAAATTTGAAAGCTAGGGACCCTTCTGATGTAATAGTTAATCACTTTAAATGCATCAGGAGCATCCACTAACAAGAGCTGCTGTTGAATAAGCATATTAAAACAAAGGAATTGTTGATATGTTTTAAAAACCTTTATAAGTCTTGCAGTAGTAAAACTGATTTGTTTGTGACTAGTGGAAAAACAGCAACATTTTAAACATATTTTGGTGTAGACTATGAAATCCTATGGAGCTACCTAAAACTTTATTAAACCGTTGACTGAAAGCCAAATTAATATTCAGTACAATGAGAAAGATATTCTTCATATTTTGATGTCATGTATAACCCAGTGGTGTAAATTTGGATAGTTGATTGAACTTTGGGAAGAGAAGCATGTGTTGCGGCCTGTGGTTCTGTGGTCACGTTGATTAAATTCTGTCCTGCTGAGCATTACAGAAAACAAGATTACATAGTATTGCCCAAACATACACACATTCTTATTTTTCACTAGATACTGTAATTCCTCTTACTGTCAGCAAAAAAAAAAGTATTTAGAATGGTTATTTAGAGAGGTTGTAATAATAGTACATACTAGAATTTCTTTTAAATGTTACAAGCAGCAATATTAAATATGCACAAAACAGCCAGTAAATTTGATAGCGGATTATCTAAATTCATTGTTTGTTTCCCCTTACAAAATTCTGTTATTTCATGAGTGACAGTATTGTTGTATTGCAAAATGTGGGAGTTTTTGATGCATAACATTCTGAGCAAAGCAGCTGTTTATTGTATCTATACTCACTCTTACCCCCCACTCTTTTTTTAAGACCATTATTAGTAAATTTTGAGGTTAGAGAGGTACTGACCCAATCAAACATGTACAGAGCGTAGCCTCTGAGTTAATTAAATGTGGGTTAATAACATATTATAAGGAAATCATTGTCCTTATTACAGTTATTAGGTAGTTAGTCAAATTATAGCTTCAAAGGAATGCAGAGCATGGAGAATTTGGGACTAAATTATGCATTTGAACCTTAGGCCAGCTTTTACTGTTGAGACAGTTTGCTGCTAAAAGAAATTGTGTGTCATTGAAATTAAATGCCTTTCTGGGGATGGAAGCTTCAATTTTTTAATGAAATTACTGAGTGTGGTGTAGTGAAATGATTAAAATCTGTATTCCGGGAATGTGGTAGACAAAAAAAAAAAAATCAATAAATGCTAGGAAACCTTTGCTGCTGGATGTGAATCCTCGGAGTGAAATAGCCTAGTACAAAAATAATACTTAAAAACATATCAGCACATTAATGTATTTAGCATGAGTCTCACGAGACATCATCTTCACTAATTTTTAGCATAAATCTTATATGTAATGAGAAGCTTTCTTTTCTCATATCCGTATTAGGCAGTGTTTTTGCCCTTCCCCCAATGCTCCTGCATTGCAATCATTGTGCTTGCACTTATTATGTTACAAATGACCGAGGTAAGGCTGACATTCTCATTGCATGCAAAAAGAGCTAGTCTGCCAGGCTTTTTTTTTTTTTTTCCTAATGAAGCAGCTTTGTGAAATCTCCCCATGTGTTAATACTAATGAAGATTCTCCAGCACAATTAAAATCGCAGCCAGTGGCTGAAGAGGAAACAGAAAACAATGCCATCTTTCTACATGCGCATATTTCTTTTTGTGTAGATCGGCTTTATTTAGAAATATTGTTGGTTTTTAAAATGCTTATATGTAGTATTTAACAAGGTTAAGAAGCTGTTCATATTCTCGAATTCTGCAAGTATGTTTTTACTAACTCATACTGAAATCACATAGATTTTCTTCATTGCACTGTTGTATAACTTTATAGTGTTACAGTTTGCAAGGAGCAGTCCTTTGGCTCTTGCAGTGTACTTTAACCCTACTTGAGTTTGAGACCATGCCAAAGAAAGGAAAAAAAAAAAAGGAGAATACTGTGTGTGGAGTGTGAAGGGTTGGTGTAGGGAAGCACAGCTTTTACTTTTCTACGAATAACCTCTATGGGCTGTTCCTGGCAAGGCGAGAACATTGGTATTTAAAATATATATTTTTTATTTTAATTATTGTGTCAATAGCTGGTGAATGTTAATACTTCCCCTTGATTTTATCTTAATTCCGCCACCTTGTTGCCTGCTTTACTTGAATTTATCTAGTGCTTCAAGAACGTAAAAGTTGAACGTTGCTTCTTTAAAATGTCTCCTCTTTTAGAAATGGATCTTTTTTTTTTTTTCTGTACACGGCAGCTGTTTGTACCACAGATTCTATTGTTGCTTTACTAATTTTTTTTTAACCTGAACTTAATCTGTAGATTTTTAAGGTGGGCAACTTTGTTTCTGCCCCGACCGATAAAGTCATCGTTAAAAATGACCCAGCGCCGAGTAGAACTTTCTGTCGCTATTTGAAGAACGTGGGCTGTTCAGAACTTTTCTAACCGCAGGGTGGCCGTGGGGCGCGGGCGCCGGTCCTGCAGCGAGATCCACGGTCCCCGCGACCGATCGCGGCTCGTCCCGGCCGCCAGCATTGTGGGGAGCGCTGGCGGTGACGTCACCGGAGCCGCGGGGTCCACGACCCCCGCCAGGGT
>VZRL01006498.1:442249-471295 GCA_013397895.1 Origma solitaria | reverse complement strand
CCCCTCCGCGCGCTGCGCGCGGCTCCGGGGAGCGCCGGGAAGGGCCGGCCCGGCGCGCGCCGCCCGCACCGCACCGCGGAGGGGAGAGAACGGGAGAGGGAGAGCCGCGCACCCCGCGCATCGAGCGGCGGAGCTTCTCCCAGGTGAGCGGGTGGGGTGGGGTGGTATTCTGCCGAGCCGGGGCTCCCGAACCCGGGCAGCGCCCGCCTCGCCGGCCGCGTCCCCGCCGGTGCGTATCGCCCCTTTGTTGTGTGGGCCGAGCGCGAGTCTCGCTGCGGGGCCCTGCCCGGGCAGGGCTGCGGGCGGGAGGCGGAGTGGCTGCGGGGGGGGAAGTCCCGGGGAAGGGCCGGGGCCGGGGTGTCTGCAAACGGGACGGCCGTGTTCCGAGCGATTTTAAACTTTACTCATGGCCGCACGCCCGTGCCTTGGTCGGGCGGCGCCGGTCACGTCTCTGCCGACGGACGCCCGCAGCCTCCGGGGCGGCGCGGCCGTTGCTAGCGGCCACCGCGCGGCTCTTTTGTGTGGCGCTGTGCGGTACGCTCCGCTCTCGGCGGCCCTGCCGCCCTGCTACCCTCTTGCCGCCGGGCGCTGCCCCGCNGGGCCGGGAGCGGGCGCCGCTCCGCACGCCTGGCTCGCTGCGGGCCCCTTGTGTCCGCGGCTTTGTGCGTGTCCCGTCCTTGTAAAGAGAAACACGCAGCTGCAGTGCTGGGCCGAGTTGTTGAAATTTATCCCTTTGTGTATATTACAATATCCTCCATTTTTCTGTCCTCTAAACAACAAGCCTTTCGCCATCTTGGGCAAATTTTTATTCCAAAGTCTGTCCGTCTGTTTTAGGAGGGAATGAGTAGAAAACCCGAAAGCGCTTCTGGATAAGCATCAAAGTTTAGGAAATGTTAGAGGGACAAATAGTGACGTCATGTAAAGTTTAAGGGGATTTTTCTTCAAGACTCTGTGCTTTCCCTTGGAATTCCTGATCTAACGTGTTGTAAACCGCACTTTAAAGGGAAACGTTCCTAGTTTAGCCTGGACGTACAGGGGACATTGTGAATATGCTTCTTTATCTGTTGTCTGGTTTCGTAACAGGACAACAACCATGCTGTGGGGTTCCCCTGCTTTTTCTGCCCGTGCCTTAGTATTTAATGTGTAATGCTTAACTGTTCGGTTATTTAAAAACCTGTTTTGAAGTTACTATGTGAAATAACAAATTATCTGGAGATCTGCATTGTTTTTGTTTGTGGCAAGTAGTAATCTGAAGTGAAGTTTGCATGAAACACCTGGTACAGGATCTTCCCTGAGAAAAAAACCAATGTCTTCTTGGCATGAGGAACATGGCAATACAGTCCTCCATTTTTAAAAGAGGCTTGGGGGTATGTTTGGAAGCAACAAACTTATTAAGCTATATTATTAAAATGTTCCGTCAGGAAAGTACCTATGAATATTACATGTAGTTTGGGTTATGTTCCAGGTACTGTATAATGTGTGTGGCTAAATGCAGTAACTATGCTTAACTCATTGAAAGAACCAACCTCACAGCAACCCCCTACCCAAAACCCAACAACAAATCTCTTTTCCTCTGCCTACAAGTTTTCCATCAGCTGTCGTGAAAGGGAAAACAGTAAAAGGTGTTCTGTTAATTTGGTTCTCAGTTGCTTTTTAAAAAAAAATCTCATAGAAGTTTTTCTTGCCGCATGATTTAGTGAAGCAGGTTGTACTTGGTAAGGAATAACTGTTGTAGGTAAAGTTCTGGTTTTCCATTCTTCTTTCTATGCTTGTTTCACTTGCTGCATATTTAAGGTCGCACTATAGAGAACATGAAACTAGTTGTATTTAATTTGCATTTTCTTTGTCTCCAGGGTTGGGAAAAATACTGACAATGGTTAACATAGAAAGTAATAGGAATAGCTGTTTGTATGTAAAGACTTACTTTCTATCCAAGTCAGTATTGAATGCTGTACTTAGAGCAACCTTAAGGTTATGTTAGAACAAATGTCAGATGTTTGCTTTATTTTTCTTAATGCATCACAAAGTATGGTTGGATTCACTATTTGCTCTCTATGTAAATACTAAATAAATGAAAACACTTAAATAGTTGAAAGCTTGTACAACAGGTGATTCTAAATTATAAATGCAACAAAAGACTAGAAGATTGGATAGGTTATAAATAGTGAGCAACAGAGGATAAGTAGTTTCTGAAAATGATAGTATAGCATTGATGTCTCATAATAAACTACATACATGTTTTTTGTCAAAATGCTGCATAATGTTAAGTAAAAGGTATCCAAGGTAATTTTTGTAAAGTGTTTATAGGGGAAGCACTAGGGATTGTTAAGGAATCTTCAGTGTTCGAGAAGTTCTATGTTTGCTTCAAGCAGGCGATACTTGTTTAATCATAGGTTCAACCAATTCCTTGTAAGCAAACGGAGTATTCGTATCAGGTTATGATGAAGTTGTTCATAAACAGAACTCTCTGGAGAGTAAAAAATATTTCTTCAGAAATCAGGTATTGTTTCTTTTTCGTTCCTGATCCCAAGTCTATTCTGGGTGGTACAATATAAGCTTTTGTGACTATTGTGTATTGAAAATAAGCTGGATTTGTGATACTGTGTCCTAGTTCCAGCCAGGATAGGGTCAGTTTTGCAGTAGTCATGAGGGGCATGGCCAGGACCCAGAAGTTCTGACCACCTCACCTCTGTCAGCTGGTGGAGTGGCAGGTGGGGAAAGGCGGGGCACTCCCTTTTGGGGAGAGAAGGGCTCTCTTCCAAGTGAATCTAGGGTATTGTTGTTTCCATGTGAATTTTTGGACTCTTTTGTACCCTCTGTCATTGGTATTGTTGCTATTGCTATTTGTTCTCTTATCTCATTGTTGTTTCCAGTAAATTGTTCTTATCTCAACCTGTGACCTTTACCTTTTGTGTCTCCATTCTGAAGAAGGGGAGGGAGTGAATGAGCAGCGCATGGCCTCAGTGGGAGCACTGAATTGGAGAATACCAATCCTAAACCATGACATACTGGTATTTTGAATCCAAATTATTTTCTTAGACTAAATTCCACTGTGCTGGGTTCCTTACAGGTCTGTGTTCCCACAAAAAGATTATTGTAGGTTGTCAATACCATTGTAAAATTTTTTGAGTAGCGTGAGAGGAAGGGTAACTAAATATGTGCTTCGAACCTTTTGGTAAAAAATACTTGATTTTCTTGAACATGTAACAGAATGTTTTGCAGTTTCGAAAGATAAGCTATCAATACCTTTATATCATGGAGGGAAAAAGCATTGGTTGACCACTTCATTATATTAATTTAATCTTCATACTGACCTTATGTAAAGACGAAAGTTCTACAAGACTGATGTCTTTTGTCTTTTTTGGGAGACGCTTAAAATGCTAATAAGGAGGCAGCAGAAGCCTCCTGTTTTAGGTCCTGTTGCCCTTTTTCATGTTTTCTTTATTTGCATGTTTACTGTTGAACTGCAGTGTAAAGGAGCAGATGTTTTGCAAAACATCCTGATGTGTTGCTTTTTCTTACGGGAGTGCATAACTGTTCCTTCTGATGCATCGATTTGACAGCTGGTTGATTTAATGAAACTGCTAAGAAGCCATTAGTGGTGTCATTGAATTCAAACAGAGCAGTCCCTCCCAGCTTGAACGGCAATTGTTCAGATCTTTGTTGCTACTTTTCTGTTCCTATGCAAGATGTGGAATATCAGAGTTGAAAATAAAAAGAAGTTTGTGCACCCAGTCTCATATCTGCAAATGAGGGAAAGGAGTACCTCACTGCTGTTCTGTAATTTTATTATAATGGCATATTTGGGAATAGGATATCTTGACTATTGGGAGGTATAACCAACAATGCAGTTTCCTACACCCTTCTTCCCCCCTCTCCCTCCAGCATATAAGGGTTTCACTGTATGATCACTGTGTGTTAAAATCCCTTCACTGTGATCTGTCTCCCAGACTCTGATAGGTATCTTTAAATAAAACTAAATAGTCTAAAGGTGGAATGTTTTTGGTTTTTTTTAAAATAAACAGATTATTCTAATAGAGTACTTAAGAGTGGTACTTAGTGTTTTCATCACTTAGATAATTTGGCCCGAGGAAGATTCCCATAGTCTACCAGTTTTCTCCCAAGTGTGGTCCAACTTCTGAGTTAATTTAGTTTTACTACAGTGTATTCAGTAAATTATGTCATGCCACATTATAAACTAGTTTGTGATTTTTTAATTGCCACCACAAGAAACACTGCAACAGTTGTCAAGGACAGCAGTGATTTTTGTGATTGTTTGTTAGTTTCACCATCCTGAATGTAGACAAAATGTAATAAGTATATGTTGGTCAACATATTTTATAGAAACAGGAAGTTTGTGTTGAAGAACATTATGCAGTATTCAGAATTTAGGTACAGATGATCTTCCCCACCACATCACAGAAGGAAATGAAACATCCTTTTTTTAACTGACATCTCTGCTTTTCAATTTTTTTTGTTATACTACTACATTTTTGCTTTAAAACAATTTTAATTGTAAATAGCAACAAACAAATCCACAAGGAGTCACCAGAAGATTTGTGTGAGAAAAATAGTAGGTTCACATTAATTTTTAAATTTATGTTTCTTAGGACTTTATGAAGGCAAAACAGTATTTGTTTCACTGTTAGGGAGATATGGAAGGGTTTAATCTTTTACCAACCTCACAAGTAGTTGGTGGTAGAGGATGAAAAAAGAGCCGTCTTCACTGACTTTAATCTGTAGTGTGCTGGGTAGTTGTTTCCTTGAAAACGGAATTGTGTGGTTTGTTACTCTGCAGAGTAATTGCTACGGGAGGTAAGCAGAATGCTTGTAGTCTTTAAACAAAACTGGAACCATGTATTCATTCAGTCTCAGCAGAAGGGCCAGTCAAGATGCAGTATTTTGCTGTTACTTTGTCTCTTAATCATACAATTTTAAGTGGAGAAATACAGGACATGTAGTCCAGTTAGCACACAGTTTCACTTTTAGTTATGTTAAGTCCCTGTTTAGTGTTTTAGCTGTTTACTGTCCTAAATTTACCATTATATAGTGCCATGGTCTTGAACCATTCTTTAAAAAGAAAAAAACAAGTATACTTTGTTAAAGTCTGATACAGAAGTTCCTTCAGGATTTAAATGGAAAGAAATAATAAAAATAAAAGTAGTAATTTTATGGTATGAGTTAGATTTTTGTTTCTTTTTTTGGGGGAGGGGAAATTGTGATTTATTTTATTGTGGTATTAGCATTTAATGAGACACAAGGTGAAAGAAATGCTTGGAGTGTGAGGAAGTCTTATGCTTGTTTCAGTATTTTTAATGTAGCAGCAAGGAAAGGAGGATACAAGGGGTTTCTCTGCTTACTTTACCAGGATTAATTTATGCATTTGACAGAATTCCTAATACCAGGTCCTTCCCTTTTTGTGTGAATGTATTTCAGATCATCGGAAAAAAGACAGATATCAAAACAAGTATACATTTTAAAACCTTGCTTAGTGACAGATGATCTTTTAAACATAGTCTCTGAAAATATGGACTAAGGAAAAGGTGTGCTGAGATTGTCAGTGTCTGTATGATGCGTGTTGCCTTTTATGTGAATTCTCTCCCATTACCTTGCTGCTCACACCCTTCAGGGCCTCCTGAATGTCTTGTTTTCTGTGTGTAAAGGACATAAGACTCTTTTCACTTGATGTAGGTCAGGCATTGTAAAGAGCTGAATGGGTTAAGCCTTGGTTTAAAGAGATTGCAGAGATTTTTCTAGCCCCTGAGAAAGGAATCACCCAAAACCCTAAAATTCCAACTGCTAAAAATGTAAAGAAAAACTACCTGAAAAATTGGTCTACCTGATGGACTCTTTACATCAGTAATGGTTGCATTGAAATCAGTGGGACTGCTAAGTTTAAGTATTTGTCAGGGGTAATGTTTGCAGTATAAAGCCTTGGGAAAGAAAGTAGGCTTAGAAGTAATACAGTGACTGTCAGATAATGCCGTCGTCTTTATGGAGCCTCACGCAGAACTTAGTTCTGCTCTGGAATTGTTGGAAAGGGTAATGAAGAATTTTCATTTTTTGAGTAATGATGAGGCCCACCAGTGTATTCTTATTCCTGTAAATTACGGGAAGCGGGAGATAGATTTTCTTTAGAGTATTTAATACAGTGATTTAAAGGCACGAAATAATCTGCCTAGGTGTTGGGCTTGAACCTGAGTCTGTTGGATGAGAAGCCAAAACCTTGAAATGTTCTAGAGAGTATTTTTTTCTTAACTTTGAGTACATAGACAACATTTTTGGATTGTGACCCTATTTATTAATAAATTTGTGTTAATGAATTAATGTTTTTCTAATGCTGAAAGATTCTTTATAACCGGTTCATTGCATTTTACTGTAGAAGAGTGATGTGTAGTATCCAAATCTAATCAGCAAAATAATCCTGCAACCCTGTCCTCAGCCCTCAGTCTTTCTGCAACCAGAATCCCGTTGGACAGAAATTATTGCAGTAGTCTATCGGTGCACAGGTACATAATTGTGTGTATTTTGCCCCATTTTTTGTTCTTGTACTTTTCCACAAGCATACGCTCATTAATCAAAGACACTGTACTGCTGAGGGCAGAGAGGTTCGTCAAATTGGCAGCCAGTTTGGTGTAAAGAACAGTGTGCTAAAGCTCTTAACGTGCTAGAACATAAATAAATCTTAGGTCTTTGTATGCAAACCCTGGAGGTTAATACTGTATAATTCAGTGTCCTGTCTTTGTTTTTATGATTGATGTTTCAAAGTGTTTGAAGCTTGATGCAAGCCCTCAAGCTGGTCAGGACAGACTGGCTGATTGGCTGAAGCAAAAGCTTGGCAGAGGGGCTTGTGTGTATGCTGTGGCGCTGTTTTTTTTTGGCTTGGAGATCATTGTTGTATTGCCTGAACTGTTGTCAGAGAGTTGCTAAAGATTAACAGCCCTTGCTGTGCTAATGGACTTAGTGATGAAATGCCAATAGTTTGGTCCTGTTTGTTCTGAAGTTACTGCTATTTGTATCCTTAACAGAACTAACATGTGGAATGAGCAAAAAACAACTAGAGTACCCAGCAGAAATGGTGCTGGGATTTGGCTTTAACATGAATTGGTTGCGTATTCATAATTTAAGAACAGCTGGTTACAGTAAGCGCATAGTTGTTTGCAAGCTATTATAAATCATTCTACTCACACATGGAGACTGTGCTTGAGCTTTTTTTTAAATTGATCTACCTGCATTTGAAATCTGGTCACTGCAGCTGCAGAGGCCCTTCATTTTAGCTGTGCTTGCGTCGTAGAACAACCTCAGTATTAAATATTTATTTTTAACTAAATACTGAATAAAATGTTAAACTCTGAGCTTTGAAGAAAAAGTGTAAGGGTGAGCAGTGACACACATCTTAAACACCAAATCTTGTTATATAAAGCCTAGAAAAGTGACATCAGCCAACCTTTGTAGTCCTTTCGTAACATTTGTTATTCTGAATAAGAAATCCTTGTTAGATTTACCCAGTGTTACCTTGCTAACACTGTAGTTGCTGAAATTTGTGGTTTTCGTGCATTCTATGGCCAATGCTTTTTGAAGGAAACTCAGTAAGTATAAAATGTGATTGTTTTACACAAAATGAAGGTGCAGTAAAATAGAAGTAAGCAGTCTTGTTGAGTATCCCATGGAGAAAATAATGGATGTATTAGGAATGACTGTACTCTTATGTAGGTATGCTTATATGCTTATGCTCATTATAATGTGAAAAGTACATACTTAGAAATATTAGTTTCTTACATGTGTGTATATATATATATGTAATCTGTGGTGTAAAGTTGATCTCCCTTCATTCAGTTTTGCTTTCCAATTAGAAATCAAGTGAGGTATACTAGCTTATACACTTAGTTTGATAACTTTTCTGTATTTTTGTTTGCCCTAGTGACTGGAATTTTATAAGGAGTAATATGTTTTTGGCTACACAAATCAGTTTTCCTAACATCCTTAGTTCTTGTGGGAATAAAAGGGAGCCCAGAATTCCCAGTCTCCATCTTTTGATGGAGATCCAGTATGTTGTAAATTACTAACTTGTTCCTAACTTGTAACCTGGCATGTAAATAGAAAGTATTGCTGAGAAAAGTTGTAAATAAACTCCTACTTCATATGTATGGATCCAGGAAAATGGGAAGCCATTAAGGAAGGTTTCTTACTGTGTTAGTGAGATAAAAATATCAAGCATATATGCCTGAAAAGTCTAGTTTTTCAAGCTGTATGAGTTGATTTAATAAAAGATACTATCTCTCCTTACAGCTTTGGTCTTTTCTAAGTAGTTACAGCAATTGAAAAAAGAATAAACAGTGAGATATGCAAACCAGTATTTTTCCATTGCATCTCTGATCATTTTTCATCCTTGGAGTTACCCGTAGCGCCTCACTGCTTCTTTTGAATGTTGAAGAGAGAGCTAGATCAGAGGTAACAGTTGAGACTACAACTGTGTGGTTTAGGGGAAAAGTGAGGCAGAAAAGTGCTCAGTAGGTCCCTGGGGGACCCAACCTCTACAACTCTTTCTGTAATGCCAGAAAGAATTTCTTTATAGCGTGATTGTAGGAACTTTCAAAGCAGCAAGGTGAATTCCTGTTTGGGTTTTTGATGGTGGTTTTTTTTGTGGGGTTTTTTTCCTTTTTTTTTTTTTTTGGTTGTGGTTGTTTTTTTGGTTTGGTTTGGTTTTGTTTTGTTTTGTTGGGTTTTTTTTTTTTTTTGTTTTTGCGTTTGTTTTTTTTGTTACCAAGTCTAATATTAGAAACAATAGACATTCCCATTTTGGCTCTTCTGGTGAAATTACCTTACACAGTAGTCTAAAGAAGTAAACTGTGAAGAGTCTGGAGGGGAAGCCATGTGGAGAATGTCTGAGGTCACTTGGTCTGTTCTGCCTGGAGAAAAGGAGACTGAGGTCAGACCTCCTCAGGATCTACAGCTTCCTCATGAGGGGGGCTGCTCTCGTTTCTGCTCTCGCTGATCAGGGACAGGACCTGAGGGAATGGCTGGAGCTGTGTCAATGATGCGTTTAGGTGGATATCAGGAAAAGGTTCTTCCCCCAGAGGGTGGCCAGGCACTGGACAGGCTCCCCAGGGAATGATCACAGCTCCAAGGCTGCCAGAGGTCTAAGAGCATTTGAACAATGCTCTCAGGACAGGGCAGCATTGTTGGAGTGTCTGGGCAGAGCCAGGGGTTGAATTCAGTGATACTTGGGGGTCTCTTCCAATGCAGGATATTCTGATTTTAGGTGATTACACACCCACTCTCCTCCTAGTAATCACTGACACTTGGACAACAGCAGACAGTGAATTTGTTCCACCACGCTGTCAACAGAGACCATGTTAAAAAGCTACTGTCCCAAAGAAAGTGTGAGAAATGGGAAGAAAGTTGAGATCCCAAGTCTTGACTAAAGGCAGTGAAAAACTGTGGATTATTTTTTAAAATCACAGCAATACATTCCAACAATTATTATCTTTCTGGCAGCTTAGTAGAGAGTGCACTTGGATTTAGTCATACCCTAGATGTAGTGGAGAAGGATTTGGAGGATAGGGTTTTAGAATGGGTGTATATTTGAATACGGAACAGTGATGCCCCATTTTGATGGCATACTGGAGTCCTTCTGTTTGGTGTTTTTCATGGCTCTTTTGTTTGCTTCAACTTGCCAACAACTTGCCAAATAAAAAAATATATTAAAAGGTTTGAATAGTTTACTTGCTACTTGATATATGTAAGAGTGTTGGAGAAATAAATTCTAGAGAAGAGAAAAAATGCTTATGGATAGAATATATTGCTAAAATGACAACACACCCAAGTAAGGGTCCTTTATTGTTTGGCATTTAACTGTGATATTAGCACTATATTTTTTCTGCAGTAATCTTTTAATCTTTTCTCGAAGTGCTTTTCAGGCCTGATTTTCCCTCTGAGATGTATAGCAAGTCGTCTTCATGGAACCAAGTGTATTTTTGAACAAGTATTTTCGAACAAGTATTGATTCCATGGTTGAGTCTTATCCAAAGGGTTAGTTTTGAACTAGTTTTTTATGACTTGCAGAAAGATGGGTGTACATCATGGAAAGAAACTGTCAAAGGGCATGCGGGGAAGGAAGGAATTCATTCTCACTTATTTTAGGTTAAAACTAATGTTAAGTGCACCAGTAAGCGCAGTGAGTTGTAAAATACCCTTTTTCTCCTGGTATTAGGAACTGAAAGGAACAGGTTATGCTAGGTCATTTCCCTTTTATTTATATGTGAGAAAGATACAGAGCAACTTGAAATAAACTTGCCTGTTTTTTGGGAGATGTTTTTCTATGTCAACCTGTTTTTGATTATCATTAAGGTAAATTTATAATTTTTTGACTCTTACAGATGCCAGTAGATTTTCAGTGTTAGCAGTTACGATGTTATAGATATACAGCATATTACGAAGTTTATTGTGTTGATGTAAATGATTTATACAGAGTAGTGTTTAAATGTAGCCTGCAGTCTTTTTGTGGTCATGGCAATGAATTATGTGTTTTGAGAGATCTGTAAATAGTGTGAAGACTTTATGTTAAAACAGGCATGTAGGAAGGGCAAGCGCATTTAAGGATTTCTTTGCCTCTAAATGCTTAATTTTTATAATTATGGTAACTTGTATACCTTGCAATGTGTTTAAAATAAATAGACAAGCATTCGTCTTAAGGAATGATCTGTGTTATATGTTCTAGGAGATGTTTGAAATGCAGGTAAGTGGGTAAAGCTGAGTTGCTGGTTTTGCTTCATACATTAACTTCAACAGAATTGGCCTGCATTCTATTAACTTGAGAAAAATTGGACTGAGGGAAGGGTTTATTCTTCAGTATTTTTGTCTCTGTTGTTTCTAGCAGCATAGACAGTAATACAGATGATGTGGGTGCTAGGATAGGTAGGTGGTGGGTATAATTCTTCATGTTAATTACATTATATTTAATGTAAACACAGAATCTTATTCTTTACTTAGTAGCCCATTACAAATGTCTATTTTTGTACATATGTATATTATATATATGTAATTTGAGTGATTTATGATTCAAGAAGTAATTTGCTTTTTTTGCAAAAGTTAGGTTGCATTTTAAAGAGCTATTTGAGTGTCAGATTTTCAATCTGATTCCTTATAATAGTAATTTCAGATGTTTTTGAAAAATACCATATACTAACTTGTGGGGGAGACCCATGACAGAGAAGGCAATCCAGAAACAGTAGCTTGGAATTGTTGGCCAAAAATAGCAATGGAAGTTGTAATATGTTAAGCAAGAACTGCTGGCTGTGGAATGCAGTGACAAACACTTAAAGACTCTTTTTTTTTTTTTTAAAGAGATTTTAGAAGAATGTTTTAGGTATATAGTATTTAATTTTTGGAAGGAAAAGTTTTTTATGTTAGGATTTAGTCAGCCTGAAAATGTACGGTCACCCCATGTTAAATGTAGCATTAGACAGATTGGTAGATAGGCTGATGAGTGCTAACAGAAATACCGGAAGAGTTTAGAGAAGTTACCTGAGTTACTTATGTTGCTTACAATCTCAGAATGTCAAGGGTAGAAATGAAGATTCATGTACTGGTTTGGGATATACACTGACCTCGTACTGTGTCAGAAGGTTTCTCTGGCTTGGCAAGGAGCTATAGTTGCTGATATGACTAATTGTCACTTTTTTTCCATTCATATTTTTTAATTCAAAAGTCTGTGATGGTTTACTTGGAGAATAAAGTAGGCTGACAAGTTAAATGACTGGTACTTGAACTGTTTGCCTGGCTTACTAGCCATAGAAAGACATTCATAGAATCAGTTAATGCACGTTCTTCCCGTCAAAACTATTCAAACCTAAACTGTTGCCCTGAAAAAGGTTATAATTGACCTCTCATTTGGTGTCTTCAATTTCTTAAAAAGGTAGTTTCTTTTTCCATGTGTGGTGATTGGGTCTATGTAGCCCTGAGCCCACTGGCTGTTGCCTATCCCATTGCAATATATAATAAAAGTGAAGATACTACTTGGTTATTGAGCATCCATATTAGTGTTTGCAGCGAGAAAAAAATGTGTAACTTATTCTAAAATGTTGCATTATGTAGGCAGAAGGGCAGCAGACATACTTAATGTATGTACCCTATTTTGTAAGAAAATTTCACTTACAGCATGAATTTACCAGGTGCTATATAGATTTTTGTTTGCTGAAATTCAGACTTATTTATTAAGTTTTATTCTGAAAAAACAGCAGCCACATGCAGACTAAGTTAAGACCTCACAATAGCTAAGCCCTTTTAAACAGTGTGCTTCAAATTCTCAAGTCCCATAATAATTTCTGCTCCTGGGTGACTTGTCTTTATAATGAGTGATGTCAGATTTTTGATGGCTTGGTTATGTTTCAGGATTTTATTTTTTTAATGGGAGAAAGATAAATGCCTTGTCTAGACACAATCATCAGAGAAAGAAGGGAACTATTGCATGTGGCTTCTAATCTGGTGAATATAACAGTTTGTACTCGAAAGTTTGGCTTTGATGCCTGTACGCTATTAACATTGTGGGTTTTTTAAAATCAGGTGACATACCATCCCAATGAAGAAGCCGCCTCTGATGTATAGAATGACATTAGTTAAAAATGAAATGCACTTTTTAATACAGATTCTATATAATGTAGATTTTTGGTAATCCTGAAGTAGTTATTGTCATGGATCCAGAGCTTGTTAGCCATGTAGCTGCAGATTAACTTTTATTTGCAACATTATTATGCACAGAGATTGAACTCAAATGCTGTTTATGGAATGGAACAAGTAATTTCTGATAAAATTCAACTGCTACTATAATGCTTGTGGTTATTCCTAATTATGCAGGAGGTTCCTTTATGACTCTTTCCCTTTAAGTACCTGTACTCAACACAAAGTTTTATGACCATGCTTTCTGCTCACATCTTTGTCTGTGTGCCTGTCCATTCCATGCTGTAACTTTTGTTTGTCATTTCAGCCATAACTGAAAGTGGGCTAGACATTCAATGATAAAGTTCTACAGTTTTCTGAAAATTAATCACTGTATTGAAGAAAATGCACAGATTACACCTGCCAGCTGATGAAATGGTAGGCCAATGGTAGGTGTTCCTTCACCACTGCTTCAAGCAGTTCTCTGATTCTTCAGTGCATGCCCACTGTCCTACAAATATATATGCTGTTAGCACTGTCCTTGCCAGGTGGGTTGTTGCAGTGGACTTGTATTTCCTCAGGGGGTCTGTTTTATGGCAGCAGGAAAATGCAGAGGACCATCATAGGAGCACTGCTCACAGGAGAATTTTTTCAGTTGCTTCAAAAGTAGCATATAATGAAACCTGTAGTAAAAAGGTTTTGCCTGGTACCGTCTCCATGGGTTTTGTGTGCAGAAGAATGTGGATAGGGGATACTAAATTTTACTTTTTTTGGATCAAAATTTTGCTTTTGGAATAAATTCAGTATGATTTAAATTACAAAATGTTGGTCACTTTTAAGTAACATGTCTAGAGTGATGTTTACATCTGTAACTACAAGCAATAAGTAATCCAGTCATTTCTTTTGGTGAAAATACCTTAGAATCATTTCCATGTGCACATTATTTCTTATTGAGGGCACAGATAGTCTAGCACAAGTTGTGCTGACTTGTTGTCTTTCCATTCCAGTATTACATGAGAGAACAAACATTTGCATTGATGTGTGAAATGAGAACTTGCCTTTATGAAATACATGCACATAATAATACACAGTTTTCCAGAGCTTTCATTTTATTTGAGGGTTTTTCAGAACCCAAGTCTGGGTGCTTACCAGTGCCCTGTGAAATGGATTTGTGTGCACGTGTCACATGGATGGCTTACAGAGAGCTGATTGCTGTTTCATTAATAAAAGCAGGACTTGCTATTTTATATAGTCAAATGTGAATGAAAACTGTAAGGTTTCAAAAGATACAGCTATTTTTTAATGCAAATGAGGTGTCTGTCCTCCTCCCTCCCCCCCTTTTGCCATGTATCCTGGACTGGATTTCAGTGATGCAGTAGATTCACTGCCATCCTGTAAATTGTAAACTAGACTAGCCAGAGTCAGACTTGTTTGTCAGATATTAAAAAGCTTGCATAAATGGCTGGTTTTATTGTAGTATAAATCACACTGTCTCATGCATGTGGCAGTAATTAACTTCTATTGATGCTAGAAAATAAGTTGTCATATAATTGCTGAAAAACAGGTTTCAGTATGTTTTCACTCATTGAACAGAAGTCAGGTGCCATTAGACCAGTATAAATTAAACTAATTTTGAACAGCAAAAGTGTAAAACGACAATTTCTACAGGACTTGAGGAGAAGCTTAGTTTCTTAAACAAGACATTTAAGCTCATTTTTTGTTGGGTTTTTTTTTTTTTTTGGTAAACAGACTGTTTTACATCTAGAAATCAATAAAATAATGAGACGTTGCATTTTAAAAAGAGTATGGCCTCAGGATGATTAATTTTCAACTTGCCTGTTGCTTGCTTTCCTGGCTTTGTTTTTTTTTAATGAGCCATAAAGAAACAGTCAGAGGTCAAATGATCAGGGATCTGTAGATACCAAACTGAGAGCAAGTGTGTTAGTTTTAGAACAAACTTATATCTTGACCATCTTTCCTTCTAAATAGATGTAGTTTGTTAAAAACAAAAAATGATTCCACGGTGGATTATTACTAATCTGCTTTAGTGTTTCTTGTCTGAGATACTCATCGAGTCTGGCTGATACTTAGGGCGATATTTAAAAAATGTGTAGCATTTCTACTGTTACTCTTGTTAGATGTGCTTTGAATTCCATTGTTAGCACAGTTAAATTAGTGCTAAGCAGTGGTGGAAGTTTCATTCTTGCGCTCAAGCTCCAGCCTTCAAGAGATGAAAAGTCAAGGATATTCTATTAAGAAACATTTGATATATTCAGACTTGCTGGCTTGTGGCCTCTTTGCAAGTCATACCGTGTAGTGGTCCGACACTAAAACCACTCAGGTTTTAGTGCTGTTTCCTTACACTATTTTCTCTTTCAGCCAGTGGGCAGTCAGCTTCCTTTTACAGATTCCTAAGTTATCTTGTCAAAATTGTGTTCTTATCCTGACCTTGAAAGCTCACAAAGCAGAAGAAAATGCATGGAAGCTTATTTTTGCCCAGAAAGAGTAGGGTGGCAGAAGAAAAATAGTCTGAAAGACAAGTAATAGATTTTCAATCCAGTACCCATTTTAAAGTCTAGGCTTGCTGTAATCCATGCTGCTGTTAGCTTACCATCTTGCAGAAACCTAGTACAATGTCTAGTGCATTGCTTTTGTACTAGAATAATGCTAGGATAATGAATGTAATACATGTGAATGATTTGAAGTAAAAAATTATGACTACTACTAGTTCCTTATTTTTAGACTCTCTGTTTTCTGTGTATGTAATTCACAGGGGTTTTTTTTAAAATTTTTTTTCCCCCTTGCATGTGTGGCCAAGATTCATTCAGCAAGACTGAAGGAATATGGGGAGTTGAGAAAAAACACTGATACTCCTGGCAGCAGAGCCCATCACTCACACCTAGTTATCAATTTCATTTTAAACTGCTAAGATTGCTAGTTTGCTTTACACTTTCAAGTTCCAGTGATGTCTGGTAGTGTGTTGTTCTGGTTGCACAATGCTATCTCAATGTTTTTTGTCCATTAGTGGAACTGATATGCTAGTTGTGTTATGCCGGAAGAATTATTATAATTCGTAAGTTGTTACCATAATTTTTTATGGCGTTTCACTGTTCAAAATACAGCTAAATACAGGCTGAAGGACAGCGGTGAGATTTGTGGAGTTTTGTTTGCAGTTCTGAGCTCCTCAATATGAGACTACTGAGGTGCATCTGAAAAATGGCCATTTAGGAGTTGAAGGGGCTGGAGCATCTCACATGTGAGGGGAAAGGCTGAGACAGCTTGAAGTCCTCAGCCCAGAGAAACGGTTCAGGGGAATCTCCTAAGTGTTTATGAAAACCTGAATGAAAGGTGCAAAGAGGGCAGAGCAAGGCTCTTGTCAGTGGGTCAGGACAAGGATGGGCACAGACTGGAACATGGGAGGTTCTGTGCCATGTGCTCTGGGATGACCCTGTTTGAGCAGGGAGGCAGGACCAGATGACCCACTGTGGTCCTTTCAAACTGACCCATTCTGTGAGGTTCCCCCCAAACATCAGGAAGCACTTTTCGATTGCAAGGGTGACTGAGCGCTGTCATGAGTTGCCCTGAGAGGTTGCTAAGTCTTAATCCTTGGGGATACTCCTAAGTCATCTGGACACAGTCCTGGGCAACTGGTTCTAAGTTATTACTTGATCTAAGGCTTTGACCAGATGGTCTCCCTTTCAGTCTCAACCACTTTGTGATTCTGTGTGTCACTTGTTTTATATTTTCGGATGTTTTGGTGAACTGTTTAAACGTGTTTTGTGTCAAAATGATACTAGGAGAGTGTGTAGAGCCATGAGTTTTGACCAGAAGTGTAGAATATTGCTACAGTCTTGAATTAAGACTCTAAAATTCTGAGGTCTTTAAGATTCATTGAAATGTGTGAGGATTAAGTTACAGGGTATCCAATGTGATCTTTAAAAAATAACTTTTTGTTGTTCTATAATTTCTTAGTTTATACTGTTTTGATATTTAATGCACAATGTCCTGAGACAGGAGGACTTGATAGAAGTGTGCCTGAAGGAAATCAACAAATACAGCAAATACAAAATAGCTTTTTTTGTTTTGCTGTTATAGCGTATTAGGAGAGAATGTTGACACAGGTGTTTTTAGTAATTTCATGCTGAACTGTGTGAGTACAGGGAACCCAGAGTATTATTGGTTAAACTTCCGCTCTCTTTGCTGCTTTTTCTCAGAATAATACAAAGGGTTGGTTTTTTAAAGTTGTTTTAGTATAAGCTTAGCAGGAGTTCTTAAATTCTGTCTTTGATGGATTACTGCATATATTTACCCTGTCAAGTTCTCCCTTACCCAAAACAATAAGGAGGGGAGATGGAGAAGGGTTGATTTTTCTTTTAGTAAAATTTGCACCTTTGTTTTCTCCCTGAAAACCAACAGTTATTTCCATTCAAATTTCTCTGCGCCGAAACAAGGTAAACAACATTTGTGTGTGTAGCTCCATTCTGTCAACTCTATTGTTGCATGCTAGCAGGGAGCAACATAAGTTCTCTATTCTAGAATTTTTTGTGGTAGTCTCTGTTGCAGGATTTGCTTTGCCTTTTAGCTTCAGGGAAATTAACTTTCTGTTGCAGGAGTCCGTATTTAGAAAAATTTGTGGAATAGATTTTACCCAGTGGTGTGGATTGTTTGTTTTTTTTCAGGTAACATGTTTGTTCTTACCATGTGATCTGATAAATCAACTATATATGCCTGGTAAGGGGCTCATGTCATGCCTTGATGATTTAGGGATAAGCAACAGAAGATGTCCATGTAGTACTGTTGGGGTTTTTTGTGATACAGGCTTTTTTATTACCTTTGATATGATTATTTGCACATTGACCAATTTAAAGCCTTTTATTGTTCCAGAGGAGTAATATATTACATTAAAGTTACTGTATTAATTTGATAAAATCTGTTCACTAGTTTATTTTTTATGGTTGCAGTTCTGTCCTTTAATATTATTTCTGCAAATATGAAGACATAAAGGGTGTGTGTATGAATATATAGATGTATATATGTATATATAAAAACACACTGTGATTTTTAAAATTAAGAAAACCAGTGTTTCCCTTTGATCTTTGTGGTGCTAAAGTTAGCTTACCAGCTGCAGTGCCTTTTTTTGGTAAGGCGGTAAACTTCAGAAATTTAACAAATATTAAAAAACAAAAAACCCTCAACAAACCCCTGTTTGTAATTAAAAAAAAATTTCACTTTTAGCAGTTGTTTTGGAAAGTAATTCAGCCTTCACCAGGCATGTAGCTAGGAAACATACTGTGTGATTCGTTAGCTTGTAAGTTTTATTGTGATTACTAAGAGCCGTGTTCTGATCTAAATCTAGTGGTGATGTAAACTGATGAAGATGACTACAGGTAATGTAAATATAATATTTTACTAAACACTGTTAAACAAAAACAAAGATACAATACTCAAATGAGATATGAGGTATTTTATTATCACAGCTTCTTCAAATCCTGATATATTCTCCTTATGTATTGTGCTAATTATATTACTAGGTATTTGTTACTGGCGTCTTTCAATACAAGGCCATTTGTAAGTCAGATTTGAATATGTCCCTCTTCTGTAGGAGCATACAATCAGCAGACTGTGGTTCTCAAGAGCAGAATAGGGGAGTATGCGTTGGGAAATACAGAAGAGGGAATGTGGTATTACTGTCTAAGGACTATGCAATATGTGAAGTAAGTTACTCTGATTGTTTTGTATGACAGCTGCCAATGTAGGAGCCTGTGATTGTTGCCTTATAAGAAAGAGTAAGAGCCTAAAATTGTAGGGGTTTTCCTGTATTGAAAGGTGGTGGTGGGTGTGTTTGAATACTGTATTGTGTTGACTTGGTTTGTAGCTAGATGGAGACTGTAGGTCTCTGTGGGAATATTCCAGCGCCTAAAACAGTTACACATGTGCATTAGGAAGATACTGCTGTCTTGGGCAAGAGTGAATTAGAATTACGATAAATCATTGTTTTTCCTTAATATGTGTTTATAGGTAGAAGCTTTCTCCATCATTAAAATGCTCTTATTGCTAAATCTGTTCCTGTTTTTTCTGTTGTACCTATAAAATGTAAGTAATGATATGTAATAAATGGTTTGATCTTGGCATTATCTAAGTTACTTTTTCTGGAAATGGTTTTGTTCTTGGTTTCCAGTAGTTTTCTGCCAAATAAGCTTTCCAATACAGTACTTAAGATTATTTTCCCCCAGATTTTAATTTGTGAGTTCTGCTTTGTGAAAATACATTATGTCCTACCTGCTTCAGGTTATGTGCTTTCTTGTATACTTACTTTGAAAAATTCTTTTTTGTATGTATAGCCCATCAAGAGAATAATTACAAGTAACTGTAAACAGTACCTGTGTTTCTCCCTCAAAAATGCTACTTCTCCAGTAGGCTTAAATTAACTCTTCAGTGTCACACAAAATGGGCGGTCTTTTTCTCTCTTGGTATCTTGGGATCTGAATGCCAGGTGATTGGTTGGGCAGGTTTAAATGAGATATTGGGAAGTAATCCTTCTCTGTGAGTGTGACGAGGCCTTGGCACAGGTTGCCTGCAGAAGCTGTGGCTTCCCCTGGATCCCTGGAAGTGTTCAAGGCCAGGTTGGACAGGGCTTGGAGCAGCCTGGGATAGTGTAAGGTGTCCTGATATAGATATAGATATATGTGTGTATGTATATATACACATGTACGTTTTTAAAAATTTGTTTTTACAAGGTGGATTAATTGGTTTTGTAGACAGGCAGGGCGATGTTTCTGTGATTGATGTGGAAATATAAAGGCAGAAGATCTGATACAAAGGATGTTTAAATGTAACTGTGCTTGATAACCATTTAATTTCCAATTTCATTTGGTTGAAATGCGTTAGCTTGCAGCTGGTAATTGCGTTTATTGGAGAAGATACAAGCTATTAACTATTTGTCACATCCAGAGCATCTCAAAGTTTTGGAGATCAAACTTTCTTTTTTAAGGACCTGGAAATAATACCTTTACGTAGAAAGAATTCTTGTTACAGTTTTCAGAGTAGGGCTCAAATTAGCCTGCGTATTTGATGTAATCTCATTGTGAATCAGACCTATATTTCACACCTCTTCTAACCGTGTGTTATCAGACTTCAGTTCTGGGACGCTTAATAATAAGTGACATTGACATTTTAGATATGTCTCAACTATGTGCTGCCTGTGTGACTAAATACATGCGTAATAAAGGTACCTGTATTAGTGGTAAGAATTTCCAGAGTATCTAAGAACTTAAAATTATTTGTACTCCTCATCATCTTGTTCATCATAATAGTCTTGCTTAATTTCTGTGAGGCTTTATGGTTGCATTACATTTTTGTTCTTAAGTAACCTGATCTGTAAATTAAAACAAAACCAAAAACCGAAACAAACAAAAAACCAAAACAAAACCAAAACAAACAAAAAAACAACAACAAAAAAAGGCTTTTAAAACTTTCTAATAGCTTTGGTTTTAAAAAATTTTCTTCCTTTGTCTGATTTTTTCATTCTTGCTTTCTCTGTCTTTTCCTCACCTATGTTTGTGTCTATGATTATTGCTTTTGTAATACTGTTTAGGATTCTCTGCATCATGTACAATGCAGTGAGGTTTTGTTGGTGACTGGGGTTCTGTGCAAAACAGTTATTGTGTCTTTTTGGCAGACTGGAGCAGCTGTGTGAATGCTGAAGCCATGTCTTGCTGCTCCCCACTTGTTTGCAAGGGCTTACAACGTTGCAGGGCAAATACACAATCTCAAGGTAGTGGTCAGTCTTCAAAGAGAGCATCAAGTCCTGCCAGTGCAGTAATTCTCAGACTTTCTCTTGTTCTTCAGCTCAGAATGGATGTTAAAGGCTGAAATGGCACTTTGCTAGAAGAAAAAATTCTTTTCACATTTTTCTGTATTCCACTGAAGGTGATAACAGGAAGAGGAGCAGTCTTGAGTTTTTACCAACAATGTTCTTTTCTTCACTTCTACTGGCATGATAGCGTTAGCCAGCTTGTCCTCACTTGTTAGAGAATAGCCTTGATGCAATTCTTGTTTCTCAAATGTATGGAAGTGACACATAGGGAAATTATATAGAATGGCCACGCTTTTTAGTGGTAAGTGTGCTTGCTGATACCTGTAAGTGCTGAGTCAGAGAAAAAGTCTGTCATGTCTGTAGAATGTGGGAGTCAATGAAAACTAATTAAAGTGATGCAAAAGCCTTTCATCACTTCTGGGCAAGCTTTGCTAAAAGATCTTTTTTTCATAAGTTTTGAATCTTGATCAAAATACGTAATTATGATGTAAACCCTGTCATAGCTGACATCATTGCTTTCAGCCATTGTAACAGTGAAAGGTCCTGATGTGGTAAGGTTCATGGCATAAATGTGCCCAATGTGCTGACAGAGCCTTGGCAGGCCGTGCAGCTTTTGTTTCTTCTGCAGTGATTTTTTTTCTCAGTAGCCAGGTGTCAGAATCTCACCTTGTCAGGCTGCACAGAATGGTCGACAATGTGAATAAACCCCCATAGCTCAGCATTCTGAACTTTCTTACTTTTTAGCTTGAATTCTACTTTAGGGAGAGGATAATGAGGCAAAGAAGTGGCATGTTTTGTGGACACGTATTACCTGAAAAATGCAAAAATGGCTTAGAAGTTGAATTTGTTTTTTAACACTACTGAACTAAAAAAAGCCTCCAATCACTTGTTACACTTTTGTGGTCTGTTGCACTGAAACAGAAACAAGCACAAAGGAGGACTGTCTTTATTCTTCACACAGTGTATTTAAAGATTTTTTCAGCATTTGGAGGTCAAATAATGAATAATTGTTTCAGTATGAGAATTAGTAATATTTTTAATGTATTTGAAAATGGTCAAACAAATTTAAATTAATGGAGACTTAAAGATGACGGTTCAGAGGATAACAAGGACTCTGTCTAGAAGGTATTTATTTTGATATGATCATACAGTTTTGTCCCAGGGAAGGTTTTGATTGGATATTAGGAGCACTTTCTTCCCTGGAAGGGGTTGTCAAGCCCTGTCACAGGCTGCTCAGGGCAGCAGTGGAGTCCCCATCCCTGGAGGCATTTCAAAGCCATGTGGGTGTGGCACTGGAGGACATGGGTTAGCAGTGGCCTTGGCAGTGATGGGCAAACAGTTGGACTCAGTGGTCTTGGAGGACTTCTCCAACCTAAGCAATTCTGTGTGAATGGATCTCTGTTCATAGGGGTTGAATATGAGAGAAATCTCCAGCTACAGTGATCAAATTGGGTAAAAGAATACAGTGGAACTATGCGTGAGCCTCAGTCAGGCATTTTGGGGCCAATTCATAGTTCCTGTGTGCAGTGTTCTAGCAGCTAACTTAACTTCTGTATTTCCTCTACAACAGAGAGGTATAGTCTGCCCACTGCAGAAGCAAGTACTTACCCAAGGGTTTGTGTGGCTTCTGCATTCATAAAGCAGTGCTACCATACTCACCGTAAAAATCTGACTTCTTGCACTTGGGACATTAGTCTTAAAAATGGACAACTCCCATTCTTTACTGCTGAAAAGATGATTTCTTAGTACAATGAAACTGAATTGACATTTCTTATCTTCATTCTGTTTGTACAAAGTTAAAATGTGGGTACACGCCTAAAGTTTTCCTGTGACTTCTGGAATTTGGTCTAATTAGGCAAAGGGTGGGTAGGTTTTTTAGGACTTATAAAATAATAGCGTGAGAAAACAGGGCATTTGGGGGAAGTAGAAGTTACACTTGTGTTTCTCCTTTCAAATACTTAATAACCTGAGGAACGTCCAATTGCAAATGACTGGAAGAAACAAGAAGATCTTAAAGAAATGAGACCGAATATAACTAGATCATATTAAAGATGGCTTAGTGTGGGGGTTTTTTTTGGTGGGTCCCCACTTCCTGCCCCCTAAGTTGAATTGTTTCTGTTTAGAAGGTGCAGCAAGAGCTATAAAGAGCTTATGCAGTAGAACAGTTCTTCAGGCAGGGAAGCCTGTGACCATTGAGTCTTCATGGGCCAATATTTGAGTGAGTCACTGAGGTAAATGTGTCTCTAGATGGGAGACTTTTTTGTGCAGCGATTTTAGTGATTCTCTTACATGATTGTTGCATTGGGAACGTTCTGGTAAGGCGTTATCTGGAATAAAGTTTATTTCTGTTTTGTTCCAGAAGGATTATTCATATTCAAGAAACATATTCTTAAAATAGGTGAAGAGAACATACACTGGGATTCTGAGGGTAATATGGAGACTAATAGAAGGATTTGAAAGAATTTAGACTGCTTTAGTTTTGCAAAATTCAAAACTTGCGTACTACTGCTCCATGGTCCACAACCTCCTAAGAAAAACAGTGTAAAGAACGTAACCGTGGGATTTAAGCAAATGGGGTCAAGCTGATGAAGAAAAATTTTAGGCTGAAAACTTGAAGAATGTAAAGATTAGAGAAGGAAACCAAATTTGAAGGTGGCATTTGATCCATTATTAGAAGAATTGCATGATGTGGTAGAGGAAGGAAGTAAATTTGATCCGGAAGGCATTTTCAGTTGTGTGCCTTTTCCATATCAGTTCACTGGTTTGTAGAAGGGGGTGGTGAGAGAATTGTAAGCAGACAAAACCCACCAAAATATGTATTTCATCTTTTTGCTTCAGTTTTTTCAAATGTTCAGGTAAGTTTAAGGGAATAAGGGCCCCCACTTCATCAAGTGTTGTTTCTATAAGGTTTTGAAGAACTGTTGGTTACAAATATTAATAGAAGTATTAAACAGATTGATAAAGCTTCCTAGTCTCACGTTTTCGTCTTTTATAAATGCAAAAACTTCGTTAGCTTTCCTGTCACAGTAAACTTTCAGAGGAGACAAGTCCTGAATTACTAATGAAAACCAGGAAGAAAGGAACCTGAAAACAGTGTTCTTTCAGTCTTTGTTTGCAATATAATTAAAAAGGGCACTAAGTCCCTTTTAAAAAGACAGGCATCTCTTTTGTAGTATGTTTGCATTGGGGAAATAAGCAAATTGCCATCAAGACAGAGAATGTCTTTCCTCACGGCTTTATGAAAATGTTGCACATTTTGCTGCATTCTACCGTGCTTTCAGATACTAAGTTTTGATTTAACTTAGAAGATGCCATTACCAGAATGTAAACCAGTTATTCTAGTCTTGCTTAAAAACCCACCTTACAAAGTGATAAGGGTAACAAAGGTGGGAATTCACCTCACCCTGTCTTCCCACAGATGTCAAACCTTAATTAGCTCCATTTGTATGCTAATATTAGGCAGAGGAAGCTTCTCTTTTCCTTACTTTTTACACAGTAAGGAAATAATGCAGGGAAACCTGATTAGGTTACATTAATTTTGCATAGTCAATAATGAAATTTGAAAATGATAAAATCATTCTTGTCTGCATTAACTGTCCCATTCTTCCATTGACCACTCTCCATTTTCTGTTCTTTCTGTTGTTTTCAATATTCAACTTCCACCTCTGTCCATGGAGTGTGGAATGTCAGCTATTTCTGGCCTTTTATTCTCAAATTGCATTAGGATTTTGTTTGTGTCTGAGTAGACTTTGTTTTACACTTTCTAATAATTGGTACTGAAAGCAAATCTAAAAAATAAACCACAAAAAATGTTTCCCTTTAATGGAGTAACTGGGAGTACTAAAAGGAAGAAGAAACTGATTTCAAGGACTTCGAGTATTACACGGTTTAATGGTAAATCCTGAGTTTTTCACGTTTGTGTGTTTGAATGTATGTCAGAAAGAGAATATATAGTCTGAAACAGTATTCTTTGGTCCTTTAAAATGCTTTTGTCTTTTACTGTACAGAAAAGTTGGTGTTCTGTAATTTCCTTGAGTTCATGCCAAATTGTATATTCGCTGTTGAGTTTTAGCTTAGTTTTTCCACTTAGGGCACCTGTTTACTCTGTACTTTGGACACTGGGGCCAAAACCAGTCTGTGTGCTTTTGATCACGGAGCCATAGTAAAGCCTGTTTTTAAAACTACTTTATGACATGATTCAGGGCTGAGGAGGTTGTGACTGTGCAGTATTCTTGCCTGCCAGGTGCTTAAGTAGCTGGATATCATTCTTGGTGAGTGGCAAGCAGGAACTTGAAGAGCTTTTTTCACTCTCCTCTGCTGAACCTCTCACCTTTGTCCCAAAGTTCAGGTTTTGGGGGACTACTATTCAGTCTCTTCAGGACTGATCCCAAACCCCAAACTTAGCAGTGCCACAGGAATATATGTAGTCAGAAATCGGACATATGTGCAGAATCTTAGTAGAGAGCAAGTACTTGAGCTTTGAGCTTCAGTTAATGCAGGAAATGCCACATTTCCAACTTTAAAGAAGAAATATGGCTTTGTTTTCTGCTTTCTGCAAGACAGTTAAGGGCTCTAGTAAACCAACAGGATGACTGATAATGTAGCAAAATACATACTCTTTTAAGCGTCCCCTCTCTCAAATGTTTTGCTCCCACTTTTTAAATGACGTAATTACTGTGTGGTATCATCTTCTACCTCTTCTCTCTTGTTTTGGTTCCAGTAGGTTGGGGTTTTTGGTGGTGTCAAATTATGGCAGTAAGGTAGAGAAGATACTAATGTTTAGATTTCCCCTTGGGAGAATAAACATGATACCTTTCCTTTATAGATTGATGATGTTGTTACTGACTGTTGTGAGGAATGTTTTCTTCCTGGCTATCCTTTGCCAGGGGGGAAAAACACCTATTGCTTTCCTGGCAGGCCTGGGCATGTAGCTTGACACTGGTGGCCATAACAAATAAGCAGTTGGATTTAATGCCCACACTAAATTAGGGCTGCTGTTGATGCAATTGTCTACCTCGAGTTAAATTATCTAGCTTGCCTAGCTCTAAGGAAGTTCTTTCTCATGTAGATGACTGAAGTTTTTGCTTATGTAAACTTATTGGTGTGCTTTCGTCTGTGCTACTGTGAGATAGGTGAGCTTTATGCTCCCATCAATGTGATGCTGTAGAAAAGGATCTAGAGTAAAAATACCTATTTTTCTATACATTTGTTTTCTAAAAGGTGTTTAGCATAAAAGTCCCAGTCAGGACAAACCTAAAGAAAAATCTTGAAATGCCATTTTACTCTTAACGTTTTTGATATGTAGGCAGTTATGCCTATTTGCTTAGTTAAAATTGTCTGTCAGTGTAGCTGAAGAGAGCACCTCTAAGTTTTGTAAAGCAAATCCATGTTTAATGTCACAGAAGATACTTTTAAAGTACCAAGCTGTAAAATTTCACTGAATCTTTACATGTCTTCAGTGAAAAAAATGTATTATAAAACCCCAACAATAGTGGATTTCTACTACTGTAGCAAATAATATTTTTCTGAAATGGAAATGTTGTATTTGTTGCACTGTCCCATACAGTGTGTGTGAACTAGGTGTTTAGAAAAACTTGACCTACCCAGGGAGAAAAAATCTGGGAAGTAAACAATCCAAACAAATGTTCAAAATTATTTTGAGTTTTAAATTTTCAGAGAAATATATGTAGATTGTGTACTGATGCACATGTTTCTGAATTCTCATAGCATGAGGAGAATTTGAAATCTATATGTTAGAGGCCGTCACTAATGGAATGAAAATCTGGTTCTGTTACAGAAAAATTGAGAATTTCCATTGATTTTTGGGAATTTTTTTTCCATTTTGACAGAAAGATTCCTTTGGCTTACTGTGTTTATCAAAGCAGTACATGTTTTACTGTATCATTCACCATTTAGTTATGGTAAAATGGGTATATTTATTTAAAAGAAGGGTTGCAAATAAATCAAGTGTTGTTATATAACATTTATCTTCAACTGTTCGTCTTGTAATGGCTTCATATCTGGCAGCGAGAAACAAAGTGCTTTCAGTGTGCTGCAAATATATCACATTTTTAAAATAAATTTTACTGTTCTGTTTGATGTGTCTTTCTTTGTCCTTGTAGAAGTTACTTGATGACTCTGCTGATCATTAATTGTTTTCTGTTTTCAGATTACAGAGCAGCAATGTCACAGAACTGACCACGTTGGTCACAGTAAGTAAGCTGTAGCAGTAAGCATTCTGATAGTTCTCTGAGAAACATGACTCTTTTCAGGGAAGACGAAAATGCTATGTACTGAACGGCTTAGTGATAAATTCTGCATCCAGGTCCTGATTTCAGCCATACATGAAGTACAGCCTTAGCTGTACTTACAGATTCTTAATCCATGCATGCAAGTATTTTTGTGACTTCAGGTTTAGCTATTAAGAAGGTATTTAACAATTAACATCCATAATACCATTATCATCCTTTCTGGATTACTTTGTATGTAGGCTTGAAATATAAATTCGATAGAATGTAATTTTAGTGTATACCTTTAGTAGTTTTGATGTCTGTTGTACAGTTTACGGACTATTTAAAACTAATTGAGAGTTTGTGCTGGGAGTTTAATTCCAGAATTGGTTTTAGCAACTTTGAAAGGCATTTTGCACAGTCAGAGAACACGTGATATTTTGCTAGATGATGAATGTGGGTTATCTTGTTCTACGAAGCTGTGTGATACAGTGGAGTCTTATGTTTCAATAGCGACCTTTTAGCCCTCATGCAAGACTTTACAGTCTGTAGAGATGAAAATTGCACTGATAGTAGGAAAGAAAAGCCTAAACCAGTCATTTTTGCATGCTGTTTAAAATAATTTATAAGGTTAAATTTAAAAGGCTCACGTTTCAGAAGTGCTTTCTGTACAAGGTGGAAGAAGCAGTTACAGCTACTACATGTGACTTAATATAGTATTTATGGGAATGGCAAGAGCACCACCAGCAGCTGCTAAATTCAAAGAACTAATAGGTTAATATGAAGAGAGCAGATTTACTAAACAGGAGGGATCAAGTGAATTAAAGTTCAAAAGAGCAGGTTTCTAGTGAACATATTGCTTAGCAGGCAGTGATAGGAGAGCAGGTAATGGTAGGAGGCATGATAGCCTGCTCTTTTGAAGTCAGGAGCAACATTCTGAACCATTAAAAAAAATTAGGGAAGTCATTAAGTAATTTCCAATAATAGAAATAGAAAGTCTTTATCTAGGATTTTACATTTACTGCAGACATCAGATATTGTGAAACTTCCTCTAATGCCGTAATATACTGCTGGCTTCTGTAATGTAAGCCAGTTTTAATGAAAAAGCCTTAATGTCATAAAAGCTTAACCCTGTTGTTTTTTTGTTAATGAGGTAATGTTTTTTGCTGGGATGTACTGAGACTGCTACTTTCCCAGCCTCCGGTGACTGAAGAAATGTAGAAACTTTCTAGGAGAAGCTTCCAGTTTTGCAGGCAATAAGGGGATGAAATATTTATTTGGTATTAAAAATTACCCATATGTTTGACTTTGAAAAGCTAAACCTGCTAACTTTCTGACTTGTGAGATCTTGTTTTAAAAAAAGTTCTTTACCTTGGGAAGGATGTGCAGTTTTGTTAAGAATACAGGTACATTGCTTGAGTTAAAAATTTGTCCTGACTTCTGAGCACCCAAAAGGACTCCTTCCTTCTTTACATTTTGAAAGTTACTACCTACAAACAAGTCCTACTCTGTGGGGCAGTTTTTCCTAGACCTACAAGTGTGGAACGAGAACTGCTGCTGGCAGCAGCTGACTGCTGTTACTCTGTGGAACCATCAGAATGAATGCTGAACAAAAAAGTTCCTCGCTCAGGAAAATGAGAAAAATGCTCCGTAAATGGTCAAGCTGACATGCATAAATTTCCTCCCTTTAAGTGTGGAATTGGAGACGAACAGGAGGAATTTATAGAAACATTCATGCTTTTTGATGACTTTTCATGTCGGCATTTAAAAGTACAGGAGAAAAAATAAATAAAAATAATAAACTTAATTTTAATGCTGGCCGTTAGTACTAACTCAGTGTGCCAGTTAATTTCGTGTGTTTGTCCAACTATACTTAATTCTTCCCTGAGAGATAAAAAAGATCAAATCTCTGAATAGTAAGAAAAAATGTATTCGTAATAGTCTCTAATATTTTTGTGAGTACAGTCAATTCTTTAGCCTACAGAACGTATTTTCCTTGCTATGAAGCAATAATAACTGTCGAGGTTTGATTCTGGCTAAATGCCAAACACCTACGACGTCTGCTCTCTCTACTCTCCTGCTGCAGCTGTGCGGAGGAGAAGGAAAAAAAGAACACAAGCGTACTGGACTCATGAGTTGAGATAGGGAGTTGATGGGGGGACGCACAGAAAAATTGCAAAACAGGCAGCAGAACTTAGAGTTGCAAAGTGATTCATTAACCTAACAGAGTTGGAGGATGGTCAACAGCTCCGGGGTGGGGGCAGGTTTCCTTTGGGGCAGGTGGGGGGGGAGGGTTTCCTTTGGTCAGGGTCAGTCCATCAGGGAGAAGAGTCCTCTGCTTAG
>VZRL01006498.1:267452-442217 GCA_013397895.1 Origma solitaria | reverse complement strand
TGCAAGGCCTTTGCAACTCTCAGTCTCCTCTGGGACTCCCACTGGATCACAGCTTCCTGCAGGCATCTACCTGCTCGTCTGGCGTGGGCACCTCCCCACAGGCTGTGGGTGGTTCTCTGCATCCCCATGGACCCCGTGGGCTGCAGGGGGACCACCTGCTCCCCCCATGGTCTTCACCACGGCTGGCAGAGGGTTTTCAGCTCCGGCGCCTGGAGCACCTCCTTCCCCACCTTCACTGACTTTGGTGCCTCCATGTTGTTTCCCTCACATATTTTTACCTCCTCCTCCTCCTTCTCTGGCTAAAAAGAAGTGTGTGCTCACATTGTTTTGATTTCTTCTTAACTATGTTTTCACAGAGGCATAACTAACATCTCTAATTGGCCCAGGCTTGGCCAGCAGCATGTCCATCATCTTCAGGGACATCAGAGATCGTCTCTGCTGAGCATGGTGAAAAACTTCCAGAACCTTCACACAGGATACACAGGAGCCATCTTTGTACCCCACTGTACTCACTAGCAAAAACTGGGCCAAGCAAAACCAACACATAACTGTTCCATCCAAACAAAGAAATGGCACTTCAGTGTGCATTTGGTTGTAACAAATAGGTTGATCAAGGAAGAGCTTGAAAAGTTTAGGAGAACCGGCAAGTAATAATTCCATCTGTAGTGTCAGTTGTGGTGATGGTGGTTGGTCTGTTTGTTTGGTGGGATGTATTTTTATTTTTCATGTTAGAGTGATGCCATTTTAGATAGGAAGTTCTTGCAGATATTAATTTCTACTCCCAAAGTACAAAATTCTTTTAATTCCTAATTGTGGCTCTTTTTATTTGTTACAAAATGTGGTGGTGGTGAATTCTAACAGTCCCAATTTATTTGTGGAAACAGGTAATTTAGTATGTTGACACAGTACTTAAAAGTTATGTGGATAATACGTCCTAAAAATTTTCTATGTGGTTGTAACTAAACAAGTTATTAATGGTTATAATAAAAGAGTTTAATGTAAAAGATTATCTCATCAGAAGGTTGAACAGAATTTTCTCTAGTGAAGTTAGGAAGTTAAGAAGAGAGGCCTCTTTGACCAAAATTGTGATGACAAGGCACTTTTGTGAGAGATGTTGCCATTACAGGAATACTAGGGTGAGTGTGGCTATGAGCAGAAGCACCTTCACGGGTGAGATCTACACTTAAGGGATTTTTTTCCAGTTTTTGGGAGGGGAGGATGGAGGGGGGAAAAAGGGGCAAAGAAGAGCAAGATGTTAGAAGATTCAGGAATCAAGCATTCTACAGAAGGTTTAAATAGGGATTTAACAGGTTTTGAAAACTACCCAATTTCTATTCACAGTAACAAAGTATGCATTGGCCTACTTGGAATTGGTGGCTAGGAGTGTGAAGGCAAAAAGCAGCAAAAAATGTGTGTGAGTCAGACCCATAAAAGATTTTGTGTATTTCAGTTACTGGTTCTAAAATATGGAATTGCCAAGAAAAACCCTTTCCTTGCTTGAAATGTAAATATATATAAATAATAGTCTGTTTGCAGCTAAATATAAACACATAAGACTTGGAGAAACAAGCAAATTGGGCAAACAGCTTTTATTTTGTTTTTATGAAACCGTCTGCTTTATCACTTGTATCTTCTAAATCTCAGAACAAAAGAAAATTAACAAAAAATGGGATTGTTGAACTGGAAGTGAAATTTAATGAGTCTGGGAGCTGGCAGCTACTGAGGAACTATTGATAATAAGTTGGAACACACTTTACAGATAAGGGGGAAAGAAAGAAGAAAAATTTGGTGAAGTTGAATTAACAAAGGTAGTTTATGCTTTTATGACAATTTGAGCGTATTGTTAGCTCCCTCTCCACCACTGTTCCCCTTCTGATCAAAAGTTAGCTTAAGCATCCAGATACATAGCTGTGTTTGCCTTTTTACATCATGTAACTACTTTAAAAGGATGCAGAAAATTCCTGGAAAGGCGCATTTGGTTATGGAAAAGGTATCTCTGTTTTTATATTCCCCCCAAACAGTTCTGGCACCTACTGTAACAGGGAAGACATTGAGCTGCTAAAGTAGGTCCAGCAGAGGCCACGACAGTGATCCAAGGGCTGGAGCCCCTCTGCTCTGGAAACAGGCTAGAAGAGCTGGGGGTATTCACCTGGAGAAGATTCCGGGGGGGACCTTAGAGTCCCTTCCAGTGCCTAAAGGGGCTCCAGGAGCGCTGGAGAGGAACTTTGGGCAAGGGTGTGGAGGGACAGGACACAGGGAATGGCTTCCTACTGCCAGAGGGCAGGGTTAAATGGGATATGGGGAAGAAATTCCAGCTGTGAGGATGGTGAGGCCCTGGCACAGGTTGCCCACAGAAGCTGTGGCTGCCCCATCCCTGGAAGTGTCCAAGGCCAGGTTGGATGGGATTTCGAGCAACCTGGGATAGTGGAAGGTGTCCCTGCCCATGGCAGGGGGTGGAATGGGATGAGATGAGCTTTAATGTCCCTTCTAAACAGAACCATTCTGTGACTATAAAAGGAAGTTGCTCGTGGTTTGTGATAATAATGTTTGAAAAGTAGGAGTTTGGGGTTTTTTTGACAGTGTAGGTGGATATACATTTAGCAAGCTCAGAAGAAATATAAAAGCTTCCAAAACAGGCCATCCCCCAAAGAACATGAAAATTTGCTTTATTCATACGTGTGTAAAAACTGCAGATTTAATTACATCTTCACTTTAGTATACTAACAATTAACATTGACTAAGAAACTGAAGATAATATGGTTGTAGCAGTTTTATGTCCTTGCAGTAATTATAAGGAGTGTAAATGAAACAGAGGGCAATTGTGTCTTTTTTCTCTTTTTTCTACATAGTTATTTTTAGAAAATCATCTTATTAAAAAATTGAAAGTAGTTTATTGCTATATGTTGGCTGTAAATACCGTTGGTGTGTATGTACTTGTGTATCCTTGCTTGTATGTATTTAGATTGCTTTATTGAGGAAAACAAATTAACGTGCTAGATCAAACAACTAAAATTACAAAAGGAAGGAAAGCTTCAAGGAAAGAATTAATGAGCTCCATATTTCTCTGTGGAATACCTACTTTTTATTGTAGTTTTCTTTTAAACTAATAGTCTACATTTGATGTGTTGTTGTAAGTTATATTATAAGGCAGTTAAAAAATCAAAGCACAAAATCCTTTACTGACACAACTTCTGTAAGACTTACTCTGAACTGTGTTAATGCTTCTGCTGCAAACCAGATTTAATAATGGTTATTTGGTGAGAGTGTTGAAGGGCAGATTCTGATTTAGTATAGTAAATTCACTGGTAGGAGGAATAAGTGCTTTGTTGAGCTTTACCGCTTTACAGATGACAACTGGAGGAGCTCAGATGTAAATTCAGGTTTTGGTAGTATTGCTGTGGTGTTTAGACCAGCTGATTTCTCTTCGCAATAGCAACATTCCATTTGTATAAGAAAGTGTTTTTGTTATTTACAGTTCCTTCAAAAGTTTAAAAGTTCAGTAATCTTTCCATGTATGTATGATTGGATTAGTGTTTTCACTTTGTTTTGGCGTTCTTACAGAAGGAAGTGTTCTTAGCATATAAATACAAAGCTTTGCCCACTTATGGGAAATGAGAAATACTTTTTCTAATTAAATTTCAGACTTGTAATATACAGCATCTTTTTAAAATTTAGATTTTCAGGTTAAGAAGACATTTCTAGTCAACTATTGAAAATACAATTTTCCATCTCTAAATTGTTGCCACCTTATATTTTGAATCTAATTCTTCAGTAACTTTTCTGCTGGTAACTCATCTGAGTATTGTGTCCCTGTTTCAACTAGAAAGCCTCTTTTAGTAGGACTTGTCCAATTCACCACAAAGCTCCAAGATGTGCGGTCTTTGTAAGGGTTATGAGTTCAAGGAGGGAGGTGTATTGTATGTGTGGTTTTTTTTGCTGTTTACCAGAATTCATAATACTGTCAATGATTTTATGTTTGATTATTCAAAAGTCCTTAGGCAAAGTTAAATTAGCATTATTTAATGTCTTATTTTAAGGCAGGTAGCAAACCTTGTGATAATAAAGAAAACTTGAAATAGTGGAATCAAAAGATTCAAAGCTTAGAAGGCAACTGATTAAACAGAGTTCTTTTGACAACTAGAAGAGCTTAAATGGATGTTGTGTGAGAAACTGATGTGAGAACAGGTTGGTGACTGGGAACCTTCTGCTGATCAGAACCTCTCTTCAACCATGTGTGAAAGGCACAAGGCCTTGGCTTATTCTTGAGTTGTGGTTTTCTCTCTATTCTTCCACTGCTTGTGGCATCAGTAATCCTTGAACTAATTTATCTTAATACTGGGTAAATAAGAAAAGATTTTTTTTCCCAGAAATTTTTGCCAAGCAGAACAGGTTGAAGCTGATTGAGTGCCCAGTCCCTGGGAAGTGGTCAGAGTCTGGTTGGATGAACAAATAATGTAAAAAATGTCCCTGCCTGTCCCCCCCCTGCAGGGGGTTGAGCTAGATGATCTTTGAAGGTCGCTTTCAACCTAAACCAGTCTGTGATTCTATGAAACACTGAAGTGGGTGCTCATAGAGCTTGCAGAAGATGCATCTTGTTTATTGACAGGCCTCTGAACAACTTGATGTAACTTCAGAGTTAATTGGGCTTTGAGCAGGAGATGGGACCAGATGACCCCTGTAAGATCTTTCCAGTGTACACAACTTTATGATTCTATCATACAGAACTTCAGAATTCCTAACTATATTCCTTTTCTTCCCGTTTGTCTCTTTCCTCCTAGGATTTTTAAAGGTGGAAGAGGGAATTAAAGAGGCAGTGTATAAAGAATTGATGAGTCTAGCCAGTGCTTCATTGCAGGGAATATGTGGTGGTAGGGAGATGCTGTTGTGTGAGGCTGAGAGGTATTGGATTTCTAACAGTGATTGACTCTTCTTTTTACCACTGTCCTTCCATGTCTTCAGTGAGATCTTTCTTAGCGTAATGCTGTCTCCAGATCTGGCCATTCCTGAATACCTTATCTTGTTCTCCTCCTTAGCTCTACTGCCCTGTACTACATCCTCTTAAATATGTGTTACTCTGCTTTTGCATTGGGCCTGTTTTTTCTGAGTTTGGGAGCAGTTGTCTTAAATTTGGATGCAGCATGGTGCCCTTCATTAGGTGAAAAATACAGTGAGCAGTAAAATGCTGGTCTGTATTAATATTGGAACAAATGTGTTTTAATGTTTTCCTCATATTTCAATGTTTCCTAACCCACTTTAACACCACTAAAAACCCAAACCATTAGCTAGTGGCAAGGAGGAGGTTGGTAGGGGTAGTTGAATTGAAAGTGAGATAAGTAGCAAAGTGTTTATTTGTACCAGGTGGAAAATTGACCAGGTTTGGTGGGCTTTTTTGTTTGATTGGTTTTGGGGGGCTTTTGGGTAAGAGATGTAATATGATAGTGTCAGGTGAATGCCTGCAACTCATAAAATATACGCATTGGATATGTATCCATGTATGTCTGATCCTGCCCTTTCTATATGGGTGTGAAGGTAAAACCTGAATTATTTCAACCTTTAACTACAGTCTGCCTAAGCTCTTGTGTGATTTAGCCAGAGGAACTCTAGGAACAATGTGTTTTGTGCGATGAAGAGACATTTTTTTCCATACAGATTTAGAAAAGTATTTTAGATTTAAATTCTGTTTCTTTCTTGAGTATTAAAAGCAGCCTGGACAAAGTGAATAGTGGGCACAGGGCACTAGAAATAGAGCAGATTCAATTTATCAGGTTGCTGACACTATGACTTCAGTAACAGGAAGAAGTAAAAACATAAGCAGTGAAAGAAGGGGTGGGCGGTACAGTTGGTATTGTAAAATATGTGGTTTACAGGTATTACGAAGTAAATTTTTCATAAAGGTGCTTGCAAGCTTCATCAACTGTTCAAATACTTTGCTTCTGTATACTTAACATCTCGAGGGTTTGTGTGTTTGTATGTACCATCTCGAGTCGTTGAAGTTCTGGCTATGCGATCATGTGTGTTTACATACATATTTGTAATACAAAATTGTTTCTTCTGTGGCCCAGTTTCAGTACAACGTCAAGCTGCACCTTTGTATGTCTAGAGTACGGACATTTACCTGCGTTTCAAGACTCCGAAAGTTATCTAGGAATGCCTTCATTAAAGTCATGTTGTAATGAGCCTGGTGATGGAGTGTATGTTCTCATGCTTGACAGAGAACATATGTGTGCATATACATTGTATATGTATGTATTATATATCTGTGTGTATATATACGAATGCCTATTTATATATATGTGTGTGTGTGTATATATAGATATGATTGGTTTTATCAATCCAGGTATAATCTGTTTTGTCTGAGGACCTAATTCTTCAGGTATTCATTCAGTAACTCAAGATTCTCTTTCCTCTTCTGACCCGGCTCTAATCTGGATTTTTATTTTTTTTTAATTGGATTGTATGTACATCGGGAGCTGTAGAGCTGAATGCAGTTTTGCTGGTTTCAGTGCCGCTGTGACAGAATAAAATTCTGTGTGTAACAAGGATCTTACCAGGCATGTTTTATTTGTTTGGAAAAGAAAGAAGTAAATTGTGATGGTATGCATGTATATTATGTAAATACAGATGTTTTCTAACTCTTTTTATGTGTTTTGTCAATATTCTAAGGCTTTCTTTTTAGGTTTTCCAAAGGTAGTTTCTTTAAGGCAAACACAGCAATGAAGAGGATGTACAGTTTGAAGTTTTAGTATTCTTACACAATTCAGAGGAAGTAGCAAAATGATATGGTAGAGTACAGCTTATATGCATATCACTTGAATAAAGCTTGGGCTTAGAGCTAGTTGAGGGTTATATGTATCATCTGCTTTAGATCTGTTACAGAGGTGATGTCAAGGTGAAAGCAGACTTGCAGAATGGTTGGAAATCATTGATATTCTGACTCTGAGGCTGTAAATGGCTCTGTGGCAGATGGAGCTTCGTCAAGGAAGAAAAATGGCAGCTCTGAAACATCATAGAGGCTTTTGCTTAGTGGCTCAGTACATAGCCTGTGACCTTCCAGTGTTCAGGAGTTCCTCCTGTGCTTTAATAAATTGTCCTCCAGTTTTACTCCCTAAAAATAGATAAATAGTAGTCATTATGATTCAGTACAATTTGTGGTATTTCATTGTGAAAAAACATAAACCTGCTTTATTGCTAGGTATTGAAAATAAGCTTTGAAGGATGCTTACAATTTCTGCATTGAAGTGAGTGTCAGTGATAGCATTTAACTAAGCATTGTGTAACTGAAATACAGGTGTTAGTGTGCATACCTGTGACTACTAGTACAGCACTATACAAAATCTATATGTGAACTGGATATGTGTATGTGAATATGTGTATATGTTTATGAATATTCTCTAGAATATTTGCAGCACTATAAACTGGACAGTGTTAATTTTTAGAATGTGTTCATACTGTGGACATCTGTAGCTGTGATTTATTACAGCAAAATACAGAATTTTAGACTATAGTGAAGTAGCTATTTTGGGTTAGTTCAGAGAGAATAAATATGGTTGATTAATTCAGACTAATTTCTGAGTTAATGTTTTTTCTTACAGATAAAAATTCAAATATGTTTTAGCACCTGGCATTATCTTATTCTGTGTGGTGTTGATATGGTTTAATTTGTATTCTTGTCTGTATTTTTTAAATGAAGGTTCCCTTTTATCAGTAGAATAACTGGTTTCTGTATTCTCAAGCCTATGACATTTATGCCAAATTATGTGAGTTGTGAAGTTTTATGTCCTGTGCTTAAGGTATATAGGTGATTGCCTAGTGTCAGCAGTGATGTACCAGAATTACGTATTTCATATATACAGCAAATTTGCATATCTTAGTCTTTCTCATTTAATAATTTGAATTAAGACTGTATCATTTAACAGTTTTCTGTGTTCTTTGGTTCCATATTCCCTAGATTGATTTCTAGTAAAACCAGTGATGTCAGTTGTTGTAGGATATGGCTTCATGTGTCATCTTGTAGAAGATGCTCAATTGGACAGCTGGTCTATACTGTATAGCCGTAAGTCATTGTTAAAAGTGCAGGCTTTTCACAGCAATCATCTGCCAGCCATGCTCTTTAGCCTACTTGACAACTGTTGGAGTTACAGAAAGTAATCACGGTTTATCACAGAAGAAAATGACCCATCACTTCCAAGGGTCAAGGTTGTTGCATTAGAGGCTCTTTACTTCATACCCTGGAGGTCATATAGTCCTTGCTTGTATTTTAATCGTGCCTCCTCTATCTCTTCAGCTTCAGTCATTTTGAGATGTAATGTCGATGGCTTTGTTGCAGAAGGACATATGCTTTGTAATTGAAACAAGCATTTTTGATAGTGTGTGCTTGAAAACAGTCTTCATGAATCTTTTTATTAGGACATGGTAATGCATGAATGAGCCTAAGACCTCTTCATATATGGCATATGCCTGGATGCTTATATCCTGTAGCCACATATCTTTAAAAGTGAGAGAAATGGAAGAAAAAATAAGGCCATATTTTTATGCTTTTAGCTTTCAAAGGCACTTAATAACATAGGTGATTGTTAACTTAGCAGTAGAGCACATATGAAGACAGTTTATGGAAATTTTTATGCTTTCAGTTACCTACCTATTTCATTATGTCCAGTATCTTGATTATATTCTTCCTGAGTTGTATAGTGGCTCCAGGGATGCTTAAGTCCATATTCTGCCATATAATTATTTTTCTCCTCTATTTATTCAGTGGTGTTTTATGCCTTTTGGGTTTTTTTGGTGTTGTAATGGCTCTTGTAACTATAGAATGGCTGAATGGCTTCCTTACCTGCCTCAGATAAAATAAATTACGAATTACTTTGATTTATTCCGTGAGAGTTCTGTTCGCAATGCTTGTATGCTAGAGTAAGTAACTATTTGTCCTTTCCTTTTCATGGAGTTAGGATTTTGTAGTGTTAATTGAAAAAAAAGGAGAAAAACAAGCAAACACCCATGCCCACATGTGTGACCTCTTCTTTCCCCCTCTCCCTCCCCCACTTCCCCCCCACCAAAAAAGCCAGTCCTACCCAACAAGTCAGCAAACATTTATTCTCTATTGCTTTGTTGCATTTTGGTATGACTTTGGAGCTTATCATCAATAATGCTAACTGGATAGTACCTTACAGTACCTATACTATCTTATAGTAACAATGCGTTATTTATATTAATTCAATTGCAAAAGAGCCCAAACCCGTAAACTGAGAACAGTAGAAAAAATTAGTGGGCTTTATTCTAGTTTTAATAGTTTTAGAGTGGTTTCAAAACATAGCTTTGATACTTTTATAGCCAGGGGTGCAAACAGGTTGCTTTTTATCTATTAAGTGTACGACAGCATATAACCTGCAAAACCAAAATATGGCGTAAGTATAATGAGAGAAAAACGTCTTATAACATACCTTTCTAATTTTTAAATTTTTATGGGCAGCTCTGAGTAGTAGAGTAAATAATTGCATTCTATATTAATCTCTTTCTAGTAAAGTGTTTCGTGTAACTGTTACATATAATGCATGCTTTAACAAACTGTCACTGAACTTGTGGGATTATTTTACTTTTTTCATTATGATGTTGCATGTTCAGACAAAGAAATTACACTTGCATTCGTGTAATTATTCTAAATTCTGTCCTGTTTAATCATTAGATAAATAGGCGAGGTATTTTTCTAAAATGTTGTGTTCTGTTAATTTCTTGTATTAAGGGGTGTGCAACGTGAGCTATGAAAGTATAGTTTGTTCCAAGTGACTCCCAGATTTTATTAGATGTTCCTGCTGTTTTACAGAGGAAATAAAACTGCTTTGTTTCTATAGCATCCATTGATTTTTCTTTCAAGGCTATGTTAACAATGCTGATAGAACCCATGCAATTAGAATCCACATTTAGCAGTAAGTGGAGAAAGAAATTTTGTAAAATAAAAAGTGTTGTACATACAATGTTAAAATATTTTGCAGTGTTACTGTACTCGAAGCAGTGAAACCAGGAGGACAGGGTACTTGAAAGGTCAAAAAATGAGAGAAAGAACAAATGATGCAAAAAGAAAATGACACTGAGGTCTTAGTTTAATACAAATGTATTCCAGGGTGAGGGCTGATTTCATTAGCAAAACTCATTGTTATGCAATGTCTGTTCTTCTGCAGCAAAATGAATATTGTATTCTCAGAGGGTCTGTGTGTGTGTATGTACTTTATGATGATAGATAAAGAACATGTATTTGTTCCAGGCTTTCAAAACTTCGGAAATATCTTTATAGTTTCAAAATAATTTAATTTCAATTTTCCAATAATGTGGTAACTTAATGATTATTTTAATGGAAAATAACAGTTTAACACTCCTTCTATGTACATTTCTTGGCCATGTTAGCTACCTGTGTGATCTTTTCTCCAAAATCTTGTTTGGCCACATAGAAGTTAATGCTAAATTTATCAAATGTACACACACATACATATATGTAAAGAAAATTAAGAAAATTGGTTTCTGTAAGGCTTTTTGAAATGGATGATAGTAGTGTATGCAGAATGTGGAAACAAATGTCATCTCAGTATCAAATCTCATAAAACTCAAATGATCATATTTTAATAGATTATATTGAAAAGTATTAGCTAAACTTTATGGTAAGATATATCAACTTTATTATGAAATAGCATGTTTCAGTATATAGGACAATGTGTTCCTTGAGATCCTAATAGGCTTTAGTTTCTTTTGTTTCCAAGTTGCTAGTTAAAACCATTCAGTAATACTAAGACATTTTGATAATCCAAATGCTAAAAATTAAAAGAAACATATGAGAAGGCTTTGATACAGGAAAACTAAAATGTACTGAAATTATTTTTCAGATATTTTTCTATGCTTTTTTGGTATTTATTCCATATATATATGTATATATATATAGAGAGAGAGAGAGTAGGGTTGAAATCTAGTGGCAAATGTTTGAAATGCTACTAAATAAGCGATAGTTTGGGTTTTTTAATAGTTCTGTGATTAGTTTTAGGTAACGAGCCTGCAAGAAGAGTGCTTTTGGGCACTGAAGTAATGTAAAGAATAAGCTGGTTTTCTGGGTTTTTGTGTGGCTTCGATGTGCCCTGAAACAATTCTGTACTTACTAGGGTTTTGGTAGAGATGTATTTAATAGTAGTAGAATATGGCTCTTTCTGAGTGATGGTTCACTGGTAGCTACTGTGTTTGTTCGAAATCCAAGATACTGTTTTAAGGATCACATTGACAGATGCAGTGTTCATGCATTTTGTAAACAATTCAATAAGAACCAAAGGGTCTTTAAAATAAAGCTAAGTCATGACTAATAAATGTGACCAGAATATGCAGGAGGTAGAAAAAAGAGAAGGTTGCTGCCTGTCTTCCCCTTGGGAAAGGACACCTCTTTTCCTTGGCTTTGGTAAGACTATAACCAATGTAAGGATGCAGATTGCTGTCAACTGATGGGTTTTAAAGATTGATGTAGTTGGTGGGAAACTATCTGAAGTAAGGTAATCTGTCTCTTGTGATGCATTGTTTTCAGTTGTGGAGACCACTTTAGCCCAATCCAGTGGTACTCAGTGTAACAGTGGAACTCAAGAGTGGGCTCTGTACAGTAGTATATGTAGGGAAAGAAATGGTACTGAGGCTTGTGAATGTTGTTAGAGTCTGAATTTCTAAGGACACAAGTAGGACTTGGTTTGTGTGCCGCATGAAGGTCTCTGAGGAGTAAAAGATGGCTGAGATTTTTTCACAGGCTGAACATGGGAAGAAAGTTGGTTGTTGGGTCCATCCTTTGTGGACGCTCCCCTCCTCCTCCCATTCTTTTGTACTTTAGTAGGAGGTCACTTCTAATAACTTGTTAGTTCTTCTTGAATAAAAAGATGATTTAGAACCTCTGTTATTCCTTAAGTAATGAATTGTCCCTTTTGTCTCCTCATTGGTCCATGCAGTTAGTATCAGAGGATTCCAGCTAAAACTGCTATAAGCAAAAGATAGACTAATACTGCATCTGAAACTTTTATGAATAAATATATTGATTTAATAAACTGCAGCAAGTTCATACTCTCCAACACCATTGATGCAGGTTGTGTTCACAGATTGGTGGTGGATTTAGATATTGTGCTTTTATTCATAGATGTTTGCTATTTTAAGCAAGTGTTTCTGCTGTGAGGTAATAGGTGTTTTTTGCAACAATTTTGAAGTTTGTATCAAGTTGTGATACGATATAAAAATCTCTGGATTTGATAGCATTCATTGGAGGTTCCATAGGGATTATATGTCCTTCTCAAGGGTGTGTAAGCAACATTCATGGCTTAACTGCTTTTATGTTTCTTTGTCAGAGGGTACACTAAAAAGTTTTAAATCAAAATGTGTAGAATAGAGCTACCTGAATGATATAGGTAGTTCTAGGTAGACTGAAATGTAGTAGGTAAAGTTTTTGGGATTTTGTGATTTTTTTAATGACCATAGATTTAATTCACATGGGTGATGTTTGAAATCACAGTGGAAGGACGCATCAATATTCTACTCATTATATGCATTGTTTTGTAAATATTTTAATTTTTTAATTTAGTTTATCTAATCATACTCATAGCTAAAGTTGAATTCAATGCCCATATTTATGGTTAGAAATTGCTATATAGAAGATGAGGCTGTTAAAAAGAAGAAAATTTTTCTCAAAGAGGTTGTGAAGATAAGTGTCCACTTGGGTGCCACAGGTTGAGGCTATGGCATTTCATGAGGGCAGGGGCTCATGCGTATTTGAGATATAGCTGGACTAGTTGATTTATTGTATCACATTAAATCAGTTTTATAAACGTGATTTTTTTTTCATGAGGCTGAGGGGTTTGACCACCGCTTTGTGGTAGCCTGTAGAATTTCTTTCTGACATCAGTTCCTGAATCTTCGTTACTCTCTTGCTGACTAACATGGAGGTAGTGGGTTGTGGTTCAGTATATTTAGCTTCTCTGGTGGCTACAGTGGTAAAAACCAGATCTGTGCCTTTAATATTGCACTGACTGTTATTGGAATAAGGTCGGATTGATCCCGGAGTTCAGAAAATTAGTATGGACCTTCTGTTTTGCTGCTTCCAATGGCATGTTTTTGTTTCTTTCTCCTTCATGGGTCTGTCAACTAAACAGCTGTTCCACAGTAGGTATTTTTCACATTATGAGCAATATGGATTGAAACAATTTTAGAAAAAAACATCATTTATGAGCCATTATTTTAACAGGTAGAACTATTGTACATGCTTCTCCCAGAGTCAGGTAAGAATCAAATTAATTGTGGCTGCACTTTAGCATGCAAATTTCTGATATTAGCAGATGGAGACTTCAGGTCATGATCTTCTAAATCTTGCAGTGCAAGCTTGTTTGCAGTGATACTAGTACCAGGCTTACCCTGATTAAATACAGCACATACTGCTTTTTAAAACTATAAAAGAGTACTGTGAAGAGTACTGCTGATAGCCCTTGTTTTTGCAGAAGGCTTTTCTTATTTGTTGGTTTGGAATTTTACTGTTTTCTTCAGAAACACTGCACATGGTTTGACAAAACTGCTTTTTTGTAGGACAAAAAACAATGAAGACCCCTGTGAATGAAATGCTGAAGTTTTTGTTTGGTTTTACTTAAGGCAATGAGTTAATAGCCAAGCGTTTGATGAGGAAATTGTATCTGCAGTAGTTATAGATGTAACAAGCACAGATTGCAAAATTCTTACTTGGTGTGTTGTTTTGATTGCAGAGATCCCTCTTGATATATCTTAGGTTGTTTGGGGATTGTGAGGGCAGAATCACTCCTGTATCGGCAGAGGCTGCATTTTCACTGTCAGTGTTTGCTGATACAGCTGCACTCCTTCATATTTCATGATCTTTCCAGTAATGCATTCTGTATTTTTCTTTTCATAGCTTTCCTTTGTTTCTTTCCTGAGATAATTGTGAAAGGTGGCTGCAGCGTACTTCTAACATTGTTATTAGAAACTTCTTTAGTGTGTTTTTTCTTGATTTGTTTCTTCAGTTATGTTACTTTGGTGTATTCTCTAGGTTGTCTTCTTCGATGTGGCTGAGTTTCTGAGAGAGGAAGAATTCACTGATTGATCCACTGCCCCCTGCCCCCAGAGCCTTTGCATCTCTCTCCTGCTATACAAATGATCTTTTCTTGGGTTACATGTTGTGGTTCAAGCCCCTGTGGTGTTGTTTTAGGCCACTGTAACATTTTCACTTGCATCAACAGGTTGTGTAATAAGTTAACGCTATCCCTTGCGGAAATTCTATATTCTGCTTTTGGACCAAATACTTTATTTTAATTGCTTAGGAGAAGTAAACTTCTCTGCTAGTCAAGGTTTTTGTTTTGGAGGGAGTATTCTTTTTTATTTGTTGGTGGTTGCTTTCTCTTTTTTTTCCCCTCTTAATTTTCGAAGTAGCCTAGGACCATCTTCAGTTCCACCATGAAAGTATGATTTTTAAACTGGCGCTTGTGGAAATTAATTTTTGGAATGATTATAAGTAGGGAACGACCTATAATCTCTTCTCAGTGAATCATTGCCATGTGTTTAGTCCATATGTGATTATTTCTTTTTGTGGAGGAAAAGTGGCAGTTAAAAAAAAGGCATTTCAATTTCTTTTTCTTTTAAAATTGTGTTGATTAATTCTTACAATTTCTGAATGTTATTTGTAGATTTCTTTAATTGTGCTTTTATTTTTTTGGAGGTTGATGCTTAAATTCACATGCAGTGATCAGGGTTTGTTTTTCTCAGTTTCAGATTTTTCCAGGGTTGTTTCAGGTTATGGTTTCATAGCACTTTTTCATATCAAAGCATCTTGGTGAGTAGTTTGTTCTGGAGAGAGTGTGTGTGTCTTTGTGTACATGAGCATCAAGTAAAAGAAAATAAAGGTATTTTTCTTGGGCTTGGCATGAAAAAGAAAGCAACACAGCCTGGCACTGGTGCCTGTGTAACACTGTGGGAAAAATTTCCTTCATAGTTCAGGTGGCTTTATGTTTTTCTGCTGCCTTTTCCCCCTTGTCTAATTAGAGTACAGATAAAGCTGCATACTTCACCTGAGCTGGTTTTGGTCTGTGAGCAGCTGTGTTACTGGTGATCCAAGTGCTCCACCTGCCTTTCAGTTTGTTTACCAGGAAATCAAGATGTGTAAACTGCAGGAAGCACTGTTTGACCCTTTCCGACAGTATCTCATTACAATAATTGCTAATCTCTGAATAAGACAGCCATGTTTTGTGTGTAACACAGAGGGAGCTTGTGGTAGATTTTAGATGCTTCCTTAAATACAGCTTTGTCAACGCTTGCTCGGATTTAATTTTCAGGGTAGCTTTTGACAATAGGCGTCTGGCGACCTTTGGGCTCAGCAAACTCGGACATGATAGCATGTGTGCTTTCTTCGTTCTTGACTGAAAAAGAAAGCAAACAACAAAAACCTCGAAGACCAAACCCTCGGCTTTTTTTGGAGTGCTGTCACTGCTCTGTAGCGACCGGATAATGGCTACTTCCTGATTTAACCCCTCTCCACAGTAAGCTGTTCGTGTTCTCTATTCTCCTGTAATGCCAAGTGTTCAGTGCTTTTCTTCTGTGCTTATTTTCTGTCCTGTTCCACCTCCCCCCCCTTCCCTGGGTTAATAGTTTGAAATGTTTATAGATTGAAGAAGAATATAAACAGAATATGTAGAGTAGCAAATCAATTTCTTTTTTAAATTCTAAGACAACTACTGCTTCTTGTAATGCTTATCTGACAGTAGTGATGAGCAAAGATATCTGCTTTTTGTGAGATTAAAAAATCCCAAACCATTGAAGTCTATTTAGGTTTTAGACAATACTATTTAGGTTTTAGACAGCTAGTATTAACTTTATGAAAAATTCTGATGAATGCTCACTGGACAAATACAGTGACATAGAATGCATGTGTTTTATGCACGTTCTGAAGTATTGGTATTTTCATAACATTTTTATCACTTCCAGAACTGTTTCCTGTCTAACAAACTTAGTCTTCAAATAAAACAAACCAGCCTTTTTGTCAGCTTTTCTTATATGACTGTTTAAGTGCTGTTTCTGTTTTTATTACAACTGATGTGTTATTTTTACTCCAAGTAAATCCTTGGCTCTTGCTGATGAGGAACAGGTGAGTGAGCTATCACTCAGTGCATAGGTGCAGTTTTATTTTTCTCAAGAGTATCAGTCTAACAGATTTCATATTGTGAAGCAATGGTTACAGGGCATTTTTGGTCTTACTTGGCTTGTTAAATGGGTCTGCAATGATTTTATTTTTTTTTAAGGTTGGTCTCTTCTGTTGCGCTAGTATAAATGGCATAGCATTTGCAGTAGTGCTGTACATACCATGATAAATGTTACTGTAATTCTGTAGTATGTAATACCAATTCATGTTTTTTCGTTATTTTGTTAAAAATTTAGAGAAGTGCTAAATTAATTTTTCAGTTCCAGTGTAAATTAATACTAAAATAATATTCTGTTCTTGGTACCAAAGACTTTGTGTTTTCCCTTCGTAAAATAGAGTATGAAAAACCCTGTAGTGAGTTCCTTCAGGAGTCCACTTTTTCAATTATCATGTCTTACGTGGAAATAAAGTTATGTGCAATTTCATTTAGAAATAGGACATACCCACTGGATTGACAGAAACTGGAACCAGAAATGAAATATGGAGAAAAAGTGTGGTTCAGTTAAAAGAAAGAGATGGTTTTGTAATAGATGGTTAAAAAAATAGATATTTTTGAATTAAATAGCTATTGTTAAAAAATGTTTGAGGTAGCATATGTGAGAAGTCTGTTTTGTTCACACTGTGAGAAAAATAAGTAGGTGAGGAACAGTGTTTCTCCAGCTCCGGGCAGAAAGAAGTTTTTGGACATGCTTGTCCTATTAGTTCATGTGAGTTGTTAGCTATAGAGAAAAGGGTGTGGACAATGGCGGCTAGAGCATGTAGATACAGGTTCATTTTAAGGGGAACAAGGCAGGAAAAATACCATGGGGAAGAAAAGAAGAGGGATTCAGTGTATATTACTTTGTTAAAAGGCTCTCTTCTCATGAGGTGGTGAAGACCTGGTATTTGGAAGCCATTGATTTGAACTCTTCTTTCCTCAAAATACTTATTCTGTATTCTGAAGATTGGTGAGGAATGAGTGCCATTCTCAATGAAACTATGACCTTTTCATCTTGAGAACATTAACTAAAAGATAAAGATTTCTCAGAATAGCCATGGATTTCGTACACATGCTGCCTCCCTTACAAGCCCTTTAATACTGGTATTTAATTTGGACAGCCCAGTGACCTGGTGTACTATTCTATACTAATGTCTCTTACAATACAATATTCCATTGTTTGTTTTTTTTTTTTTTAACAAAATACTGAATTGGTCCTGTTAACAGATAAACTTCACATAATCTCATATTACCAAAAAGTTACAGTAGTGCTTAATATTGACTCTGTCTATGAAATGTCCTTGTTTGGGTACCAGCAAAACATGTGTATTGTCTTCCAGCAAACTTCCTTGCTGTCCAGCCATCTTCTTGTACTCCTGCTCTGTTCTTTTCAACATCTCCTACAATCCAGGTGTTTTGAAAAGGTTTCCCTGCTATTTTTAATCTTTTTGCACATTCTCCCTCTGCAGAACCTCTTAAAGCTTGGTGCCTCACTGCTGACCTTGTTTGCTCAAGCTTCAGTTTAAATTAAAGAGCCCAATTCCTGCAGAACAGGTGGAACAGCCCTGATGGAGGAGGAGCTGCATTGCCTGGGCTGCCTTGGGGGAAGGGAACTGTGGGAGGCAGCAGCGGCCAAGGGATATGCAGCTGCTTTTGCTGTGCAGGGAAGGGCAGATCCTAACCCTGGGCCCAGCCATAGGCCGTCATGGATGTCTTGAATTGAGTGGTGGGTGGCTGGAGTTGGGACTGCTTAGGCTTCCTGCTCCCACACCCTGCAAGAGAGCCCCAGTTTTATCTGTTAAATAGAACCATCATTGACTGCTTGCTTTTGCAGAGTGCCTTTAAATTTTGAAACAATGGTTTATTGCAGTGTGTACACTGTTAATCTTTAAAGGGTTTTCAAGCTTTGCAAGAAGGCAACACCTGGTACAGCAAAAATTGACTCCTGTGTTTAATCAGTGTTCTGTAATCATGTAGGAAAATGTTTAGTGTGTGGCTTTGTTAGAGCCTGAAATCTAGATACAGTACTTCCGCTTTGAAGATGGAAATATGGGTGGCTTATTATCTTCTTTCTTTCCAGTTTGTGGAAATAAAAATGTGATCTGTCGGGTTTTTGTGTGTCTAACCACTTCCTTCAAGTGTGTTAATAACATCAAGATGTCAGATTTGCATCTGCTTGGTTTGTAAAAACAACGTTGTGAGTGGAGTCAGCCAGAATAGTCTTCTGACATGGTAATGCCTGTGGCTTCTGTTGAGGCTTAATTTTATTTCTTTGTATCTTAAGAACTCCATTATTTTTCCTTCTAGTTACTCTGTTTACCTAAACTTCAGTGAACTCTCTTATTGTTTTGTGGAGGTTTTAATGTCTCAGTTTTTAAAAACATTATGATGCCTTTAACACTGGAAGAAACAACAAATAACCTAAGAAAGCTCTTTTGGAAAAGGGGGTGGATGCCAGTGATGATGCTGACTCAAAACAATGGCTGTTATGGCATGTAATGCTTCCTTCAAGAGCTGGTTCTGGGTTTCCAAAGAACCATGAGAGTGCAACTGCCTGAAAATGTGGAAACCATTTATCTGTGTCTCAGCCTGTTAGTGGGAACTATTACATTCCTGCTATATGACATCACAAGGTGCTTTTGGGAGATCAAAACTGAGGAATTAGCATTCCTCGATAAGTTTTTTATTCAAGGTGCCAAAACTCACTCAGTGACGTGAGAGGCTGATAGGCTTCTTCATTCTCCTGTGGGTTAAAACTAGTTTTCTCTGGCATTGGAGAACCTAATGTACAAGTTAGATGTTTGTCTTTTTCTCTTTTTGTTTAAATGTAAAATGACATTAATGTTAGAATAATGAGACTGAAGTTTGATGCTATTCTAAAACAAAATCAGGACCCATTGCAAAGCCTTAGGCTGGTACAGGTGCACATTGAAAAATTTGTTTCTCCTGAATGCTTTTCTGGAACTCTGACTTGGTACCCATAATTCATTTCTCATCAGAGTATGCTGGTATTTGTAGTTTTTAGCAATATTTAAAGGACTAGAGTAGTAACTTAAATTGTTAGGATGAAAAATCTAAAAAAACTCCAAACACCCCCCCCAATCTCTAGACCATTTGTTAGGAAGGACTTTGACTACCATCCTTGCCTCTTCTTACTTGTTAGAGTATGTGTGGTCTGTAAGTTTAAGACTGCAGGGTAAAAGAACCCTTCTCTCAGCATCTTTTTTCTTACAGGGAATTCCCATGGACTAGTCCTGACCTTGTTACTTTGACACGTGGAATTCGTACACTCAAATAGGTATTGGATTTGTAGTAATTTCTTCCCCAAATTATGTTTCCTTTAGCTTATGTTTTTCCTATAGCTTTTTAGCTTATAAAATTAAAAAGCTTAATTTTAAAGATTAGCTGAAGTTTTCTGTATGCCGTCATTTCTGTGTGTCTTTTTTCCCCAGCATGAAGGAAAATAATACCAAGTGGGCAATCATACTGTTTGTAGTGAGTCCTTTCATGAGTTCTTGTATATATTAGAGCAGACTTTAGGCTTCACAAAGTTGGTTTAATGCCTTGTATTATTATTTGGCAGAGTTAGGCAAGATTCAGTTACAGGAGTACTAAAAAGCATGTTTTTCACAAGCACCATTGAATTTTAACAATTCTAGACAAGCCTGGGGCACCTTTTGCTATCAGAGGTTCAGCAGGGCTCTTCTTCTGTAGGTGTTTTCTCCAGCTCTGCTGGTGCCTGTAATTGGAGCTAAGCCTTGATTTTGAGCTTGAAATGAAGTCTGGCTTTTGAGCCATGGGAAGAGGTGTACGATACAATGGCTAGCCTTTTACAAAGATACTGGAAACTTGTCTTTAAGCGGAACTTTTAGGCATGGAAATAAAAACTGATATTCATCCCAAGACAGTGTGAAATATTGAAGTGATCCGTTTGTTTGTTAGTTTTGTTTGGGTTTTTTTTAACAGAAAGGTTTATAAAACCTCAGTTCTGGAATGATAAATCCTTTGTTCTGGTTTGATAACAAAGTCTGGTGAAAGTGCCTCTTTGGGGCATTTACCAAACTGATGCCAGAGAATCTTTGCATTTGAATGTTCTTCAGATGCTATTATTTCAGCCTCTGCAGTTATGACAAGAGTCCAGACTTTGGGTCAATTTTATGTGGTACCAATATTTATTTGGTGTTTAGAATCTGCTTAGAAGTGTTGGAATACAGATATGTAGTGTCATCATCTCCACTCCATGAGCGAAGTCTCCATAAGACGTAATGACTGCGCGGAGTTGCACTGTACCATTGCCACCTTGATACCCAGATCAGGACTGCTCTTCTTCTGGAGCTTGATGAATTGCACAGCTTTTCCATTGGTAAAAGTAATGTATAGAATGGTTATTTTCTTGTCACCTGAAATTTGCCATGCTGCAAGACATGGCTTCGCAACTGCTTTTGTGGGGTGAGCATTCCTGTCTGAAAGTGTGTACATCTGTGTAAGAAGGTGTCCCCACCCATCTATTTTTTGTGTTTTGAGGGTGGTGGTGTCAACTTTTCCTTTCCTAACCCATCATAGAAGTGAAAATAACAGAAGGTAAAGGGGTGTGTGTTCTTAATAAAAGTGGTAACTGCTTAACATGGATGTAGAAAGTTGATAACCTCATACACAATAACAGGTAATACAGACAGGTTTTGTTTTAGGAGGGTAGGTTTAGATTAAATGTTAGGAAGAAAGTAAAGGTGGTAAGACACTGGCACAGGCTGGCCAGAGAGATTGTGGACTCCCCATCCCTGGCACTGCTGAAGGCCAGGTTGGATGGATCTGTGAGCAGCCTGATCCAGCAGAAGGTATCCCTGCCCATGGTGGGGGGTGGGGGGGGGGTGTGTGTGTGTGTAATGAAATGAGCTTTTAAGGTCCCTTCCATCCCAAACCATTCTATGATTATATTTATGTATTTATTTAAACCAGACTCCTAGTGTTGTTACTCTGGGTTTGAAACATTTAAGTAGACTTGGGTCGCTTCAACATTAAGTGCCTCTCTGTAGTGCTGTGTTGCCTCATGGGTACTTAGTGTGGCTGTACGCTTTTTGTGGTACAAATTGGATAGATTAGATTTCTTGCCTAGCATTATGCTGCTTTCGGAAATATATTCTGAGGTTTATCCAGAAACAAAGCTTATGGAGGACTGTGATTTAACCTGACATGTGTGCCCCTCTTCTCTCCATGGAACGTAAAGTAAGTGAATTATAAAATCCTCTGTCATTTTTAAGTATTCTCTCTTTACCATAATTATGGAGCTCATGAAATATGTGAATGCAAAAATACTCAAAGTGGTGTTACTTTTCTAATGAAAAGTAACACAGTTACTTGTTAAATGGGAGAGAGTACATTTTTGAATTGCAACTTATTTTGCATGTGTTGTTTAATGTTGAGTTTATCCTGTTGGATATAGTCAAAATAAATGCATTGTTTAAAATGTCATTTTATCCTAAGTCTATTTAAAGTGGCCACTACATATTACCAAAGAGTAGAATGGCTACTGATTCCCTTCTATGTTTCTGTTTTTGCCAGGCCAGTCCTGACTCAGTTATACCAAACTTAAGAGTTGGGCCTGCTTTGAAGTGGCTTTTAGTAAGTCACCATATGTGGGTAAAGACTGTTAAACATTTGAATTGTAATGTATTTGTGATTTTATGAATGTTTTCGCTTCTGTGGATTCTGATGCAATAAACGGTGAGTTGTCATATCACTGATTGAATATGGCCTGATATGAGTCAAGAGAAGGCTATAAAACCCATTTAGAATGTAATGCAGGAATGTACAGTCTGCCTCACACAGTATGACTGGCAGTAATGTATAAAGTGTATCGGTGCACAGATGTGTCTTTGTATGATAACTTTGAAATACAAGCCAATTTTGCTGTTGATTCGCAAAAAAGGGTTTTATAGTGGTGGTTGATTTAGTAAAAGAAGTTTTGTTGTGGTGACTTTTTTCTTGGAGTTTTAAATAAAGTACTTAGAGTGAATTATCAAAAGTGATGTAATTACAGTGACATTCAACAAAATTTTGAAAATTTAGCAGTTAACTTGGCCTTTAAGGTTTGTGTAGCATTTGAGACAAGTAACGTGGATTTCATTAATTATACTGGCACTTTTATTTGAGTTTGAAAATCCCAATGTGTAAAACATCATAGCAGTAGTAGACTGTGTGTTGCAAGGCCTGTGACCTTGTTGCCAGAACAGGGAGCATCGCCGGGAGCCTCTGGTGTCCCTAGTTTGTCTGTAAGGAAGTGCACCCATTCCTGTGGGTACCTCACTTCCTTCTCACCTGAGGTTTGGTCAGTGTGCTTGCTTGTTTAGTGGGTGTTTTTTGTCACACCGGTGGTTTTAAACCCACTCTTCCTCCCTGGTTCTCTGGTCCTTGTGGAAGGTATGGAACCCACAGGTACTGCTTGGCCTGCGGAGTCTACTGAGCTAGCACCCATGCTCTGCGTTTGCCTTCTAAGCATGACCTTTTTGGGCACTCCATTTTACATTTGTGATGTGCTGGACTCTGTGTTCTGAGAGACTCTGATGCACTTCCCTTCATCAGCTGCAAGATTTCTGGCATCAGAGCACTCATTAACACAAGAACTAGTGGCAGACTGTCAATATTATGATATGGTACAATTAAATACCTTGCTGTAAGGCAGAAGAACATAATATTGTGGGACTCTTCTGTAGTTTGCAGGCATAGAGTTGTTACAAATTTCACTTGGTCATTGGGAAAGACTGAAGCATATTTCTACCCAACTTCTTTTTCACTGTGTCGGAGATAATAATTGAAATAGTGAAGCAGTACATGGGAGTGCAGACGTTAAACTGGAATTTGGAGATGAGTTAGTCTAGTGTTTAGATATCTTCAAAACATACTTAATAGTATTCAAATGTCCCAGCTAAAATTGGTAGGATACTATATCCATGATACTATCCCATGAAGGGAATTACTCATTTATACCTCTTTGAGAGTAAGAAAGAGGTTTTTCTTCTGCATTAGGGTACATTTTAGCAAAGATTTTGAGCATAGAATAGGTAGGTGATAGACTGTAAAGAAATTTCAACTTAATACATTTGAAAATAATTTCTTTGTTTCCTTTAGTAAACCTTTATTTTTGAGTGTTTCTATTTTTATTAAACATTAGTAATTCCTTTTTCCAAAAAGACAACATCTTACTAGTGTAAAGCTTCACATACTTTCCTTCTTTGTTCCTTTTTACTGAGAGGTTACTTTCTGTTTTCTTTGGGTTCAGTTGCATTAATGATTATTATTCACCATGGGCAATTCTGGGAAAATAGCTGGAGTTTTAGGCAAAACATTGGGAGGAGCTGGCATAAATCACTACACTTGGAAAATAAAAAAGTCCCATTTTCTTTCCTAGTTTTACTTACTGATTTTTCTCTTTTACAAATATGAGAGATTAAAAAACAGTCACGAAAGTTCATAAGTATTTACTGACAAAATAACTGCTATAGAACAAATGTCTCATTTATACTTGAGGTTAAAAAGAATATGGATCTGCTGTAACTAATATGGACTTTTCTAGTCACAGAGCACATTACGTCCACAGTGTAATTATTGCTGATCCTGACTAATGGATGTTTTGGGGATTACCTCTTTTGGAGTTAGCCATCTGCTGTGGTTAGAGTAATTAACTAAACATAATTAAGGGTTGACTTAGTTTGGAATCAGAATACATGTCTCTAGGAAAATAATATAATTTCTTCCATTCAGAATAATTGAGAAATACCAATATACCAGTTCTCTATTAAAGACACCAAACAAGTAGCTAAATTAAAGGTTGAAAAAACACTCTCAAAAACACTTCACTGCAAACTGAAATAAAAAGAGCAGGGTGGGGGTGAGGAAAGAGGGGAGCCTTAAAAGGGCAGCTTATTACTGTTTGTTCAAACAGATGGCTTATGTTTGTTAAAAGCTTGCAAGCAAAGCTAAATTTACTTTTCTGCTTTAGAAAAGTATTGATTTGCCAAGGATATCTTCTTATTTATGACCCAAACATGGATTGCTTGTAGGTGTTTCTTAACTATGCTTATTTATAAAATACATTAGATGCTCACATCGGAGGAACTCCAGGCCTGTCAGCCTGGCTTCGGTGCCCAGGAAGATTATGGAACAGATGATCTTGAGCGCGGTCACATGGCACGTACAGGACAACCAGGGGATCAGGCCCAGCCAGCAGGGCTTTAGGAAAGGCGGGTCGTGTCTGAAGAACCTTATCTCCTTTTATGATCAGGTGAACTGCCTAGTGAATGAGGGGAAGGCTGTGGATGTGTCTGCCTGGACTTTGGCAAAGCCTTTGACACTGTCTCCCACAACATTCTGGTGGAGAAGCTGGCAGCCCACGGCTTGGACAGGTGCACTCTTGGCTGGGTTAAGAACTGGCTGCATGGCCAGGCCCAGAGGGTGGTGGTGAATGGAGTTCCATCCAGCTGGGGTCAGTCACCAGTGGTGCCCCCTGGGCTCAGTATTGGGGCCAGTGCTGTTCAGCGTCAGTGACTGGGATGAGGGGATTGAGTGCACCCTCAGTAGATTGGGGATGACACCAAATTGGACGGGATTGTTGATCTGCTTGTGGGTAGGAGGGTTAGGAAGGCTGTGCAGAGGGTTCTGGACAGGCTGGAGTGATGGGGCAAAAACAACTAAATAAGGTTCAATAATGTGATGTGCTGTGTTCTGCATTTGGATCACAACAACCCCCTGCAGTGCTCCTGGCTGGGGGAAGAGTGGCTGGGAAGCTGGAGAAGGGCCGGGGGTCCTGGTGAAAGTGGGTGAGCATGAGCCCAGGTTGGCAAGAAAGCCAGGGGCGCCGGACTTGCATCAGCTGTAATGTGCCAGCAGGACCAGAGCAGTGCCCGTCCCCTGTGCTGGTTCTGCTGAGGCACCTCCAGTCCTGGGGGGCAGTTTTGGATCCCTCAAAACAAGGAAGACATTGAGGGGCTGGAGCAAGTCCAGAGACTGGAACAGAGCTGGGGAAGGGGCTGGAGCACCAGGAGCAGCTGAGGGGGCCTGGGGGGAGCTCAGCCTGGAGAGAAGGAAGCTTGTGGGGACCTTACTCTTCACAGCTCCCTGACCAGGAGGGTGGAGCCAGATAGGGGTCAAGCTCTGCTCCCATGGAACAGGGACAGGAGGAAAGGGAACGGCCTCAGGCTCTGTCAGGGGAGGGTCAGGTTGGACATCAGGAGGGATCTCTCCATGGAAAGGGTAGTCAGGCCTTGGCAGGGGCTGCCCAGGGAGGTTTGGAGTGCCTATCCCTGGAGGTGTCCAGGGAGAACCTGGATGTGGCACTCAGTGCTCTGGGCTGGGGACAAGGTGGGGATTGGTCTCAGGCTGGACTCGATAATCTTGAAGGTCTTTTTCACCCATTTCGATTGGATTCTGTGATTCTCTGGTAAAGATTTGTTTTAGTGTTTTGTTATTACACGCAGCATTACAGTTTCTTTTTTTTTTTTTTTTAGAAATTTGAGAGTTCTCGATGTTTTTGTGAGGAAACATAAGTAAAATACGAAGTCTCAGTCCTGGGTTTTGAATTGAGTGTGTTAAAGTTTAGAAGTAACTTCCCTTTTACAAGTGATTGCTGTAATAGTACCATTTTGATTTGTTTCTCATTTCCCTTATGCTCTCTGTAAATTTAGTGACTTCACTGTAGCCGTAATTAAAACAATGAATACCAAAATACAACAGGTCTTTATTTCTACGAGAAATACTTTTTGGCCTCAAGTAAGTTCAGTCATCCATAGTGACCAAAAAAGTACTTTGTCATAATCATTTGTCTATTTATTGATGCCAATATACTAAAGATAGTAAATATTTTTACTATGTGTTTGCAAATGCTGTAGACATAAGTCCATAGATGCAAACTTAAACCATAATCCCTTTATGAAAGGGATTTTTATTAATTGTTCTTCAGAATAGTTACAAAACTTAATGGACATATATATGTAATATACACGATATGCAGTATTTTCCAGTGACTTGCCTCCACTGGATAGCATGCTAGATTAATTATAGTCACAGATTGCTAAAAAATCAATTAGGTATTCTTTAACTGTGGATAGAAAATGTTTCATTGGTGAAAAGCATAAATTTAGGAGTCCTGAATGAAAAAAATAAAATGTTTGATAATATTTTCCTTCATAAATTTTCTGAAGGAAGTAGTTTTGTTATTTCTCCTATTGTTCTGAAGGAAAAGGTCATATCCCTAATATTCAGTATAGTAGTAGATATTTTTTTTGGTGCCATATCAGTGTAAGTAGCTGATTTTGCTGTGTTTGCAGAAAAAAGGATTAGTTTTCTTCTCTATGTGTGAAAATCATGTGTGATAAATTGGGCTGTAAAGAATAAAAACAGTGAAGTCTTTAGGTACTGTTGTGGGTGGAGAGACTGTTTGCACTTGGTGCAAAGGGTAGGCAGACTGTAACCTCTCATCTTAGCAGTTTTCATTTGCCCAAAGTAGTATGCTTTGTTCTGCTAGCTTGCAAAGCCTGGAGACTTTCCCAGTGCATAGAATGTATAAATTTTATACAATGTATAAAAAGTATTAGTGACAAGGAATGAACAATTTAGTTAAAATGGGCACAATGTATCTTCACAATATTTTGTGTTTGTCCATTGGTTTTGTTTCGTATTTGCTTTGGCTTTTTTAAGATTCCTTTTTACTAGCTGAGACAAACAAAGGATCTACTTTCTAGAGGAGTAGATAACAGGTTTTATGCTGTCTTTCCAAGTGTGCATTTGGGAAGTCACTATTTAATGTAACTTTGGATCAGAAGTGCTGTTTAACATACCAGTTTTCTAAAGTGTTTAAAATAGAATTTGGAAAAGTGGATATTTCTTATGTACTTGGCATTCTTCTTAGAAGTACTGGGAGTGAGATTTTATAGCAGTTGTTTGATTTAGGTTCAGTACTTATCCACCTCAGATTTTAGGGGTAAATCTGAGAAAGGCTGTTGCTTCTGTCCGTGTGGGAGTCTCCATGATGGGAACTGGTTTCTTGGAAGTTTCCCTGTTAAGAGTTCAGTGTGCTTCGTCTCATGGCTTTTTTAATAGTGCAGGGACTCTGAAATTTTTTTTCACCTTATTTATACTGTGATCCTGATTCACCATCAACTTCTGCTCTGGCAGATTGAGTCAGACAGTCTGTTGATGCTGCTACCATTATGAAAAAACATCATTGGCTTGGCTGCATTTTTGAAGTATTTGAGAAACTACTTCACATAATCACAGAATGTGCTGAGTTGCAAGGGACGCACAAAGATCGAGTCTAACTCCTGGCCCTGTACAGGGCCATCACCAAGAGTCATACCATGTGCCTGAGAGTGCACTAGTGTTTTTAATAATAATATTACTGTTGGTTTTCCTTAAAATACACGTGCTTGTTCAGTGAAATAAGTCTGCTGACTTTTGATTTAGACAAGTCATGGCACAAATAAAAATGTCTTATTTTGTATGAAAAACTCATCAGGAAACAATAATTGAAAAACCAAAGAACCCTAGCAATTTACAGTAGTTCTTATATTTATACGTGCCATAATTGCTGGGCCTTTCATTAAATTAAGACTCTAGATACGGACATTTTTGCACGCACTACAGGTTCTTTAAAGTTGTCGTCTGTCAGGGAGCAGCAAAGAGCAAGGCTGTTCTGCAGGGAGGGATAAGCTGGCAGTTGATGATTACACAGGCAGGGCTTTTCCTAGCTCTGGCACAGTCCTGCGCAATCTGAACAGTGCTGGTCATAGGGTTAGACAAAATAATGGAATCTGTCAGGCCCAGTGTCCATCTGGTTGTCTGATCAGAAGTAGCAGAAGATGGGAGCTGATGCTGTCCTAGAAGGAAGCTAGAACATGGGATGTAGGCAAGAGGCAGGGACACAGGCAGGCTGCAAGAGTGATGGGTTTGCTCTGGCAAGGGCTGAAGGCTCCAGCCTGAGCTGAAAAGGAGCTCCTGAGCACAGGGTGTGGTAGAGGCGTTCGAGTTGAAATGCGGTAGAACTCTGAACTGCACTACCCAATTCCCTTAGTGCTGCAGCTCTGCTCAGGTCCCTGATGGATGGGTGGGTGCTATTAATGGGATGTACCTCTCATGTGAAGGTGTCATAGGAACCTGTTGAGAATTTAGTGCAAGTCCTGAGAGACAGCCAGCAGAGACCGTCCTGTAGTCCCTTGCGATTCCCTTTGCTGTCACAGAAGACAAACATTTATCTTCTCTCTTCCAGATATGGAGTCTGGAGAGCGGTTATCATCCATCTCCTCGACTGCAGCTGCTTCCACTCCAGCATCTTCGACACTGTCAGTAGCTGCAGAAGTATCGAAAGGTGGCCTTTCCACCGGAGCTGCGACACTGAGCTCCACAATCAACACATGTGGTAAAAATGACTCAAGTCTATATTGCAATATAGTTTTAATGTTTGTCAACACTTGTAATTATTGTTACAAGTCAAATATAATAAGGTTGCATAGATGCATCAGAGAAAAATGTTTGAGGTTTTTTGTTTTTGCCAAGTGGCATTCATTTGCTGTGAATGCATTTTACATAGTACTTACTTATTGAAGGAATGAAATTAATTAAAAATTGCCTATTTAAAATGTGGGGAAAAAAATCAGGTTGCAAGGCTGTCTTGAAAGCGAGACTCAAATAAAGGGTTCATAACTGTTATAATCCGGTTTAAGCACAGAAGAGCAGAGGAAACTAAGTCTCTGTGACTAAAGCAGACCAAACCCAAAAAGGTTCGAAATATACCCAAAAAAACTTGATTAAAACCAAATGAGATTAGACGCTGGTGCCAAGAAACTGATGTTTTTTATTTAATAGTAAAAAAGTCAAAGAGACAGAGAAAAGAAAGAAAGAAATAGAAGTGTGCGTAGGGTGCTGGGGGGACAGGGAGAGAATGACAGGGGTTAGATGGAAACGTATGACCCTTCCAGGGATCCTAATGACATCTCGTGGCTCCCCTCCATCCAGTCTGGTCCTCTGGGTCGTGAGGGTCCCCCACCGTCGCCGCCATGCCTAAGAGTATAGAATCCAGTGGATTAATATGTGCTTTGGGCCAGGTGGGAACACCCACGCACCTCCTGAGGGGGCTACGTCTTGACACTGTCCCTTGCAACACTGTGGATCTGTTGCATCATCTCTGGTGCAGGCTCTGGGGGCCCCTTTGAGGGGGGCCTTTAACGGGCCATGACACCCCTTTCTGCTGTGGATGAGCTTTTCCCGGGGTGCGGAGTCCCACAGCTGAGCTCGTCTGCACAGCAGAGGTTGAGTGTTCACTGCCTCTGACCAGAAGGCTTTTCCGCTACACGCTCAAAGCCTCTCTTCTCCCCCACCCCCTGCCCTTTGGTGTGAGGGTCTGTGCTGTCCTGGCAGCTTAGAGCCCTGGGGCTATGGCCTCCACGCGGAAGGTGCTAAGCGTGAATGTATTCTTCTCTCCCAGCCGTTGAGTTGTTACTTATCTTCATCAGTGGGCAGTCAGGGCCCCGTTCAAGGTGCGGTGGTCTTTTTCTGCAGCTTTTGTAATATAGTTTTACTATAATACGCAAAAGTCCTTCATGAAAACGTTTAAGCCATAAGTTACAGCATTTCAGTGTCTGACAGTAATTCCATGCCATTTTCAGATTAAGTTGTAATAATCAACTTCTTGAACATAGAACATGCTCTCAGCGTTCAAGCCCAACCCATATTGTAGTTTTATATTTGGAGGAATAGTTTCTTCTAATGGAGCTTGAAATTGAAAAGATGAATTTCAGAGTGTTAGTCTTGGATAATCTTGACTAAAATGAAATATCTTACCTTGAATCAGAAATACATATGAAAGATTTCTCCATGCAAGAATCTCATTTTTGTGAATGAAACTTACATTTCAGCTGAATGATGCGTATGTCATCCACAGAACAAGAAATGGTAAACTCTTCCCTGCTGTTTCTCATTTAACTTTTGGAAAACAGAGAACAGATTTTTTTTTTGAAGAGCATTGTTTCTGTTAGCCTGATTCCTGTATAGTAAATAGGAAGTTTTTTCAGCTTAAATTCATGGTAATCCCATATTTTGAGAACAAACTCTGTTTTTGCAGCAAAGTGAGCAAAAGTATGTTCTCTAGACTGAAAAACTCTACTGCCCTGATAGTACATAATGAGTATATTCCAAGTCCCCAACTCCATCCTGCATTCGTTTGTTTGCAGCTGCCCTGAGAAGTAGAAACCAGAATGTCTGCAGACCTAGAGTTATGTCTGAACTATTTATTTTAATTTCTCTAAAATCAGCCAGAAAATTCTTGGCTGGATTCTTGGCTAAAACTCTTCTGGAATAAATAACAAAGTGTTATATTTTTCAGTACCCCTCTACAAATTCATCTCTAGAAGAACTTTTTGTCTATATTCATTAGCCCATGCCACTTGAAATGGTTTTCTGTGTTGGTTCCCAGAATGTACCGGGAGTTAATTTCCATATGACTATAAATGTACAGTCCTAACCTGAGGATTTCTGTGACTCATTTTCCTCTCCTTGCTGCTTTTGCTTTGTAGATATTACATAATGTAATTCTGTATTTCCTGTAATGTTCTGTGTATTTATAGGATATATAAATATAAATTTATAATTAAAATTAATTTAATTAATTTATAATTTTATAATTTTATAGTAAAAGGTTAATAATTTTATAATTAAAAAGTAAATACATTTTGGTGTGCCAAAATACAGTAAGACTGAAGCAGATTAATAATGTAATAAAAATACTAAACTGTCAATTTTGTTCTTTGTTAGAAAACACAGGTAGTTTTTCACTATAGGAGTTAAAAATTCTATTCTCAATTTTTATTTGAAAGAAAAAAAGGTTTTGTTTCTGTCTGATAGCCAGTAGTTAAAAAGATTGATAGTAATTCCCAGTATTTGGTTTTTTTTGATGGTCAGATTGTTTGCCTGGCTGCATCTGATGTTTAAGAACATACATATTTTTTCAAGGATGCTCTGACTTCCCAAAACCAAGCTGGAATGTAGTTTGCTATCAGTACTGTCCCATCAGCTTTATTTATGAGCATGTCTGTTTCTCTGCTGACACAGTGCACTATGGTTACTGTTGCATCCACTCTGAAAAGGTATACCCTGTCCTAGAGGAATTCCACAGAAGTGTTTATGCTGCCAGCCAGCTGAAGACTGTTTTCCATTGAATGACCTATGTCTGGCGTGGAGTGTCCTGAATTTGCAAGATGCTTTGTAGCCAAGATAAGACTAGTATGCTAGCCAGTTCTAAAGTGAGGTGTTCTTCACTTCTGTGGTTATTTTAAAAAAAAGTCTGTCAATCTCAGTCTGATAATTAAATTATCTTCAAATTTTAAAATGCATTTTTCTAGTATCTAATAAAATAATATTTTGCACATAAGAATGAACAATTATTCTTATGAAGAGAAGGTACAGGCTTCTTAATACATGCATTAGATTAGAGAGGTTCTTTTTATCCCAGTTCATCTCTTTATTTTCTTTGCAGCACTCAGTAGTCTATTAAGTAGTTTCTGCAATAGACTTGATTGCATACTCTGTCAGGTGCTCACGATACATGGTGAGTTAGAACTGGGTGTCCTTATGCTTTGCCAGGGAGATTAAACTGCGAATAAATTATTTTGGCATATTCCCAGGTCAACAAGACAAAGCACCTGTGTGAAACCATTATGGAATATATCACATACTGTTAGTTTAATTGGTTAATATGGCACTAGTTCCTGAATAATTAAAGCATTCTAATCAAGTAAACAGATATTTTATTTTCTTTCTTCTTATTCATCCATTGCTGAAAATAAGAAGGTGCATTGGAACAGTAAATTGCATCTGGAAAGAGGTTTACATTCACCCTCATGAGAATGTTAGCAACTTCGGAAGTATATAAATCAATAGATTTTTCTCTAAATAAAACCGTAATTCAGTGTTTTGTCTTTATGAAGGGCAATAGTACTAGCGTGTGAAACCATTCTAAGCTGAACAATGAAGTTATGTTGTTTTGATGTTATCAGATCTGGAAGGTTCTTTATTTTTAATTTTCAAAAAAGGGAAGTTCATTAACTTTTTAATAAAAAACAAAACACAACAAACAAAACCCTATCAATTTTTTTTTCTCAAACCACAAGGTGTTTTTGTCAAAGCGAAAACCTTCAGTCTTTTTGAAGCTCCCTATTTCTCCTTAAATGAGATCCAGAACAATTTTTAAATTGTGTACATAAATGCACAAAGTCACAGGATTTTTTAATTGGGAAATCTGTAATTTTACGTTTGATGTTCTTATTTATAGTGCAAAGATTTTTTTTTAATACTGGCTAGTTTTTGGGGCCTCAGTATTTATATAAAAATGACATTGTGGCTTCTCAAATAAATGTCAAGAAAGATCAGATTTAGTGTCTAAAATGTAAAACTGTATAAACAGTTTTCTTTTTTGGTAAGTCTTTTATATAGTCCTTGGTTTGTCAAATTTTTCATCTTAGGCTTGCAGATAGTTGCTGACTTCTCCAGAAGAATGCCCTTAAATAGCATGTTATCTTCATATTTCTGCTGGTAGGCACATTGATGCTTTGTGTTTGAAAGTATTATTTAAGTATTTATTCCTTTGTGGCTCTTTTGCAAAGCTTGTATTGCACCATGAAGTTCATTAATATTAACAAAGGCACTCACTGTTATCATTCTTTGTTTCTAAGAGACCAGCATTGTTGAAATGTATGTTGCCCTTTGGAATAATGCTTTCAATCATTTATCTGTGTAGTGGTTAGTAGAATTTTAAAAACTGTGCTCAAAAATACTTAACCTATTTGAACATAAGTCAAGAATGTTAAGGGGTGAGATTTAATATGAAATTTAGCTATGTGGAGTACGTTTAACATAAGTTAGTAACTTGAAGAGCTTTCAGTTGAACGCTGTTATGTTACTTCATATTTCTGAGGTAGGAAGACTGCTGAGATAATAATGTGAAAGGGTGATCTGTGAATACTGATTCAGTTTATAAGACTAGCAGTTTCATTCTGGGGTGATCGGTGTCACACAACATTCTGTTAAGCATTTCTTTTCAGAATGCATTTAAATAAAACTGCATTGCAATCTCTACCAGAATGGCTGTAATGACTGAAGACCAGAGTTGCTGCAGGAAATGTGTATCATTAAGAAGTTCCTAAATGTTTTGTTCTATTTTTAGATTTAATAAATCTGCTTTGGATTATGCATAGCAATATGCCTACCAAAAGACTTAAATACAGTATTAGAACAACTGATGTTTGTTTCTATTTCCTTTGCGGTTCAGAATGGTGGCGAACAGCAGACACTCACTCTCGTCCTGGGGCAGCTTTTTTCCCACCACTCTTGGGAATTCCCACGCTGTTTGCACCTCCTGCACAGAATCATGATTCTGCTTCATTCCACTCAAGAGCTCCAGGAAAAAGCAGTCGGAGCAATACGGACAAAGGTAATGGCTTAATTTCTCAGGGAATAATCATATTGAACTTCTGCACATGCAGAAGGATGTGGAGTTCAAGCTTTACTTACATCATTCTTCCCATTCCTAAGACAGTTCTATAAAGCTGGTTCTGCTAGCTAAGGATGGTACATACCAAGTATGTGTTGAGCCTTTAAATCATGGGTGTTTTTTTATGTTTAAACTAAAATAACTCCAAGTCACAGTGACACTTGGTTGGCAAATTTTAGTATATGTGGTGAGTAACCTGTAAGTAGTCTAATATCTTGTTAGATGTCTGTGGAATGTTAGTGTGACGGGGGTATCTCAAAGAAACTATCTGTTACTTCAGATTTATTTTAAGTGTCGCTTTGTAAAACTGTCATCTTCAGGTGTAAATGGATCACTGAATGGCAACAGTACCACTGCAGTACCCGTTCTCAGCACATCTGTGCTCTCCACTAGTATTGCAACGACGGCAGGACCAGTGAAAACTGTAACCTCAGGAGCAGGAGGACGCAAATACAACCAGGAGCAAAGCAAAGTTCCGCTTTTGGATGCCAGGGCTGATAAAATCAAAGATAAGGTAAATATACAGAAAGAAACTGAAGATTTGGGCAAAAAAATTGACATTGTAAGTGTTCAGCACACAAGAGCATTTTTAAGTGTTCTTTCCAAGTAAAAAATATTTTGGGTTCTTCTGATTTATTAGATCAAGATCTGGACCCTTGTCGCTGTAGGGGGCTTTTATGTGTATTGGCTTTTGGAATTTTTTAAACTGGATTTTTTGGGACATACTTATGAATCAAAAGTTACCATTAGTGCTAATTTCACTAGTTAAAAAGTTAATAGCTGTGTCTAACATCTTGTTTTATTTGATTTATCTATTTTTTTAAGTGTATATTTAATGCCAAACTTTGATATTATATTACAGCATATATATTGTTATTATAATTATAACATTATAGATTATTTCTGTTAATTTAATTCTGTTTTCATGTATCTTAAGAAAACAAAATGAAATTTTTGGACTAAAGAAAAATGCTTTTCTGGAGGTAATTTTCTATTTATCAGAAGGAAGAACTATTATTAACTGCGGTGTTTCAGCAAAAATCGTAGCCATCTAATATGAAAGACCTGAGTAGTCTCAGTGAATTAGTGAACCTTACATACTGACCTAAACACTCTAAGAACTTTGCTACACTTGGAATCAAAAGTATTTAAGCAAAACACAAGAAATGGTATACTGGGAAGGTGATTACTGTCAGAATAGAAGCTAAGGGAGTAATTCTCTACTGGCAGCTATCTAGGCTAAAATATTTTCCATTCTTTCATATTTTTGTTTTGTGAGTGAGTTGGGCCTCTTGCTTTCTTTCTGTTTCTGAACTGCATTCAGCTACCAAATCTGAATGTTCTTAGGTGAGAGGTTGGCATTTTCAAAGAACAGCTGGTGCTTGATGTATCCATGTAAAAACAGGGGTTAGCACTAAAGTGGTTACTTATAATTGTGTAGTGATACACAGTGTTTCATATATGGACAATAGGGAAATTATTAAGAACGATTATTTTCCCTCAAAACTTTCCTTATGTGTTCAACAGTTGACAGCTTTTGAAAGTATTAAGCTAGTTAAAGGTACTTGGGAAGTCTTTGACTTTTTTCAAGCTTAAATACTAAAAATATCTCTTTCCTTTCTAAAATTCTGCTTTTATCCTGCGTATCTACATGCAAAATTTAACTTGGTTTCTGTAGTGCAGAGGTAAAGCTTTTTCCAGATGGTGTTTCTGCATTTCTGACTATTATTGCAGTTAGGCACAATACCAAATAAATTGCTGTCTTTTAATATCTCTAAATACCTTCCCAAAAGTTTATATCATAAGTAAATGAACAGACTCTTTCCTTACTTTTTGGCTCTTTGCTTTATTTAGAAAACTGAGCTGGTCAAGCTAGTTACCTGCTAGTTTGAGTATCTCTGAAAAATTTTACCTCTTTTTGCCTGTTTTTTTTTTTTTTCTCCTCAATTTCAGTAAGGATGTTTGTCAGCATTGTTATCTTCTCCTTTGTGTTATCATTCATCTTGTAGTATAAATTTGGTACGGTTGATAGATTTGTTGTGTGCACTGATTTCAAACTCCAGTTTCATTTGACTAAATATTGAGTTCCTGTAAAAGTATGGAATCAATGTACAAATACCTTTCTTAAGAATATTGTGTTCTCTGTCTTAACTTTTAAGTCCTCTGTCTCAAGCAGATAAATTTCAGGTTGTCTGTTTCCTAAGTTCCTGTAGTAAATTTTTTAATACTGAAATGGAGTTTGTTGTTCCTAGCCTTACTTGATATGCTGATGTTCATAACTTCTTTTCCTCTGAAACTTTATGAGGTAATTGGTATTTGCCAATGTAATGATTTGAACAGCCTTTCGTATCAAAACATAGAAATTACTCCAGATGAGAACTCCCAACATGAGGATGATTATTGCCCCCGTCCCATATTTCATTGTGTTAAAGTGAAGCCGTAACAGGAACTGAAGTCAGAGGAATAAGTAATATTCCTTATTAATGGCAGATGGGAGTATTTTGTGCTAGGCTCTGTACAAGTGATGCTACATTTTTGAATTTCAAAGCATAACACTTTCCTCTTCTAAAAGCATGCTTTATTTTAAAGCATTTTAGTATACTTCTCTAAATGTTCTTTTCTTTAGGGTTTTCGTTTTTTTACTGTTCGTCTTCTGATTTCTTCAGGCATCTCCTTAACTGTAACTTCTTTTTGAGAATGGTATCTAAATACATTGTTAAAATATTTTTTTTGGTTTTTAGGAAAGGAAGAAAAAGGTAAACCTGATATCAAACTTCTTACAGTTGATGGAAATCTAAAGTTACTTTTTGTGCAATGTTTTCTTTTTTGATTGAATTCTAGTCCTGTTGTCCTTCCGTTTTAGGCAATCGTAAAGTGCAGAGTGCAGTCTGATAGTATCTTGTGTTCTATGATTTTGTTTGCCTGTAGTGTTGGAAAAACGACAACTGAGTTGATAAAAGCATCTGATCCTCAAAGTTGTAGTTCTAAGTTGTCATCTGGTTTCTTTTGTCAAGAGTGTATTTGATCATTCAAAGGGCTTACATAACAATGATAAACCAAAACCTGTCCAAAGGCTGGTCTTCAAAACCGTGCCAAATATTTGTGCCATATCACGTTAGGTCTGTTGAGCGTAACAGTGTTGAAGATGGATGTCCTTGTGCTAATTTGGTACACTGTCAGTGACTTACTTCTTACATACAAGAGGTAACCTTTCAGAGAAAGTTTTGTTTAGAAATCCTGTATTTTTAAGACATTCTCTCTCATGTTCTTGTCTGCATTGTTATTTAGAATTGCTGCAGCATTTTTTTGCCCTCCAGTCACCTAGATTGCTGTGCATCTGTCTTCCTTAGGGCTAGTTTCAACTTTATGGTCCCCTCAATGGCTTTATAAGCCCTGTTTAGATGGTACATAACTCTTGTTGCTGCTGCTTGTTGCTGCTGCTACCTCTCAACATAATTCTGCAAACTGCCTTTAATGATTAAATACACTTTAGTACAGTAGTATGTACTTTCATGTCTCTTTTACATAGCCACCGTCATAGCACTTGAGTACATCCTTCAAATGGGTTTGTAAAGTACACATTTCATTTACTTAGCTCCCCAAAAAGCTAACTTTCCCCATCCACTTCGCATTCAAAATGTGGTCTTGTACTGTCAACATTTTAGGGTTCCTGCAATTTTTTTACACATTTCTTTTTTTCCTACATCCTTGTTTGTTGCTTCTTTTTTATCTTCCCATTCTGGTCTACAAATTTATTCATGACAAGAATTTCAGTATAATGTAGTTGTCAGAGTATTTCAGCAGGTTTTGGTCCATTTTTCAGAAGCAGATCCCAGAAGCAATTTGATTAACATATTCTTTTCAGTCCTCAAAACTGTACATTGCTGTACGGCTCATACTGTGAAATTGAAAGTTAAGAAATGTAGTTAAATGAATGTGCCACTGAAACTTAGATAAATCAATATTTCTTGTTATTTCTGTGCTAATTTGCAATACAAGTTTTGGATATAAATTATTTTGGAATTGGTACATTCTATGGAGGTTTACTAGACCCAAATTCTAGGTCAGTGTTCTAGGCCTGAATTTGACATACTGCTTTGTGATGTAGTGATGCCAACTGTTCTCTCAGTGGTGTTCAGAAAAACACTTCAGTGGAACTTGGTGACCAGTTTTTAATTTTCATCCTCTTGTGAAGTACTTTCTCTTTAAGGATTGTGGATCACTTTACTCCAAAGTGTCACTCATCTTTGTTTCAAAGATTATGTGTAATAATAAGATTATGTAACAGATTAAAACTGAAACATTAACAGAGAATTCATCTTCCTGGTAGAAGCCCAGAAAAAAAGCAGTGGAAAGCTCTAGTAACAGCGACAGTGATTCAGGCTCCTCTTCTGACACCTCAAGTGAAGGCATAAGTAGTAGTGACTCTGATGACCTAGAGGAGGATGAGGAGGAGGAGGAGGAGGAGGAGGACCAGAGTGCTGAAGAGAGTGAAGATGATGAATCTGATTCGGAAAACGAAGCACATCATAAAAGCAAGAACAAGGTATAATACCTCACTGCTGCTCACAGTCTTGTTGCTGCAAGCTGTTTGTGACAAATAGACCTGGTCACGTCTGTGAAAAAATAGTGAACAATTATTTAACTGCACATTAATAAACACTAAGAATACTCATTTTAGGTTTGCTTCAGGATTTTCTGTTTGTGGGGTTTTTTTGTTTGTTTGGGGTTTTTAGTTTGTTTTTTGGGGTTTTTTTTGTTTTTTGGTGTGTTTTGTTGGGTTTTTTTGTTCTTTTGTGCACATGCATATCTGTGTGTTGCTGTTCTTTATAGGCTAGGAGTTTACAGTTGGTAGACTGTTATTTTTGTTATAAAGTAGGAAATACGAAGAAATTAAGTACTATGTGCAGGCAGTACATTGAAAATATACAATTATGGATATAAGTTTGGCAGTTGCTTTTTTCCTAGTAGAGTGGTTACCTTCCCTAGTAGTGGAACAGCAAGATTGGAATCTTTGGTATCCTGTTAGGTTTACAGTCAGAAATGCATTTAAGAACAACCATGGTTTAATACTCCTTCTCTAGTAAGTGTTGTCTTCACATGCTGAAACTATCTGGGGGGAAAAAACCCAAAGTGAACAATAAATATGTTACAAGACTGATTTGAAAATTTTTACTGGTCACCCTCTGCCAAGACTAGTGTAATTGTTTCATGGAGACTGATCATATGCTTCGTCATTTTAAAAGGATCTGTAACTTTGATAATGAACAGTCAAAACCAAATATTTTGCAGGTGCTAATGCATAGTGGTGTAACAGATATGAAAACTGATGGACAGAAAACACAGGAAAAGTCTCAAGAAAAAAGAACACACCAGCAGATACCTCTTGTGTCTGATTCCCAGACTCACTCATCATTCCAGTCCCAGCAGAAGCAGCCTCAGGTTTTGTCACAGCAGCTTCCATTTATTTTTCAAAGCTCTCAGGCAAAGGAGGAATCTGTGAACAAACACACAAGTGTAATACAGTCTACGGGATTGGTTCCTAGTGTGAAACCTTTGTCTTTGGTACATCAAGCCAAAAAGGAGACCTATTTAAAACTTATAGTTCCTTCCCCTGATCTGCTCAAAGCAGGGAATAAAGATACCTCTGAAGAATCTGTCACTTTGACCAGCGATGTTAGATCAAAACGGGTGAGTGAAGTTTTGGTTATTGGTTATTCATAACCTATGTCATCTGCTTAAAAAGATGTAACATTGTGCCATTAAGCTCTTTTAAATATAGTGTGTTAAAATTATAAGTATATATGTTTTCATTATCATGGGGGTTTATGTGTTTTCAGAGTTGATCTGGATTTCTGAATGGTGCAAATTAATTAGATTGTGTGGGTCATCTCTTAAGGACAGTGTATGCCTAAAATCAATATCAAAATCAGAAAAGTACTTGTGCATAAATTGTGGCCTGGATGTTTTTCCTGTCCTTCTAGTTTCAGTCAGAATGTTGATTTAATACTTCACGTATCTAGTATGTAAGCATAGCTTCACTTTCTTTCAAGGTGGATGGTTTTAAGTCAAAGTAGTTGAAATCACCTATTTTAACCATGATTTTAAACAAAGAAGCTGAAAGCATTTTAAAAAAAGATGCTTGATGTAACATTGAGTTTTGTTTGCTTTTTAAAGACAGGTATTCATGCACTAATAATTGTAAAAACTCAGTATGGCCATTTCAATAGTTTTTATAGGGTCACAGGACGGCCTGGGTTGGAAGGGACCTTAAAGCTCCGTCCTGTTTCACCCCTCTGCCATGGCAGGGACACCTCCCACTGTCCCAGGCTGCTCCAAGCCCTGTCCAGCCTGGCCTGGGACACTGCCTGGGACCCAGAGGCTGCTGCAGCTTCTCTGGGCAGCCTGTGCCAGGGCCTCACCATCCTCCCTCAATTTATCTTCCTTTTTACTGGTCAGGACTATACAATAAGTTTGTATGTCTATCTTAACAGTTCTGTGACTTCTAAAATTTTTAGATTCTGCATTTATTTATTTTGTTAATAGTGATTACGGTGACTGCTGATGAATTTTCTATTCAGTAAGCTTTGAGTGGGGATTAGAAGAGAATAAAAATCTGTCGTTTTACAAACATTGAGGCATTTACATTTAACAACGCAACTGTCATTATTATTTTATTATTTTTTAATTTTGTTTTAAACTAAGTAGTATTAGGGAGTAGTAAGCTGAATTCTGATTCACAGCTAACTCACAGGCCCTCAGTGAGGACTGAAAAATACTTAGTTTTTATTGATAGACTAGAAGATAAAAACCTGTTTTTCCTTTCTAATTTCCAGTTACTTGGTAAAATTCAAATAAGCTTGTCACTTACTTCGAGTAGCTAAGTAAATTATAATTATGAAAACATACATCTTTGGTGTTGGAAGAGGCTTCTACTTGCAAATTTAGGTTATGAGTCTTTAGCTGGTGATAGATCACCCATTTAGGAGTTTGATTTCTCTAAAACTTTTACTGGAGATATGCACTGTGTGAATATTTATTATTTTAGAGATCTTCATAATTTCATATTCAGTTTTAAATGTTAGTAACTTCAAGAATGTATTGTATTTGAATTAATTTTTTTAAACTGATTTTAAATGTACCATCTTTATCTGTTTTATTTTCCATTGAAGATGATGTGGGGCTTTTTTCTCTGGAAGAGTCTTTAGGCTAAAGACATTGTAAGCTTTACATGCATTTCTGAGCAGTTACTGATTGCATTTTATGTGGAGAACTTTCAAGTACTACTTTTTCAGTTAAACAATTAACATGTCACAGCATTTCTGAGTAATACCTTTTCCCTCATTTTTTTAAATAAAATTTTTCTACACCAAGAGTCTTCTATTGGTTTTCTAGTATTGTGGCCATTACTGTGTTTTATTTACCTTGTGCTTTAAAATGAGTGAATTATTAAAGGTAGCTGTACATTCACCAATGAGATTTGTATATACTGAATTAAGTAATAAGGGGAGGTTTTCCTTTGCTGGTACACAAGAGTAGTAGTATCTTTCTAAACATGTCTTTTTTCAGAATGATTAATATCTTTATGGAAATTTTTGTCTCTAGAGCATTGTAGTAGGTCAAAAAACTTCCCTACATAATTTGGACCAACTTCATCTTGAGTTCAAGTTGTCTTTTCCTACTTGATTTACAGTGAAAATCATTAAAAACTTGCGTAACTAGTAGTTACTTATCTCTTCTGTTTTAGCTAGTATTTGCTTTTGACTTTCTAAAAATAGCTTAGCTGATGTTTAAAATTTCCTAGAGTTCACATGCCTGATTACCAAAGAAAGCCAAACAAACACCTCCACGTTTTATTCCTGTCTTCTCATTTCTTTAGGAACAATATAAACAGACATTCCCAGCAGCACAGCTAAAGAAACAAGAATCGTCTAAGAACCTGAAGAGGGTTATCGCAGGCTTGTCAAGCCCCAAACCAACATCTAGTTCACCAGCTCATCAAAAACTCACATCTTTGGAAAACAACCATTCTAACCCATTCCTGACAAATGCACTTTTAGGTAATCACCAACCCAATGGAGTTATTCAGAGCGTCATCCAGGAGGCTCCTCTTGCACTCACTACGAAACCGAAACCCCAGACCAAGATCAATGAAAGTGTAGCCATTTCTAGTAGTGCCCCCTTTTCTTTGCCAATAAACTTGAGTGCATGTGGGAAAAAAACAACTGGTAACCGGACAGCTGTTATGCCCTCTACCTCTCCTGTGTTACCTGGTTCAGGAAAGGATAAAACAGTCAGCAATAATGCAGTAAATGCAGTAAAACCACAACACCGCCTTCATTCTGCAAAACTGGTGGTGGAGCAGTTCAGAGGGGTAGACTCAGATGCCCCCAGCAGTAAAGACTCTGACGACTCAAATGATGATGACGACGATGATGAAGATGAAGATGAGGACGATGAAGATGATGATTCTGATGATAGCCAATCAGGTGGTTTAACCTTTTTAATAGGAAAAGCAGAAACTTTATTTTTTGAGTTTTGAAAACATGTGTTTCCCACCATATTTTAAAATAGGGGGAGGAAATACTGGGCCAGCATGGCCCACACAGTGTCCTACGCATGTCCTTGAGATTAGCACGTGTCCCCATTCCCCATTGTATCATATCCAAAATCCTGTTTGGGGGGGTTTTGGTACTTGGTCCGCTGTCCTTGTAAGGTGGCTCCATAGCCTTTTGGAAAGGCTGTCAGAGACCTGCCTTTCACATTAGTCACCCAGCCTGCTGCTTGAGTGCCGAGGTGCTCAGGAAGGGATGGAGATTAAGGCTGATTGATGGTTAATGATTCTGGCAGACAGAGCCCAGCTGCAAAACAGGCTTTCCTAACCAGAGAGGGACTAAACAAGGGCCTTCAAATTGTCAAGAGTGGCAAGAAAAGCATGTTTCTCTGCCTCATTCAGAAGCACAGTAGTCCATGAGCAAGTAATTAGTCAGTTTTAAGGGCTGCAGACCAGAGTATGCAATTTGGAATGCCAAGGCCTGTTTTAAAGAATTGATTGTATTCGCAGTCACTCCTTTCTCCCGTGTGCTGATATCCCTTGGTTCCAGCCTCCACCTTCATCATTCTCTTCCCCCTTTCATCTACACACCTTGTACTAATCTTTTTATCTCAGCATTGTAGCTCACCTTTAGTTCCTTACCCCAACTGTCCTTGATTCTGACTCTTCCTTTGCCCAGATTGCTGTACTGGGCAAAGGAAGAACATCCTGACACCTTTCAGCCCATACCTGGTTCTGTTGTTTTCTTCCTCTCCGTGATGGATTTCACACCCTGTGAAATGCCCTTCGTGGGGTAGTGCTGAGCTGCTGCCTGGCTAACAGGATGATTTAGCTATAGCTCATTCTGGGGTAAACAGTCTTGAAATACTGCAACTTCTGTCACTCATCTCTTTCTATTTGAAAGAACAGTGTGTTGTCATGCAGAATTACTTAATGCTGTCATATTTGTAGTAATTTTAAAGTTTAGGTAGTTAATTAGAGCCTTCCATTTATACTCAAAAGATGGTATTAAAAAAATGTATTTAATAAGATAGAAGACTTTGCAAGTGTTAGAACTTTAATGTATTTGCCAGTACTTACCAAGTCATAATATGCCTTCTGCCACACTTTTTTCAAACAGAATCTGACAGTAATTCTGAATCAGATACAGAAGGGTCTGACGAGGAAGATGATGAAGATGATAAAGACCAAGATGAATCAGATACTGACACTGAGGGAGAAAAAACTCCACTGAAACTGAATAAAACTTCATCCTCTGTGAAGAGCTCTTCCATTGGTCTTACAGCTCATTCTACCCCGCTTAATCTCCAAGTAGCAAAGACGCCCAGCTCGGCACCAGCTGCCTTATGTCCTGAGTCCCAGCCTGCAGTGTTCCTTGGGACGGGACCCTCTACCCTCACACCAAGTACACACTGTGGTATCTCACTGTCTTCTGTTCTACTACCATGTGATTTCCAAAGTCCATGTGTTGTAAAAGTAGTCACAGAAATAGTCCAGGTGCTGGTATCAAGTGACAGCTCAAGAAGATTTTGCCATAAGAACAGTGATTCACTGAACAGCTGCCCCTGGAATGTGGCAGAGTCCCTCTCACTTGAGGTTTTTAGATGCAAGTTGATCAGGGTGCGAGGTAATCTCAGCAAAGCTTCCTTTCCCAAGGAAGGTTGGACCAGGTGTCTTTTGATGTCCCTTCTGACCTTGGCTGTGTGGTCTGTGTAATTTTTTCATGGGTGCTTGCAGCAGACATTGAGATCTGTCAGCCAAATTGCAAGTTCTCCAGACTAGAACATTATACTTAGACCAGGATAAGTTAACTCATGTAATTATTTGAGAGAAGATAGGATTAGAAATCTGGAGTTGACATTTATTGCATTAAAAATCTTCATTATTTAGTCTTTGGAATATACCATTTTATTCTAAACTAGTTATTCTTACTTATTTCTGATTTCTGTACATTCTAGTTTGTGTTCTGGATTTTCTATTTTTGCCCCTTCCTTGACAAACTTTGTAACCATATTTTGTTAGAATGTAACTTTTCTAATAATTCTTCTGAAAGCCAGTAGAATTCCAGTAGAATTTATGGATTATGTGCAAGCATTTATTTTCAAAAAGTTCATGAAAAGTACATTTAGCATTTGCCTGATATTATATAGTGCTTATAATGCTTCATTTGGTGACTTAAATTGCAAGATTTAGTAATTACTGTGACTACAGTAAAGACTGCATTTTTGGAAGTCACACTTCTTAATTTACATGGTTACAGTGAAATGAAATTACATATTTACTACTTTGAATTAGAGACCTGATGTTTCATTAACGTGCATGTAAGCAGATTTTTAAGTGGGGATATCCACTCATAAATAAGTTTTTATATTTGGATTCAGTGGAATAGGAGCTTCATCCCATCCTCATACAAGGGCATTAACTTTGAAGCAGTATAATGTGATCTGCCGAATATTTATCCCAGATACAGGCCTATTAATTGTACAGTTTATGGAAGATTTCATATGGATTAGAAGTAATCCAAATAGGTAAATTAAAAAGTTAATTTTTTTCTCAGGAATCTCTGTTGATTTATGATGCTTTGAAAAGTCTGATAGCAGATTTTTCTGTTTACAGGAGTAGGAGGCAGAATAAATAAGTTTTGTGTCCTTGCTTTGGGTGTAATAATACTACACCTAAGAATCACCTAGTAAGAATCAACATAATACAGCAAAAATATTTTTGTGAATGTTTTACCTAGAATTGGTCAGTCACTGAAGGGGTCTTGTGGTCTCTTCTCTATATCTCTTTTGCACTGGACTTTTCACTTCACTTATATTTGGAAAAGCAGCCTTCATCCTTACACTGTAACCATTCAAAATAATGCAATGGTCAGTGATGTTAGGTTAAGATTGCAGACCTGTGTCTAAAGTTTGTCATCTGAGTGCAGACATTTCGTCTGTGCTTTCTCTAGAGGACTCTTCACATCATCTGGAAGGAACTGCTGGCACCTCGCTTGGCAGCCGGTGCTGTGGTGCCATGTGACACTCCTGGCTGTAAGAGGCTGGAGCAAGTGCCAGTGTGTCAGTCTGATTACGGTACTCAGTCATGTCCGTTTCCAGGGAAGAGATGTGTCACATTCTCGACAGAAGGTCCAAACTACCTTTTTGAGAAGTGCCTCTTTCAAAAGTTGGTTTGCATACGTGGTTCATGTCCTGCAGCTGCCTGAGAGGTCTGCGGAAAGGATCAGCCTTTCACACTAAAACCCCACATTTGGCAGTTGTCTCTGTGATATTATTGATTCAGTTGCTTGACAAGCACCAAACACATCTGTTTGAACTTGGAAAAACAGAAGTAGTTCTGAAAATTTTCTGCATTTTGCATTTGACTGCAGTCTATATACACAGTGCTTTAGGAAGACTGACCCTGTTGGAATGTATGGATCTTTAAAGCATATTTTCATTTGTATCTTTTTTACTGAAAAATATTATATATGGTCTTGTCTAGATAAACAGGTGTGCAAGGAATTAAATTAGCAATACTTGAGAGTGCTAAACAGGTCAAGCAACTAAGTATGGGATAGTTAGGTTTTCTGTTTACAATTTCAGAGGAAGAGGTTATGGGAAACATAGAGGAAAATGGATTTCAAAATTGACTTGGTAATTATGGTACATAATGGTTAGAATGAAAAAACAATTATCTTTTGTTTTGGGGATAGAAACAAGTACATATTAGGAACATGCTTTCTTTTGTAAGTTCTGTTAGGTGTTAATCGGAAATTCTGTTCTAGGTATTTCAAAAAGGCGAAGAGTAGCAGATGAACGGGAGCTGCGTGTTCCTCTTGAATATGGGTACGTTGTGTATATACTTGACTTTCCTTAAAGGGAGATAATACGTTCAAAAATCAGTTGGTAAAGAAATGAGTAAAAAAACTTGTGAGGCTGAATAATAAGCAAAGGGCTTCAACAGTTTAGATTTCCATCGCCCGGCCACTGGATCTTTTTGAAATGTGTCAGCATATTTTATGTGTTAATTTTTGTGCATTAAATTTGCTCTTTTGCAAACACGACCTGTCTCTTAGCTGTTTGCCACTGGAAATTAAGCCTGATGGCTAGATCTGAGCCAATATAGACTCCAAATAACTCCCTGAAGTATAGTTCTAAGCCATTTAAAATCTGGTAGTATGTAGGTAGCTTGATATAAATAAATTCATATCTACAGTCAGTTTGGATGACCTACATAATAAAATTTTCTGGTTTTGTCTGTTTGATTTATGACACTTTAGCCACATTTTGCTCTTCCCTTTTTTTTTTGGTAGAATTCTTAAATTGATACAAATTACTTGCTTTTTAAAAAGTGTATTATTGTATGCGACTCTTTCATGTTACTCTAGCTGGCAAAGAGAAACCCGAATAAGAAACTTTGGTGGCCGTCTTCAAGGAGAAGTAGCATATTTTGCACCTTGTGGAAAGAAGCTGAGACAGTATCCTGAAGTAGTAAAGGTACGTTCATTTTTTAGCTTCAGTGTTGTAATGCTACTAAGCATGCTTGCAATTAAAATATGTATTTTTTTTTTCTTTCCAATAGAGATACTTATTTCCTGTGATGTGAGGCGTAATGTATCTCGGTCTGTTACTGATTTTATGTCTTATAAATGCATATCCCTTTGACAGAATATGCAAAACATTGCACTCACGAAGTTAGCTGTACATCAAAGCTGGGTTGTAATTATTTACAAGCTGAAGTGGAAAAATATGTGATTTTTTCAGTATCTCAGCAGAAATGGAATAATGGATATCTCAAGGGACAATTTCAGCTTCAGTGCAAAAATAGGAGTGGGTGACTTCTATGAAGCCAGAGATGGACCGCAGGTATCCACTTTTTAAAAAGTAAAGTTTTTGATCCAAGGAGCATTAACTTAAGTTTAGGTGAAGTAATTTTTGCTACAGTCTGAAGCATTACCTGTTTTTAGCTAATTATTTCTGAAAGCTGCACGTGTTCTTAACAGTAGTTAGATTGAGATGCGGAGAGCTTGATGCGGCTGTGTTGGAAATCGCTCCCTTCAGTGGCTTTGCTCAGAGGGTGCAGGAGTTTGGCATGCGTTAATGATCAGCTCTGAGCCTGGGTTGGTCTAGATTGAAAACTCAGAGCTATGTATTTTATCTTAGCATTCAGATATTTCTGACTTAAAACTTTATTTCTCCATTTATTGTATACAGCCTCATATCGATAGTAATTTATGTGTACACGTTAAATCCTACTCTTTTTATGTCTTCCTGTGCATAATGTATGTATGTATATGTGTTTGTATATGTACATAAATTGCATTTTTATGTACGAGTGTCTCCTGTATCAAGAATACTGTCTGAGCATCCTGAAGTGTGACACTTTTACAGAGGGGAGTGCTGAGCTATACCAGTTATGCCTTCCAGTGGTAGAATTGTTGGACTGTGTGTAGATGAACCACACAAGGATAAGTAAAACCAGAATTTTAAGGAAATTGTTACAATGTTTGTGCCATGCTGTGTTACCATATTTTGGCCATGTTGCCATTTCTTCAGGATGTGCACAAAAGTTTTTGTCAGTGAAGGTATTTGCTTCTCTAAAAGATAAGTGTTCTGAACATGTTACTAGCTCTCAACAGTCTTGACTTCAGGCTCTAGTTGAGCCTTCTGTTCTTGTGATACCCTGTAGAAATATGTAATGTTTGCATGGCATAAATTTGAAAGTATTAAAGACTGAGTTATTGGTAAGCAGCTACTTCTAGGTGGTGCTTCTTGGCTTACAGGGTAAAACATGGCTAAACTTGCTTAATGTTTGGCCTTCAGAAAACAACAGTTACAAGTACCTGTAGTTATGAACTTCATTATGTACCTGAATGGCTTGATTGAAATAATTAATTTTACTGTATGTGATGTAATGCCAGGGTATCTGTTCTCTTTTTGCCCTGTTCCCTTTTTTGTGTCTGTTGCCCATATATCTTCATTAGTCTTGTCCCCTTCTTTATTTATCTGTCTTCTCGCTATAGTTCATGAGTTGATTTGCAGTTTGCCCTGTGATCTATAAAACTTGAGAATGAAGGCAGTGTGAGGGGGGCAGATTTCCACAGGCAAGACTGGCAGTGTGAACATTAGTTTGCTGTACATATCACTGTACTTGGTAGTGCTGTGTTTTTGATAGGTTCCACTGAGACTTAGGTAGACAAAGGAGAAGTTTTCTTATTCGAAAAAGAGACTGAGGGCAGTTGTGTCAGATGCCTAAGATGTGTTTACATTTTCTGTATGGATGCGAAGTTACAAACAGTGGAGCTACACTCAGGCTGATAAATGCCTAGTAAAACAGTATGTGGTACTGATATTTTATAAAAAGAGCTTGCACCCTTTTTACTAAAGTTTTTTGAATCATCCAGGTTCAAAATAATATATGATAATCATATCTTCATGGATGCGTGGAGGTAATTCCAGAAATTTTATTTCCGCTTTTGCGGTAGTTTCGATGATTCTGTATAGCCTTTTGTGGTTATTTTTCCCTTCCTTCGTCATATATTTCTGTCATCTTTTGAGATGTCCAGCCTGTATCCAGAGTGCTGGGGTAAGTTTCACACAGTTCTCAGATGGAACAAGATGTGAAGAAAATTACCTTAAGGCTAAATCAATTTTATCAAAGATCTACCTATAGCAAGCCAAAAGTACATGGATTATCTGCTTCCGATAGTGCCTGTTTCTCTTGCTGTACGCAAACTACCACATATTATGAGTTATTCAAAGCAGTGGTTGAATGCTGTAATGGAAGCATATCTGGTGTGAAGGAGTAGGGTTAGAAGAATGTTTGAAGATTGGCAAATGTGAAAATTCAGTGACCTCACCTGGAAGCTTTTAACTGCTGTGATTTAGAAAGATTAGTGTGAATGTGATTTGGGGTGATGGAATGGACATGGGTCCTCATGAATTTAAGTAATATGTACAGGAGTCTGTCCTATTCAGAGTTCTTCAATTCAAGTTGAAAAGCTTTGTCATTAACTTTTCCCCACAAATCTAATCTGAAATTACAATGGATTTTTACTTCTTGCAAAGTGCCTATGGTTTTGTTCATTAGTTTGATTAACAGGATTTGAGCTTGATTCTGCTTTCATGCATAGTTGCTTGGTGCCTTTTTGGTAAATGTCCTGATTGCAGCACAGTATGGTGTATGGTAGATGCATGAAGGTGAGAAATTGAATAAAGTTCTTATTTTTATTAGTTTGAATAATAAATTGCAACATTTCACAGTGTTATTCCCATTTTTTCTCTAATGTCTGAGTAGCAAAGCTCCAGTTTTATGGAAGCCCATGATTGTCCTATGTTCGGGCACAACCCCTATATTTTATCTTTGGAATGTCAAAAACCCAGAGTGTCAGATTGTACATTCCTTCAATAGAAATGTATTTTGGGTTAGATTTTAAAAGGTGGGCGCAAAATATAGATGGTCAATCAACTCTTCCTTAACCCTTAATGGCCTTGTTCTGGACTGTTTTTGTCCTGTCCTCTCTTAAACTTGTGGAAATTTGTACATCTGCAATGTCCTTTGACAGGACATTAAACAGTCTTCTTGCATCCCTTGAAGCACCTGCTCCTTTTGCCTATTGAACCGTTATTCACTTCATTTGATGGCCTCTAGTTTCTCTTTTAGGGAGCATTAGGAAAATGTAATATACAATATGATCTCTGGTACTAATGATCTAGTAAACCTCTTATTTTCTTTTATGCGTGTTTCTTAACATTAGTATAATTAACTGCAGAAAATGCAAATAAAGAGCAAGAACATTGCTGTTCTAAGGTACTTTTTGAACTATGGCTGCTTCTCCTTTTCTTTGATTTTTGTTTTGCCTCCCCTGGCACCTACATTTTATAATAAGGTTTTCTAGGTTGGAAGTTGGTGTACATAGTAAGTACAGTATGAAAGCTACCTCGGTGAACTGAACCTGTGATAAACTGCAATTCAAGTACTAGGCAGGGAAACAAAAGTTACACTTAAGTAGTACTCTTATAGATAGTAAGAAATTAACCTCTAGTCAAGTGGTAGAGGTTAATATTTTGGATTTTAAAAGTCCCTAGGGGTGATGCATGATGATATGGTACACATCAGTGGTACAGTCATGGTTCTGACTGAACAGTGCTTTTTCAGAACATAACTAATAACAAAGTCCTTTGGAATGTGTGCAAACCAAGTGTGACTTGCACTCTGGGGATAGCCTTAACTGGGAATGATTGAGACTTCAGAAAAGTATCTTTGCAGATACTGACAACTCCCTTGAAATCTGAATGTCTCATTAGCGAACTGCCATTTCTTTTACTGAATTTATGCTAAACCATTGTAATTGTGAAGAATGAGCAGAAATAATTAAAATATGAATTTCCAGAATAAGCAAAAAGCGTTTATATTGTGATGGAGTAAATTTGATTTTAGTGATTATGAACATATAAATGTGAAAACATAAGCATTCTAAATATATTTTTGCTGAACTGATATTTAATGAGTTTTATTGGTTACCAACTTTCCTTCTTGCTTTAGCAGACATTTTCAAAATTTTTGACAAACCTTTTTAAGGCAAGTTATGGAGAAGTCCTGAAGGATACTTAGTTTGCAGTTTTTCCCCTGCATTTCTCAAAAATTTCGGGAAATGGTAAAAGATGTTAAAATTTTGAAATATTGGTGTTCAGGTAAACAGGATCACCTAGGCTATGCTCCTCTTCTGCTCAGTAGATGCAGTAAACTCTACTTTTTGTAATCAGTTAAAGTAAAGCTATTTCTGCTTGAAGATTAATTTGGGTATTTTTATTAACAAAGTGTTTCAGAATATGTGATTCCACAAATTACTATAGTGCATGCTTTAGTTAGAAAATATAGTTAATATTAGTTTAGATATATGGATGCTTAGAAGTTACATTTGATTGATTCAGGTTGGTGCAGAAATTTTGCAGTGAGAGAGGGGAGAACTCAATTGTACTAACTAAAATTTGAAGATTAAAATGCATCTATGTTTTTGGCCTGGTTGTTGAGCTCTGCAACACTCAAAAGCAATATTTGAAAATACATTACTGCCTTTGCTTGTTAGTATGTCAGAATTTCTTTAAAAAAATTCCCAGTTGGAAGACAGCACCTCATAGCTTGACGCATTTTTTTCATTTATGTTGAGAGGTGGATTATGTGAAAGCAGAATAGTTGATTTTGCATAATGATGAAGAATGTTTTGCCTTTCAGAAAGAGTTGAGCAACGAATAGTCTTCAAAATCTTTCCTAGTGATACAATTTACAGAAGTTCTTAGTGGTAGCCTCTCAATACATAGCTTCTGTGCATCATCAAAAAATTGTCCTGCCCTAATAGTACATAATATTTTATATCTTGCATATTTTATATCTACAACTTACTGGGGGGGGCGCGTGGGGAAGAATCTCTTGCTGTTCATGTTCTTATCTTAGATTTCTTTTTCTTTTTTAAATCTTTGTTTATAATACCTCTCTGTGAAATGTGTCAATTAAAAGGGTGTGCAGTGGTGCCTTCTGAAGGAAGAGGAAGTCATTCCCCGTATCAGAGCTATGGAAGGGCGTAGAGGACGACCACCAAATCCAGATAGACAGCACTCAAGAGAGGAATCAAGAACAAGACGCCGCAAAGGCCGACCTCCAAATGTTGGAAGCAGTGAATTTCTGGACAATGCCGACACAAAGCTTTTGAGAAAGCTCCAGGCTCAAGGTAAGAAATGTGTTAATGTTTTCACAAAGAGAGCCTATCAGTATATAAAGTGTTAATGTTTTTCCTAAAGGAGAGTGATTTGTCTCACTAGGATATTAGTATATAGCATTTTATTTTGGATATTTGTTACGTGCTTTTATTGAAGACTTTTTGAAGATCAGTAAATATATATAGTCTTTAAAGAAGAAAGCACATGTGTGAAGATATGTCTAAAAGCTTACTCTATAGTTATTTTATTTCAGTGTATAAAATTTAAACAGACATCCAGTAATCTGGTGATCTGAAGTATTTAATAGCCAAAATCAGCAGTTCATTTTCCTCTGTATCAGCTCAAACAGCAGTGGAACTAGAAACTGAAATTAAACCTCAGTGAAATTAGCATTTCTGTGAAGTGCTTGGCTGTTCTAGGGAAAATGTTTTTTCATCTGAAATCCCTGATAGTGACAAGATTTAAATGCTTGTAAATTTGAATAGGATCCTATAATAATGAGTACCAACGCTGACAATAGAACTTTCATGGTATCAAGTACTACTGTGTATCAAAAGCTGGTTTTAGGTAAATGTCAGGTACCTGTTTTTTGAATATCAATTCTGTAGTCCATAGCTGTATCATGTTTTCGGGATATATCCAATTCAATATGAAAAAATCTGGCAACCCATGAGTCAGGACATTTAACTTAAGTGTTCTTTCATGTGCTGAGTATGGATGTGTCTAGGTAGCAACCTTGTATTTTGCATAATATAGCATTTCTACATAATGTAATGAAGCATCTAGCATTTGCTGAGAGGCTGTGTAGTTATTGCTGAGACACAGTATCTCAGAAGTCTCCTCAGTGGGGAAAGATAAGCCCTCTCACTGAGCCATTTTGCTTCATTTTGTGTCTTTCCTTTCCCAGTATTGATCACTTCAAGGGGTGGAGGGGAAATACTTAGAAGCACTCTCAAATGTCTATTTTCCCACTATATACTGTGGCATTTATTAAATAGAACAAAACATACGGTCTGTGTATTAAAAAATATTTAGAATATTTGATACTACATATGCCCATATCTGCCTTGCTGCTTTTTTCTCCTCATGAAAACATAAGAAGCATCTCAGTGGCTCAGGCCAGGGGTTCATCTAGAGCAGAGCTCTCTGCAGTAGTGGCCATAGGAGATGCTGCCTGAAGAACCCATGTGAGCCTTATCCCTTCTTGATCAGTTTTTCCTCATATATGAACCACTGCATCCTGAGATATTTGATGACTGATGTTGTAGGGCACGGGTTTTTTTACTACAATTTTTTTTGTTTATTAAACTTTTGCCCATGAATTAGCCTGCTCTTTGTTTTTTAACCTTCTCACAATATTTTTTCTAGCTGTCTCCTGTGGCAACAAGTTCCAGAAGCTTGCTAACTACTGGAATGTTGTTATTTTTAACAAATGATCTTCTGTTACTGTCAGTGGTTGTTCTGTAATTCTGTTATTCCAGGGGTTGGAGAATAACAATTCTCCAGTTTATGTTATCTACCACCTTGATGATTTTTACACCTTGATTCTCTCTGTCCTTAGTCGTCTCTCCAAACTGAACAGCCCAGGTGTTTTCAGTTTTTTCTCAGAAAGTAGTAGTTCCATCCTTTTGATCCTCTTGGTCCTCTAATTTCAGTATTTCTTTTCTGGGTGTGTTAGCTTACATTTTTATATGAGGAAGCTCCTCTGCTATCTTTGCCCACTGTTTTCACAGTGTCACAGAATATTCTGAGTTGGAAGGGACCCACAAGGATCAGCAAGTCCACCCCACCCGTGTGGGGATTGAACTCCTGACCTTGGTGTTATTAGCACCCTGCTCTAACCAACTGAGCCAATCCCAGGGTTTTTCATGGCTCTTCCAGAGTTCCTTGCTGTTAGAAAAACTTCTGATTTTCCAGAATGCTTAATATCATCTTTACATTTTGGGATTTAACTTTGCAGTTGCCTTTTTGGGTTCTAATACTGATTTGTAAAGAAATCCTCTACTAACGCTTCACCAAAGCTGACTGCTGATCAATCCTTGCCTGCTGTCACTTAAAGAGCTTTTAGTCTGGAGCTTTCCTTCACTGACATAACAGCTCAGTTTTATTAATAATGTGTCTGGAACACCTCTCCTATGAAGACAAGCTGAGAGATCTGGTGTAGTTCAGTCTGGAGAAGAGAAGTCTTGAAGAAGGCCTTAGAGCCCCTTCCAAGGGAGCTAGAGATAGGCTTTTCGCAATGCCTGGAGCGACAGGACAAAGAGTAATGGCTGTAGGCTGAAGGATGGCAGGTTTATATTACATATTAGGAAAAAATTCTTTAGTCCAAGGGTGTTGAGGCCCTGGCACAGGTTGCTCGGAGAGATTGTGGACTCCTCATCCCTGGATGTGTTCCATGTCAGGTTGGACAGAGCTTGGAGCAACCTGGTCTAGTGGAAGGTGTCCCTGCCCATGGTGGGGTATGGAACAAGATGGGCTTTTAAGGCCCCTTCCAGCCCAAACTATTCTATGTTTATTATCCTTATCCTTGTACTGTGGCATGAGATGTCTATTACATTTGCGTTATCATTTGATATCGAGAATCCTAGTTTCCTTTTAGGATTTCTTTTTAAATCCTTGGCTTCATTTATAAGCCCTTAGATTTTACTCAGCAAAGTGCACACTAGTTCAGTGGAAATACAGGCAGATTGGTTTGTTCTCTCTGGTTTTTGCAGTGTAGGTGTTTGTTTCCCGTTGGTCCTTTTCAGGTGCATGGTGAACATTCACCAAATCCTCTTCATGGGTTGTAACAGTTCAAACTAACTGGTTTTCTGTATCTGTTGGCCTTTCCATAGTTCATAGTTTAAGTTCTTGTCTATGACACAAGTTCTAATTTCCAGCTACACATTCTATTTTAATTAAGGTGTAACTGCTTCCTCTGTATGCTTTCCCTGTAAAAACTTGAAGATTTCCCTGTTGTCATTTAAGCTATTCACACTACCCATGCTATCTACAGCATCATCTGACCATTACTTGGATTTTTCATCTGTCTGCCCGCGTCACTGTGCAAGAAGCTGACAGTATTTTGGAGAGTTCTATCAGACAGGTCCTGGACTTCAGTCCTTTGAAAAGAAAGCTAAATTCAAAAATCCTTTCTACAGCTGTCTTCTATCAGGCAGTTATTCATGAGCAGTTAACTAAAATTTCAGAAATGCTATCACAGGGTAGTAGAATGCTCTAGGAGACTATTAATTAGTGTAAGAATGGCTGACTTTAGGTAGCCACAGGAAAGAGACCCGTGACCAAGGTGAGTGTGCTCTTCCTTCATTGTTAATAAAGGATTAGATAATTGCATGTGGTGACTTCTAAGGAAAACAGTAATTCCATGCTTTCTGAATAAAATGTTGATTTAGTACTTTTGAAACAAATGTTTTCTGCTTTAAAAGAAAGAAAATGGTTTTAAAATGAACCAGCATTATTGGCCTGTTTCTTTCACTTAATAAATAATTTTTTCCTCCAAAGCCAGTATTTAATTTTATGTAGAAAGTATCCATGCTCATTTACACTGTTGATGTAGTTACTGATTCATGATATGCCATTAGTAATAATTTATAGAAAAATTTTGTAAGAATCAGGGTGTGCAGAACAAAGCCTCTGTTTGCTCTGTCTTTACAACATGCAAGTGTCTGGAACACAATCTGTATTTTTATTGTTGGACAGCACTGTTTTTATGAACTTAGTATTTCCATTTTGTAACAGAAATAGCTCGGCAAGCAGCACAAATAAAGCTACTGAGAAAGCTTCAGAAGCAGGAACAAGCACGAGCTGCCAAAGAGGCAAAAAAACAGCAAGGTAAGTATTACTTGTGAAAGTTTGTGCATGCTAGCGGATTATTTAATGAAAAGTTACCTGTCTCTTGCCATGTTCTGCTGATACTGTGTGCTTTTGTTTGTTAGCTATTATGGCAGCTGAAGAGAAGCGAAAGCAAAAGGAGCAGATAAAGATAATGAAGCAACAGGTAAACTATGTAATTGCTAAATAAGCTCTTTAAATTGTGTTTTAAATCATTCAATTAGGTGTTTCTCAAATACTCAATTACTAAGTATGCTGATTACAAAGTGTATGTTTTGAATCTAGTTTTAAAGAGCATACTGTGTATCTTAAAATTCTAAACTCCACTGAATCCACCACTAACCCATGTCCCCAGGTGCGACATCAACACAGCTTTCAAATCCCTTCAGGGACAGTGACTCCACTACTGCCCTGGGCAGCATGTGCCAGGGCTAGACAACCATTTCCATGAAGAAATATTACCTAATACCCAAGTTAAACCTCCCTTGGTACAATTTGAGGCCATTTCCTCTTGTCTTGTCCCTGTTCCCTAGGAGCAGAGTCTGACCTCCACCTGGCTGCCCCCTCCTGTCAGGGAGTTTAGGAAAGCAAGAAGGTCCCCCTTTAGTCTTCTTTTCTCCAGGCTGAGCTCTCCTGAGCTCCCTCAGCTGTTCCTGATGCCCCAGACTCTTCAGACTCTTCCCCAGCACTGTTGCCCTTTCTTCTCTGTGGCATGCTCCAGCCCCTCAATGTCTGTATATGATCTCAGCATTCCAACACTAGTATTAGTTTTCCTGTAAGTGACATGGGTGACATGGGAAGAGCACAGAGATGCTGCTTGCCGCTGTAGGGAGAAAATTCATGTAGCCAAAGCTCAGCTGAAGGTGGAGCTGCCAGAAATGTGGAGGATAATGAAAAAGAGATTTTTCAAATACATTAATGGCAAAAGATAATGTAGAAATAACATTGGCCTATTCCAGGATGAGGATGGTTGCCTCACAAACATGGACAGAGACAAGGCAGATGTGTTTAGTGCATTCTTTGTCTCTGTCCTCAACATGGATCATGGACTGAGGGGATCTCAGTCCTGACTTGGAGGACCATGGCAGCAAGAAGGATCAATTCCCAGTGGACCTTAAACTTGTGCAGGATCTGCTGCTCCAGCTGGGTCCTACAAGTCTATGGTACCTGATGGGATTCATCAAAGAATCCTCAGACAGCTGCTGATGTCATTGCAAAGCCTCTTTTCATGATTTTTTGAGCAGTCTTGGGAATCTGGAGAGGTCCCAGCTGACTGGAAGCTGGCAAGCATTGTGCCAGTTTTCAAGAAGGGCAGGAAGGAGGACCCTGGAAACTACAGGCCTATCAACCACCCTTCAGTGACTGGTAAAATCATGGAAAGAGTTTTTCTGGGAGATACTGAAAAACACCCAGAGGCCTATCAGCCACCCTTCAGTGACTGGTAAAATCATGGAAAGAGTTTTTCTGGGAGATACTGAAAAACACCCAGAGGCCTATCAGCCACCCTTCAGTGACTGGTAAAATCATGGAAAGAGTTTTTCTGGGAGATACTGAAAAACACCCAGAGGACAACACAGTCATTGTTCATAGCCAGCACAGCTTCATAAGGGGAAGTCCTGCTTGTCAGACCTGACTTCCTTCTACGATAGGTAGATCACCTGGTTGATCTAGGAAAGCCAGTAGATGGAATCTTTCTGGACTTCAGCAAAGTTTTGGATACACTCTGTCCCAGGATCATTCTGAACAAACTGTACAGCCCACAGCTGAATAACTGTGTTATGTGATAGATGAGAAACTCACTTACGGATTGGGCACAAAAGGTTATAATGAATGGGGTGACTGAATGAATCAGGCTGTCACTGGCCACCACTGGGGTTCCACAGGGTTCTGTCATCAGCCCGGTTCTCTTGAACATTTCCATTAATGAGCTGGGTGCAGGACTCCTAGGGATACTGAGTAAGTTTGCCAGCAACACTAAATTGGGAGGAGCTGTTGACTTCCTCAAGGGCAGAGAGACCTTGACAAATCAGAGGGAGGGACAATCATCAACCACCCAGATCCACAGTTTAAGGGCCAGTGCCAGATTCTGCACCTGGGCAGGGGTAACCCTGGTTGTGCATATAAACTGGGAGATGAGGGACTGAAGAGTAGCTGCAGGAAGGGACCTGGGGGTCCTGGTTGATGGCAAGTTGGATATCAGTCAGCAGTGCCCTGGCACCCAGGAGGAGCATCTTTGCCCTGGAGGGCATCAGGCCCAGCATTGCTGGCCAGGCAAGGCGGGGATTGTCCCGCTCTGCTCTGCTCTGGGGCAGCCTCACCTTGAAGTCCTGGGGACAGTTTTGGGCACTGCAGTATAAAAAGGACATTAAACCATTAGAGACTATCCCAAGAAGGCCATGAGGATGGGGAAGGGACTGGAGGAGAAGTCTTAAGAGGAGCAGCTGAGGGCACTTGGTTTGTTCAGCCTGGATGGGACTGAGGGAAGACTCATTGTGGTCTTCAACAGCCTCCTGAAAGGCAGCGGAGGGGCAGCTCCAGTCTCTGCTGTCTGTGACCCAGTGACAGGACTTGAGGGAATGACTGGAGCTGAGGCCAGGGAGGGTTAGGCTAGATATCAAGGAAAGATTGACCAACCCAGAGGGTGCTCAGGCACCAAACAGGGTACCCAGGGAATGGTCACAGCCCCAAGGTTTGTCAGAGCTCGAGGAGCATTTGGAGAACACTCAGGCACAGGGTGGGATTGTTGGTGTGTCTGTGCAGGGCCCAGAGCTGGATCGATGATCCTGATGGGTGCCTTCCAACTCAGCATACTCTATGATTTTATGACATCTTGAGGTGTTAAAAAAGCCAATAAAAATGTAAAAGCATTTCACATCTTTGAAATCCAGACATTAAAACATACCTTTTTTTTAAAAGTTGTAAACCAAAACTGGTGTTACTGCAGACTACCTTAAATATCCCAATAATAGATAACAATTAATTATTTTTGGTAACTGTTTAAGTTTTTCTGTTGAGAAAGTGCTGGGTATAGTAGACAGTGGGCTAGGAGTTGTCAAACTACCATCTATGAGTTACAGTAGGAAAGGCTGAGAGAGCCGGGACTGCTTAGCCTGGAGGAGGCTCAGGAGGATCTTGCTGATACAGCTAAGTGCCTGAAGGGGGGCTGCAAAGAGGTGACTCCTCGCAGAGGTGCCCAGTGAGAGGAGGTTCCTTCTGCACCTTGGTAGATATTTTGTTACCAAGATGGTGACTGAGAACTGGAGCCCAGGGAGGCTGTGGGGCCTCCCACGTAGATCTTCAACAGCAGCCTGGTTGTGATCCTAGGTAACTGGTTCTAGGTGACCCTTCTGGGTCCAGGGGGGTGTGGACAAGGTGAACTCCAGATGTCCCTCCCAACTTCAGCCAGCCTGAACTTTTGTAGGTAGTGGACAGTTTCAATTTGTCCACTTCTCAAGGCAACCCATACTTGTTCAAGAGAAGAAGCACTCTATGATTTTCAAGTGGTCCTTACATTCTGAGGGGTCCAGGGAGCAAGAATTGCTTAATTGTCAAATACATCAAATCCAGACCTTGTTTGTTGTCATCATATTCCTTCTTGATGTGTAACGTGATAAAATTTTCATGATTTCAGTGTGCAGGATACTTCTTCTCTGAGATAGTTCTTTATTGTGATCCATGCTGAAAAGTTTGTTCTGTATTAACTCTAACCTTTGCAGAGTTGAGAGGGTGTAGTACATGCTCTCAACTTTGGTACTGTTTTAAGTATAATGGAGACTTAAGGTCCATGCTGTCAGCTTCACATGTTGAAAAATTTCAGCACTGTCTGAACAAGGCCTATGTGTTCTGCAGAGAGTAAAATTTTAGAGTTGTCCATTCTCTAGAGTCTCAGATCAGCTCACAAGAAAACGATGTATTCTGTACAGATAGGTTTTACCCTCACTGTTGGGAAAACATCTGCTGTTCCAGAGAAGATCACTGAGCTTCTTTTGAAGCTTCTGATCTGGGCCTCCCAGCTTTCAGGGCTTTGCCATGGTCCGGGTTTTGCCATTAAAACTTTACAGCAAGTCCAGCTGGATGTATGCACTTTTCTTCATAATGGTCCTTCCTAGTCACTGTGGCTCAAGCAGCTCTTTTGAGATAATAAAGTCTCAAATAATGTGTTAGTGAATTTTTAATAGTTAAACAGATAAAGCCATGCAGCACAGGTCGTGGGAAATAATCCCAGTGTTTATAATGATTACAGTTCTCAATCAACATCATAAGACTTTGTTCAGATTTTAGGAACTAATTCACAAAAAAGAGTAAATTTAGAATATGGTTGCCCAGCATCCATCTGTGGAGTGCATAGCTTGATCATTTTCTTCTCACCATGATGAAACATGCTTAAATGTGTCGTTCTACCCACAGTTCTTATTCCAGTTACTTCTTTTGTTATAGCATGTATACAATTCCATCCCCTAAACTACATATTAAGGCTTCCAAAATTAGCATCAATTACCTGAGTGCTTTAAAATTCTGGAGAAACTGAAGTGTACTTAACTGAGCATGTTACTCAGGTTGTATGTGGGGGAGAATTACTGGCTGATGGAGCATGTGCTTTAGGTTTCACTGAGCTCAGCTCTCCTTGCTGCCTGTGGGACCATCATAGCCTGAGAGGCTGCAAGAACTGAGGCATAAACAGTGCTTTGACAGAGCTCCCTATTTCTTGGTCAGTGAGATAATTTCAAAACATCATGTATTTCATGGCATAGCTCACTCTTCTGTTCATTCCTAACCAGCTCCACCATTGTCAGTTGGAATTTGAATGCTGCTGGCTTGCTTACCTGGTCATTAATCTGGTTCTCTTGAAGTTGTTCAAAACAAAAAAAAACTTTGGCAACTTAAACATGAGCACCTATGCATTACTAGGTATGGCTTCCTTCAGGGTTATACTAGACGTATTCTGATACTGGTACAAATTCTAACCATATCTTGTTGTATGGGAATGGTTGACTAAAATGGGAGTGAGACTCATTAACAGAAAGTATGTATAAACTTCGTCATTGTTCAAATGTAAAAATTAATTTCCTTAATGTATTTTTTAAAAAGTAATCTCTTTCTTACCCTTGTAGGAAAAAATTAAGCGAATTCAGCAAATTCGAATGGAGAAAGAACTTCGAGCTCAGCAAATTTTAGAGGTAAAATTAATGACTCAAATGAAATTTTTCCCTTGCCATTTTAAAGAATGTTGTATTTTAATAGTCACACACGAAGCTAGGAATGTAACTAAATATAACAGTTCTAACAACCTGGATTTCCAAAGGCCAATTCAAAAATGTGTCTTATTTTTCTTAAAAGAGCAACATTAACTGTGATCCATAATTTTACAAGTGTTCACTTGGGCTCACAATTTTCTACCAGAATAATCTTGTGACTATTCAGGTTAACAGCAGAGCAATTCCTTAGTTGGAGAGCAAGTTTGCAGTAACAGGATTTTAAAAACTGTAATGGCTCTTCTCTGTATGAAGTGCGTGGGTTTAAAAATACTGTCTATATTAGAATATACTCTACAGGTTTGCTAGTGTACTAGTGAAGATAGATTGCTAATTTTCAAATTTCTGTTGATAGAAAAAACTAATAGTAAACTCTGCCATTTATATTGTTTCTGTGTGTACTTACTTTCTTAAAATAGCCAGGTGAAGCAACTTTGAGAGGGACTTGAAATTCTGGTTTAGTTTTTAAAAAGTAACTGAAATGTGAGTTGATTGTTTGTGAAAGCTGCATCAGAGAAGAGATTTCTTGCAATATACACAATAAGTGATGATAATCCTTTAAAGGTACATAACTTTTGTTTCTAGTCAGATTATTTTCAAGTTGTGATGGTGCTGTTGTGTGACCTGTTTTGCATGCACAGGCAAAAAAGAAAAAGAAGGAAGAAGCAGCAAATGCCAAATTACTGGAGGCCGAAAAACGAATAAAGGTTAGTTTGGAGGAGCTCCAAAAACAAGTGTGTTATTGTACATAGTATATGTTGATGTATGAAAGCAATACATTTGGGATGCTATTTATCGACAATGAAGTTGTACATAGAGACAGCATATAACATGTTTGTACAGTTATAAAAAGGCAGGAAGCATACACAGAGGAGTTGGTGTATGTGTGACATACACACATGAATATATACAGTACTTTTTAATGTGCCATTACCGTGAGTTTTGCTTACATGACACCTGGTTTGCAAACACAATGTTTGTGCAGTAACATTATTCACAATATTCTTTAAAGCACACTGTATTAAAAACCCGTATTGTTTCTCGGCCAGCATAGTCTTTTCTAGACTGTATGCATACAAGACTACAGAGCTTGCTTACAAAGAACAGAAAATACATTGTGTGTGTGCGCGCGTGTGTGTGTATATATGTACTTCTATTGCTGCTTCGGCATTCTAGGTGTGTTCTAACATGGAGCTCCCAGCTCACCAGACTTACTGTCATGTATGCTGTGTGTACTTTCTCTGTGCTCAGTTCATGGGGGTCAAGGAAGTTAGAATTTAACTCAGATGTGCTGTTTTAGTGTTGCAAAACTGCAGTTTGATAAGTAAATTTTGATTGGTGATTTAAATACACTTCTGTTCTTTTGTTGAAGGAGAAAGAGATGAGAAGGCAGCAGGCTGTTCTTCTGAAGCACCAGGTTGGTATACGTTTGGTTGACTGAACAGACAGAATGCCAATTGTGAGCTACTACTTTAAGTTATATGGGGGGTGGAATCTTCAAAATACGCAGTTTTTAAACTTCTGGGTTTGATTCCTGCACAGATTTTCTTTCGCCTTATGATTTTTTGCTTTGCTTTGGTATTGGGGTCTTTTGGGGGATTATAAAGTGGTTTTGTGACTTTGTGATTTCTGTTTCATAATGTTGTGCCAACTCTTTCTACCAGGAGTTGGAGAGGCATAGACTAGATATGGTATGGGTATGTTTATTTTTGTACATCTAACACCGCATTGTGATTTGGTTGTGATATGGTTGTCATAGCAATGCATAAAATGTAGCACTGGCTGCTGTCATATTACATACTGCTGCATGGCTTTACAGCACAGTGCATTGCATACATCTGCTTGTCTTGTCTGTTAAGGAAAAAAAATACATGTCTTGAACATGTGTATAAATTGAACGTGGCAATAACTAAACGTGGTTTCTAACTAGGAATCTATGTTATTGATGTCCCAGTAGAAATTTGACAAGTGTATAAAATTGGGGATTGATGCAAAATTAAATAGGTAGACGCTTGGATGATTTTTGCAAGCCTTGTCCCGTTCACTGGGAATTAATCCAGACATTTTAAATACAATTTGAATTAACTGTTTTAGAAATCAAGATGATGTCTTCTCCTTGTAAGATATTGAGGAAATTAGCTTTCAGTCAGTGGTAGATACATAATGTTATAAGTATATAATGAAACATTAGAATGTAATCCTAGCCTCACAAAATTAGATGATGAAATTCCAATAGCCTTTACTGGGGCCAAGATTTGCCTTACAGGTGTTCAGGCAAAACCCCTGTACTTCATACCATAGAATACTGCTCCTGAATGCATTTGAAGCTACTGACATAATTTACTGAGGGACAGGCATCAGTAAATGCAAGTGTTGCTGCATGTGTATATGCACCACCACTGGCTTGATTAAAGCTGATCTAGAGCTAATAAAATTAATCATGTTAATTTGTTGCTTGGTCACAAAAACGTTAGTATTTGCAATGTTTGAAAAAGACCAGTTTAAAATTTCTGCTGAATTGGCTATTGGAGAAGTTGCAAGTTCCATCATAGCAGATGTAAGGTAACTGACCTGTTCCAGCCAACCATTATGCTTTTTGTTCTGCCAGCTTATGAAGGAGCATCACAACTGACCATAAGTAAATCTGTATGCTTCTTTTTTACACTGTCTCCATGTTCATTGCTTTACCTTTTTGCTTTTGATTGTTCTTGTATTTGCTTTCTAAACCTGAACTAAAACATGCACAGACTTGGCCATTCTTGTCCTATATTTAGTATTTACTGTGACTTGTCTATTAATGCTAAATTTGTTACTCGGCTCTTTACTGATTTGAAAACGTGGATTAGTTTTGTTCTAATATTACCTGCTTCAATAGGAGCGAGAACGGAGAAGACAACATATGATGCTTATGAAAGCCATGGAAGCACGTAAAAAAGCAGAAGTGAGTATTAAACTCTGAAAGTTTGAAGTTTTCGTGGTTTTGTTGTGCAGTCATCTGTAGAAAAGCAGTGTATGTATAACTTAATTTTTATACATTGCAGCGGTAGGATAAGAAGCATTAGACACGAAATGCAGGAAATTCTGTTCAAACTTAAACTGTTTTTCTTGGAGGGAGATGGTTGAACACTGGCACAGATGGCACAGTTTTGAGAATTCTGGATGTTTTTGAGAGGAAACATAAGTAAAATATACAACCCCCATAATTACTAACTTTTTGTTTTACTTTTTATATATTTCTCTATATCCTGAGACGTTTTTATGTCTGTATCCTGAGACTTTTGTAAATGAAATAGAGATAACTAAGATATTGAAATAAAATAACCATCATTACAGCAAGTAGTTGTTAAAGAAATTGTTCAAACTTTTCTCTAGGATGTGTTCTCAAATTTCAATAAACATGACTGATCAAAACCAAGAAAAACGGAATAATACTTCAGTGCAAGGAAATAGAAGAAGATGATACCTTAAGCCCCTATTCCACTGCTGGAAATCAGGATACCGGGCTAAATGGTTGTTTAGTGCTGGAATTACATTCTTACTCCAATAGAAATAGAACAGTTTTTATTTCAACCACTGGAAGTAAACTTAAAATAGATTTTTGAAACTTAGTGCAGTTAAAGTTTTCATTTTTAATCGTAACTGTAAATTACTGTGTTGCCACGTAAATATCCATATATATATCTCTTGTTTTCTTCTGTTGTAGAGTGTTTCTAATTGGCAAAAATAAGTTGTAGGAAATGCCAGTTGGCTTTGAGACCTTGACATAGACTAAGATAAACGGCAATAAACCATTTTCAAAACAAAAGTCAGAGAGTATTTTCCATTTTAAAATCAAGATAGGGATTTTGTGTGCTGCTTTAGTGCATTGTCATTTTTCCATACAAGGTGTCCCTTATGAACTTGTCATAGATAAGAGGGCCTGCGTTGGCGGTACAGAGAGTGCTTACACAGCTGTAGGGCAGCAAGTAGGTGGGCAAATGGGTAGTTCTGAATGTCCCTACTTTTTTTTTCCTGCCATTGTAAATTTACTGGTCCAGACATGTTCTTTGTGTCCAACATGAAACTTGATCTTGCATAAATTCCACTAAAGGCTGTAGAAGTAGAAGTTATGATCTCTGTGCACTCATCATGGTTATCCAGAGGTTTCACCTGTGGTCTGGTAATACTCCATATAGAATCAGAATGAAGAGTAAAAAGTGATGGGGCCTGCCAGAACTCTGCAGAGAAATCAGTGGTTAATACTGATCTACAAATGCAGCTGAGCCCTGACTTAGTATTGTCCATACTCTCATCAATGCGAAATATGGTGATTGTAAATGGAAGAGAACTGGAGTGACCTCTTAAACTAACGGAATAGTGGGGAGTGGTTCTGAGTAGTGGGAAGCAGCTTGATTTAGTTCTTTAGCCCCTCTGTGTCCACAGGTGAAAAGCATGTACAGTATCTTCACCTTTGTGTTGTATCAAGTTCTTAAATGGTGGCTCACACAGATATACATGTGTTTGTTTATATGCACAGTTCTGTGCTCTGAAGAGGTGGTGTTGATATGGGGCAGATTCCATACATTTTACATTCAATATTGGTTGCACAGAGGTGTGTAGGGAATTGTGTCATCAGGACAGTGGATTGGTGTGTGCCAGCAGAACCCTTGACACCAGGGATGGAAAAGGCCATGGGAGCTCCAGGTTCAGAGTCAGTTCTGGCGTGTTATTAGTGTAGTATTAGAATTATTAGTATTAATATTGTATTTTGTGTGACACCACTGTAGAGGGTGTTGAAGAGACAAATAATAGATGCTTGACTTCTCACTTGGTGATCCCTGTATTCTTGTTGTGCAGATAAGACATAAAGGACTGTTCAGTTTTTAGGTTGCATGCAAAGTGTATGATAATTCAAGGCTGAAAGCTACCTGGGTTTGGAAAGATTGGTTGTGTTGTATGAGGTATTCATATCCAGTTTATGTATTATGGGACTTTCTAAACCATGTATTCTTCAGAGAGATTTCTTGAGTGGTCTCTGCTGTAGTAAATGCAGATTGATGATATTGGTGTGTAAGCAGAGCCTTTAAAGTCAGATGCCTTGCATGGCAGTTCTTTGCCATATTTTCACTCATCTTTCTGAAATGGTACTTCAAAGAACTTTTCAGTGCAAATGTACTTAAAACCCATGTCTGCGTGGGACAGGAGGAAAAAAGTGAATCTTAGATCCTTTTACTAATTCAGTGATGTGTTCTAGTTTTTCCTTCTCCTTTGCATTAATGCAGGTTCCTTAATTGCTGTGGTAATTATTAAGGTTGCATAAATAGTGCTTCTCAAACTCTTAGATTGTTCCCTTGTAAGTTTGATATGTGGGGTTTATTTTTTCCCTTTTAATTCTGCTCAAGGAAAAAGAGCGGCTAAAGCAAGAGAAACGTGATGAAAAAAGATTAAATAAAGAACGTAAACTCGAACAGCGAAGATTGGAATTAGAAATGGCAAAGGAGCTAAAGAAGCCTAATGAAGATATGTGCTTAGCAGACCAGAAGGTAATCACAGCAACATAAACTTACTTGCATGCTTCTTGTTTGTCTGTTTTGTAAGTCTGCCAGTAACTCCTTTGCTTGCAGCCACACTCAAACCGTTCAAGTTTTAATCCAGATAGAGAACTATCGAAAATATATACAAATACAAGATACTAGAACTCTACACAGTAGCAGATGTTTAGTTAATTAAAAGCTTTTTGTTTAAGAGAGACCTGCTGCCCAAAAAGCATGATTGCTTCTAAAAAATTCTTTACTCTTGAGTTATTTTTACATCAGGAATATGCATCGTGTCTCAGTACACAGGCACTAGATAGTCATCTAGACAACTCTTACAAGCTGTTGCTCAAAAAAATTTACTCACCCGGTCTTCCAAGTTCTTAGTTCTTGTCCTTAAGGACTTGACAAAGCTCGGGTTCAAAGTTCCAGAGAAATCCCTTCCCTTTTTCCCCTAAATAATTTAACACCACCTTTTACAGATCCTGACAGCTTCTCCTGGCCAAAAAGGAAGTATTTCTTAATCTCTTGCCTCCTCTGGTTTGTAAAAAGGTAAACGTGTTTCAGCATTGAATGGACAAGGGGTGCAGGTTCCCTACCACCTGTACCTTCAAGCATTGTCATGCTGTAGGTCAGAAGGAAGTGTCAATCCGTTTTCCCAGCTGGTATCAAAAAAGTTTTATTTTTAAATATGCTACTGAATCTTTCACTGGTTTTCTTTACTTTCCAGCCTTTACCAGAGCTGCCTCGCATCCCAGGCCTCGTTCTTGACGGAAGCACGTTTTCAGATTGTCTCATGGTAGTGCAGTTCCTGCGTAACTTTGGTAAAGTTCTTGGCTTTGATGTGGCCATAGATGTTCCCTCCCTGAGTGTTCTTCAAGAGGGTTTGCTCAACATAGGGGACAGCATGGGAGAAGTACAGGACTTGCTTGTGAAACTTGTTTCTGCAGCTGTGTGCGATCCAGGACTTGGTACAGGATACAAGGTAAAAAAATAAAAAAGGAAAAAATCCATAGTGAACACCCTGTATATATGAATGCATTCTTCATAGTGTGTCTCTGACACCTCTCTCATTTGGATTTCCATTCTCTTTCCTAATTATTTTCTTCAGTGCCGCAATTTTAATGTTACTCCAAAAGTTTGTGTCCCATCAGCCTTCCCATTTTCCAGAAGTGATATATTTCTGTGCATTTTCTCTACACACAAACACACATCCCATTTTTATCTGTACCTTTTGTGTAGGGCATTGTCACATCTGTGGCCATGTCTTCTAACTCCTTTCTGCCCAAAGGAATCTTTGCATTCTATCCTCACGTTATATTCTCAGTGAATCTTGTCATTTTTTTCCCCAAGGTCTGCAGTCTAGGTCACTTCATTCCAAATTCATTCATGGTTTTCTTTCTTACTGGTCTTCTTTTTCAAGCCATTACAGCTTGTTTCTACTCTAGAGCTCTGCATATCGTCATTGTACAAAGCAGCATTCATCAGTTTTCAGTTGGACCACGTCTTTTTGCATGTAATCCATTTAATTATTATCTCTGTTTTTAAAAACTTAGAGGTGAAGACATTGTAATTTGTTATTATATCTAAGAATTACATTTGAATAGTTTTAAAGAACAATCATGTTTAAAGTCCTTATGTAAAAATGCAAACAAACCCATACCGTCTTCTATAAACAATAATGTAGCCTAGAAAGGAAAATAGTATTTTTTAAACATGATTGTTTGAAATGTTTTTGTTCTTTTTAGGCTAAAACTATTCTTGGGGAGCATTTACTGAATGTTGGTATCAATCGAGATAATGTGTCTGAGATTCTGCAGATTTTCATGGAGGCTCACTGTGGGCAAACAGAGCTGACAGAGAGCTTGAAGACAAAAGCTTTTCAGGCACATTCTCCAGCTCAGAAAGCATCAGTACTTGCTTTTCTGGTCAATGAGTTAGCATGCAGCAAAAGTGTAGTAAGGTAAGGTTTTTCCCAAACAGGTGTGTATAAATAAAATTATAAAAATGTTGTAGTTCAGAAATACTGTGTGTTCACTGTGTTCTGTTAAAAGGAGGATTACTGATGTTCTTATAATGAAAGCTGAAATTGCTTGAGTTACTGCTTCTTAACTTTATGTACTGTTGATATGATGGAAGGAACAGAACTTTTCCATGTTTGCTCTGTAATTTTGTTTCCAAAACTTGCACCTACATTTCTCCATCAATTTTTGGAATAAAGGATGAGGTTGATTACAGAGAAATTTAGTAGGTATTCTAGGGAATAATTTAGAAGAGTTGTTCAAGGCTTCTGCAATACTCTGTTTTCTCTTTTTTCCTTTTGTTTTTGAAGATGTCTGTTGTCCAGATACTTTAAGTAGGGTCATAAAGTGAGATGGCAAGCTTGATGTATCATTGTAGTGTAATTCAAGGAAGTGTATATTACATTTGTGGTCAGTAGTGTATAGCATTTCAGAGTTTTAAATCCCCCCTTATGTTCAACAACTTGTCAAAACCCACCAGTGTGCAATTAAAAGTTAGGAAATGCCAGTTTCTGGGATGCCCGTTCTTCCACAGAATGACTTCCTGTGGTAAAGTCTTTTACCACCTAATTGGGTGCTGCTTTGTTTTCTGGTGCATTCTGCTGGGTTTGGTACACTGTGCTGCAAAAGTGAATCAGGGTTGTGTAGTGCAAGAATGGAAGAGATGCTTCATGTTTTCTGAAGCTGAAGAACAGCAGAAGTGGGCAGTGCAAATGCTGTGCATCAGCTGTGCAAGAAAGTTCATGTGGATTAATCAAATTCATCCTTTGAATTTCATTCATCAGAAAGAAACTTCCTCTTGTTGCAGGTGACTGTTAAGTCCTGTTTGTAGAAATCATCACTCAGAACTTGAGTTTCTGTATTTTCATTGTAGAAACAACTATAATCTGCTGAATTGTTGAGGCTGGGATGTCGTGGAAGTGGGCTTGCAGGCAGTGACTGTACCAAAACCCTTTTTTTGGTTCTTCAGTGTCTGCAGTGAAAAGTGAATGTTGGGTTATAGATCCCGGGGGTCCTAGGCAGAATACCTCAGAGGTAGCAATGGTGACTGTTTTTTCAGTACAGGGCTACATGCTTTGTGGCAAAGGTACTTGGAGACTTGACACTGAACTAGAACTATGAAAAGAAATGTTGAATGCTGTGCTTCTTGTGGAAAGAAAGCTGAGGTGTTACTGTGGATAAAGACTAACATAGGTACAGCAGTGTGCTACATTGGCATTCCTAGTATTGTAATTTCCTAGCTTTCAAATGTTTTATTTTGAATTTTAACGATTTGTCCAAGACGGTCATTTGAGGGGAAAGTGTTTCTATACGTAAATATCTGTCAGAAAAAGATACATAAGTTCACAGTTAATGGATTATTTTCATCTTTGACAGTGAAATTGATAAAAACATTGATTATATGTCAAACTTAAGGAGAGATAAATGGATGGTTGAAGGCAAACTTCGGAAGTAAGTTTCATTTACTAAATAGTATAATATATTGCTTTTTTGCCTTTGTTCACATACGCTGCTATATTGGGAATTGGTTCTAAGCACAAAATCAGCTGATGCAGTTACAGGTTTACCAAGAAATTAGTAACCAAACTGCTTAATTAAGATGGATGTGGATTTAGAATGTTGCAACACCAGTCTTTTATAGTCTATTAAAGATGCATGAAATTCAGAGGGTTAGTGTCCCTCAGAATTGGAGCAAAGTCAAGTCCATTTTGTATTCTTCAGAAGAAAATTGAAACTTTTTAATTGGACTATTAAAGGAGCTGTAAAATTGCTATTGACATAATCAAAGCTTATTTGGACCTGCCATAATTCCCAGTGTTCATTCTGAAAGATGTTTTAAGACAACGTGATTTTCATACAACAATTGCCAATAGAATTTTGCTGATTTATGTTATCTTAGTGTTTCTCATCTGTCAATGTCACGTTGTTCCCTATAGCTAGGAATCATGTAGAATGCAAGCTTTGAGATTTTTAAAATATTTTTTATATTTCTATTTAAGGTAAAATTGGAACTTTTTAGGGGTTGTCAGTTTCATATTCACTGTTCTCCCATCCTACAAGACAAAATTCCATACAGCAAGCATACTGGCTCCAGCTATCAGGAAGTTGGACGGCGTAAAGTTAATGAATCACAGGGGGGTAAAACTGCATAGCCAGACTCTGGTTTTTTTTTCCTTTGTCATCTTTACCTCTTGCTCAGAACAGTAAATCCTTTCTTAGTCCTTGCTTTAGGTACTTTTGTTTCTAATCTTGTGTCTCCATTTTTTCCCTTTAATGTATCTCAGAAGGAAGAAGGAAAGAAGAAGAAGGACAAGAGGGAGGCAGAGGAAAAAAATTAGACCAATAAAAAGAAATTCTCTACTAATACTGCAAATCCCAGTCTGCACAGAGTTAATGTATTTTATCCTTTAGGGTAATCCAGATATTTTTTCCTATCTTCATCTATATCCCCTCTATGGGATATGGTTTAAAAAGTGTTTGAAGTTCCGATGTAGCCAACTTACCATTAGTGAAATGGGATCCTTCCCCGTCCTTCTCTTCTTAGGGCCTGCTTAGTCTTTCTCTCCCTCCATCAAACTGTAAGTACTTGTAGATGTAGGATCTTTCCTTTTCTTTATAATCTCTCATTTCTTCCCTTTCAAATAGGGAGCATGATACCCTGAAGTCCCAAGCTCCTCCTCCTTGCTACAACCATTTCTTCATTCCTTGTTTTTTTTCCCTCCATGTGTGGATTTCAGGTTCTAGTAGTGCTCTTCCTATTTTTGAGCACAAGTATCGCAGCAGAGCTTAGAAATGTTGCTCTTCTGCCTCTTTGAATTCACTGGGCTTGACTGATCTCTCTCGTCTTTGGTCCAAAATTTTTGGATTTTCCGCTGTTTTTCTTGTGAACTGCAAGAAGGTTTTAGAGGAGCCTTCTTTGATCAATTTTAAACAATATTTTATTTATTATGTCCATTGTGGTTTTCATGAACCCTTATAACTCTTCCAGGACTTCTCTGAAAAGAAATCTGTACACTTCAGTCTTCTTTTTGGTGTTCTTTTCTGCTTCCAAACTTACGCTTACATGTTACCTTCCCCTTCCTTTCACATCTCAGTCTCATTTTTAAGCATCCCAGTCCCAAACTGCTTTGCATGGGAATACCTGGTTAGTCAAGTACTTGCTGTGTTATCAGCAGCTGTGGCCTCTTTTTACATGCCTACAGACCTTTATGTGCCTCTCAGCACATGTCCCTCTTGTGGAAGTGTGTAAGGGATGAAAATGGAGGCTGAGGAATGGGTTTGTTTGATCTCAGCCTGGCTTGCCAGTATTTGCTGTCATGAGCCTTCAAACCACTGTGTCCAGGCTGGCTGGAATTATCTCCAAGCAGGATGAGAAAAGATTGTTTGCATCAGATGTGTTCACTGAGGGATTTTTTTGTGCTTATGTTCTCACTTTTTAATGACTTAAGCTTCTCAGCTGGGGGAGGAGGACAAAAATAAATACAGAAACTTGTGCTTGAAAGATACAAACAAGCAATATTAAAATCCCAGGTTGGGAAAAGGAATCCTTGTATATTATTTTAAGGGATGCTTTCCCTCTCACCGCTCTCCCCACTCTTCCCTCCTCTTCTCCTCCTTCCCTCAAGGAGCTTAGTAAGTGTGATATATATGGTTGGAAATTGAATTCTGAACTGCCTGGACTGTTTCTGCTGAGCTGATGGTCAAGGAGAGGTTACATTTAATTCCTTCTCTGCCCCATTTAGATGTGAGTCTTGTTATAAATCACCTTTTTTGTAAAGGCACCTATCTCATACAATCAGTTCTTCATTCTTCTTGCTTTCTGTGTGACAGCTGTGGTCAGAAGACTGTCTCACCTAAAATGATTCTGTTTTGGTTTTTTTTTGAAGTGGATAATCAAAGCCTCAGCATCTCCTTTTCCATTACATGTCTTCTCTTTGGCATCTGTTTTGTAGCGAGATCAATATAAAACAGAATAAAAATGAAATATAGCCACTTGAAGAACTATGCAATAATCTCCAATAATTTTTACAAGAATTAAAACAAGTTTTTCAGTGCAACAGTGTTCTTTTAACTTGCCAGTGTTATGGTACGCACTGTCTAAGTTACTTTCTGTTGAATGAAGCTATTTCAACTGTAAATGATGGTATATAAAAAGTGGCATCACAAAGGGGAGAAATTACTGAGTTTGGGTAGGAGATGCTAATGCTGATTTGCAAAACTTTCATTTCTTGAGACACAAGGTGAAATACATTAAAGGTATATTAAAAGTACAATGTTCAGAATTTCTTTGCCTTGGTACTATGTAATACTTACGTGCAAAAATTATGGGGAAGGCATGAAAATTTACTCAGAAGGTGAATTTTCCTTCTGTGATCTAGTAAACATTATAGATCAGATTAGAACAGGCTTAAGTCAGTCATCCGATTCTCTGATGGGCCACCCACTCTTTTGATAGGCCAATAGACTTTATAATTATCTCAGCAGCTGCAGGTGTTAGTTTGGTCCCTAGCTGGTTTTCTTCTATCAGTGAGCCACAGGTATAGGTAGCAGCAGAAAAATTATGCTGCTTCTTGAAATATCTGAACATTTTTAAAGTTGTGGTGTCATTAGTTTCTGCCTCTGCGCTGCTTTGGGTACAGACTGCTGCCTTCTTATGCTTGTGGTGCTACCAAAGGAGAGAATCTTTGGTTCATTTGTGTCCTTGATAATTTGCAGTATTGTGCAAGCTTCCTTTAGTGCTTGACACCATTACATCTTTATTTTTGCTTTCAGCAAAAGTAGCCTTTTTTACTTCTTCTCATTTCCTTTAGGTATGTGAAAGAGGTGTTTGCAGGTCATTGAACATTCACTTGCCAGCTTTATTACTGAATTGTCTTCAAGATTATCTTAGTGTAAATTAATCTCTGAAATCTTCCAGTGCTGCAGCAGTCAATCAAGTCATGGACTAGTGATTTTGATAGTTAATTCCTGTGTATGGGCAGGAATTTCCAGTCCACATAAAGACGGTTTAATGGCTTGAAGTTATCCTTGTAAAAAGGAAATTAATTTTCTAAAAAACAATTCAGTAGCCTGAGTAGTACTGATGCTCAGTGAGACTAAGGCTTTTTGCACCACGCCTGAAAATGTTATTTGCTTCCAAATTCACTGAGAGGCCAAATTCACTAAGATTTTTTCTTAAAAAAAGGTATTGTAAATCACTAAAAGAGGTGTACATCCATTTTATTTGGAAAAATGAATGTATAAAACTGTATAAATTCTCCAGTGGATTAACCACTGCATAAAAACCCAGCCCTAAACAACAGCGCCAGCAGCAACAACACCACACCAAAATAGCAAAGCCCAGTAGTTTTCAAGTCCCCTTGATTTCTTGGCTAACAGTCTTTTTCTAAAAAAAGTGCTGCTCCCAGTTGAACAGTGACACCTTCATTTCAGTCTGTGCTGTTGAGTATTGGCTCTCTTTATCAGCATTTTAGAAGGCTGACATGTTTGTCAGTATTCCCTGGAGCCAGTACTTGGACAGCACTCGTTGTACTTGTAGCCACTTGCTGTATGGAATATTGTTCTGTAGGATGGGAAGAGAGAGGAGTACGACAAGGAAAAATTACGTCTGGTAATTGTGTTTGTCGTTACCGTTCTGCTTTTCCCATCCTACCTTCTTCCAGCCACCTCTTACAAAATCTTTGTCTTTTCTACACGTTTATGATTTATGAATCTCTTCTGAGTCAGTTGCGTTTTTGGTCTGCGTGATAAGTGACTGGGTCAGCCTGGCTATTTGCACCTCCTGTGGTTCAGCATGTTTGCCTGCAAGCTTCCTGATAGGTGGAACTGTAATTTTTGCTGTGTGGAATCTTGTCTTATAGGGGTTTTGTAGAAGAAGAAGGTCTACTACAACCATTATAAAACTGGTATGTAAGTTTCCCTTTTCTTTCACAAAAGGAAAAACAACAGTTTGAGTAATCTTTAGTATATTAAAATTCTCCAGAAAAAGAAGTATGTCCTAGAATAAAAAGATCAGCTAAAGGACTAAAGTCAAATAATATTAGAAGTTCATATAAATCTGAAAAAAGAAAAAAAAAATTTAAACCAACCTTGCCATTGCCATGCAATGTAAATAATTTCTTACTTCCAAGTGAGGATTTTTGCCTTTTTCCCCACCTCCTCAGACACAGGTATTTTGTCATCATGTTCTTAAATGCATTAAATAAAAGATGAAGAAGTTGAAATGGTTCTTTTTTATAATCATCTTTCCTGACTTCTCAAAATCCCTCCTGTGTTTCATTTCTTGTGAAGTTACACAAGGAAATTCACCTGGGAGAAACAAAGTCTATTCAGAATGGAACTAAAAGTTGTAAGGAGTTTTATAACCTCAATTTTTCCTGTTGACTAGTGACAATAAATATTGAGAAAAATTAATGTTGTGATAGAAGCTCTAATTTAAATGTGAAATGTATGATTTTCTTTGAATCACATAGGAAGAGAGGTATGTTTATGCTACAGACATAATCCATAATTTCACCCTTTCTCATATGTTTGAAGGCTTAGAATCATTCATGCCAAGAAAACTGGTAAAAGAGATGCTGCAGGGGGTGGTGACGGAGGTGAGGAGCCCCATTCCTTGGAGACGCCCGCACCGGGCCGCAAGCGCCGGCGGAAGGGAGGGGACAGTGACTACGATGATGATGATGATGATGACAGTGATGATCAGGCAGATGAGGATGATGAGGATGAAGAGGACAAAGATGATAAAAAAGGAAAGAAGGCAGAAGTTTGTGAGGATGAGGTGGGGAATTTCAAGTATAATGAAACTTAATTTGCCAATAAGCTAAAACTTGTTTTCCTTCTGTTTTTCTGTAATATGGCACTGTTTCCCCAAAATTTTGCAATAAAAAGGAGGGAAGAATAACTTTATTATTTTTGTTAACTAAAAAACAGAAGAATAAAGTTATATTTAACATTCTCTATTGTGAAGCTTGACTGACCTTCCTGTACATTATTTTCACAACTTCTCCTGGGTAGTCACTACCTGCCTGTATTTGATTACAAGATGATAAATTTTGTTAGTCAATGTCAGATACCATACAGGAAGGATCACTGGAAGATTTTTACCTTGTAGAGCTGATTTTTAATAGAAATGCACAGGCTTCCACTGGATGGAACCTGATACAAGGCACAAGCAATACAAAATACTACCTTCTAATGCACTGGGTGTTTTCTGTTTGCCAAAAAACTATCCATTCATGCAAGGTTCAAAGAAGATTTTTAAGACTGCTTAGAGAATGCATGTATCCAACGTATGTGAACTCAGATCTTTACATATGCCCTTTATTAGAAACCCGTCTAATTTCTAGAGTAGGAGCAGCCCTTTGTGCTGTTATTCTGGATTTATTCCAAGTACTAGAATTTGTATGAATTTAAGATAATACCTTGGAGGAACAGCCCAAAGTGCTTAAAAATAATTCAGAATTTAAAATAAGTGGTATTTAGATTTCTGATCTCAAGTCCATCCCTTAATCTTTCTCCCTTTTGTAAAATCTCCTGTGTTGGTTGGTCTTTGCCTATGTTGCACTGGGCGTTTTCATAGGCAAAATTCAAGTAACTCTGTAGAGAAATTAATATTTTGATTTCCCAGAAGTTTCATTACATCTGTGTTCTGTGTGGTATTTCAGAAGGCTTCACTCTGGTACACTTCTATGGAGCCAAGAAATACAAGACTTGTATCTTACGGTGTGGATGATTTCGGCCATGTTCTTTTGGAAATTTACTGTTGTCTCCAAAGACTTTCTTGAACTAAATTAAAACTCTCCTCATGCAAAAGACTCTCCTTTTTAAACAGTCAAGAAGAAGGCCACCACAGACTTAAGCATGGGTGCATTCCTTTTCAAAAATCAGCAGGATTGATGCTATAACTTTTATAGCAAAGTTGTAATTTAAAGTGGCTCTACAATTCCATGTAGACATTGAAATAAAATGCACATGTGGACTGACCAAAGACTTAATTGGTAATATTTTAAGAGATGCCATTATTTCTTGCATGAGAAGCACTTAAAATTATTTTGACTATCTAGAAAGCTTCATAGAAGCTAAGATTAAATTCTGTAGTGTTGTGTTTATGCACAGAGTTACTTCCGGTTTTCAGCAAACATTTGATCGTGAGCTTTCTCCTTTGTCTGCATCTGGGGTGGTTTGAAAAGATTCAAGATGTATCTTCTTTTCTGTTATGTTGTTGCTATTGAAATGTATTGGGCAAGCACACAATTTGAACTTTTTTCCCCCATAGCATTTGCCTCTCATTTTCTGTTACATCTTTTTCCTGTAATAATGATAAGACATAGTAGTATGGTTTTATCCTGAAATAAATTAGGTGTGACAGTATATTTGGTAATTACAGGATGATGGGGACCAGACAGCAAGTGTTGAAGAACTAGAGAAGCAGATTGAAAAACTGACAAAGGTGAGAGATCATTGGTCTTTGTTCTACTACAAATTTGATCACTGGATGTCATGAGTTAGTGTATTAAATATAGTTTTCAATGGTTAATTTTCAACTTAATATAAATTGAAATAAGTATCAGCTCTTACTTTGTGAAAATATGAGTGATGGTCCTATTCATGATGGCTGAATTGTGAGTTCAGTCTGATGGCACTAAGTGGATGTCACTCAAAAGACAGTTGATAATATACTTGCGCTTCTGAGAATAAAAAGTAATGCAGCTTTTATCCAGATCTACTTGATCTTTGTTGATCTTAGAAAGTGATGACAAATTTTGTATATGAGAAGCAATGGCTTCAATTATACAATGGACTGTGGCCTTCATGCTCTCCTTTCCATGCTGATTTTTGCAGCTGTGCTCCAAGCCAATACAAAACTGTTTGGGCTTCACATTTTGAAAGCAGCCGCAATGGAATAGGAAGAGAAGCGTAAATGATAAAGATGGAATGCTGTAATTAGGGGTACTCATGGCCCATGTTTTTATTGTTCCTGTTAGAAAATTTGTCATTTAAGGCTTTGTGTTTCGGTTTCTCTCGTTCCAAATTGCAATAAAGTAGCAGTCCAGGAATCCACCTGACACCCAGCAGTGTCAGTTGAGTAGAGCAAGCACTGAATAAACAAACTGAAGTTCTTGTTGGCCCCCCTCAAAGCACTGTTTTATGTTCAGAGACAGAATTCAGTTTTGTGCATTGTTCTCATTCTTTTATGAATGGTTAAAATATCTCGTTAGTCTCCCATCAGCAGCTGCACTGTCAGCTCTCTTCAGGGCTCTATTTACCGCTTGCTGATGCTGTATAATTGTTAGGATTTCAGCTGTTGTCATGCAGTGAAATCTCTCATCACTGCTTTTTGAGAGTCAGGGTTTAAAAGAAAGGGTTGACTATTGCCGTGTTTTTAGAGGAAAACTGATAAACTTAGGCTGAGCCAGAGAGTGCTTTAACTGATTGTTTTAAAGGGAGATCTGTAAGTGAAATCACCGAGGCTGCAATTTTGAGTAGAGTAGCACATAATACACAGATACACCACTATCCCAAATCTCTGAGAGGGCCTCCTTGTCTGACTCTTGAACTTCTGTACAGTCTGGCAGCCAGATGTTTTCTATAATAATAAATTTTTTTTTTTTTACTCCACTGATTTATAATGCTTTCCCTTTCTTAAACAGCAACAAAGCCAGTACAGAAAGAAGTTATTTGAAGCTTCGCACTGTTTGCGTTCAATGATGTTTGGTCAGGATCGTTACAGGCGCCGGTACTGGATTCTGCCGCAGTGTGGTGGTGTTTTTGTAGAAGGCATGGAAAGTGGTGAAGGTAAGAGCCATAAAGGAATGGTGGCACACAGAGGCGCACAAGGCCAAGACATGCTGCCCATCTCAGGAGGCGCTGGCTTTGTGCAGTGAGCTCTTCACCCTCAACCAGATGCTCAACAGGCTGCTGTCAATAGGCCTCTCTACTCACGTGGTTCTCTGGTATCTCTTTCTGGGTATGAAAGATCAGGTAATACCTTTCAAAATGAGGATTGGTATTTTGGAAGTTTTCATTTGTAATACTTCTGCATGTTATGCTTTTTTGTATTTACCTACTTGCAAAGTTTTTTGACACCTTTCCCTATGGCAGTGACCTCTGTGTATGAAAATTAGGAGGACCATAGAATGCAGAAAAAAATTCTCATGCTCAGTTGTTACATTTTCTGCAAATGCACAGGCTATTCTGTGCATAAAGGAATGGTAGATGAATGCAAAAATATGACAATTATTTTCGTGCAGTGAAGTACCTTGTTTTCTAATCGACGACATGATTTAGTGTCTGTATCTTACCAATTGATCTTTCTTTAACTAGCAATTTCTGAAATTACTTTGCTAAAATGAAAATGTAATTTTGGGGTTGTGATGGTTGCATATTAGCTGTGGATGAATTTTTCACACACTTTAAATTGGATAGATGCAGAAATTATGTATTAATCTGACTTTTTTGTTGATACTAGAATTTTTAGACATAAGCCTTCATTTTGGCCACGGAAAAATCTTTCTAATTTTCATATAGATGAACCAAAACCTCATTACTCACATTCTTCCCCTCAAAAAATAACCAAAAAAAACCCCCCCACACACAAAAAAACCCAAACCAAACCAAACAAACAAAAAAACCCCACAAAAAACCAACCAACCAAAAAAAACCCTGATGCCCATCAGAATTGCATGATCTCACAAGAATTGCATCATTCTAGAGAGCTGTTTAAATAACTGTAGCAGTACAGCATAGTTGGAAACTTGAGCCTGGTTTTGGGCCCAAAAATAAACCACAGAACTTTCCCTAAATGTAACTTGGTCATCAAGTTATCTTTTTTAAATGGGTAGCATAAAAAGTACTTTTTCTGTGTCTCCTGCTCCGCATTAACTTATGCTCTATATTAGGAACTGTTTTGCACTTGAGTAGCTGCATACAGAATGCTGCTTGCATTTCTTTGGTTTGCTGTACTTGATTTTATTTTAACCAGATGAATCTCCAAATGCTTTGGAAATGGTACACAAAGAAAATAATTGACATACACCTACTGTCTTAATATAGTAAAAACCCACACAAAAGTTTTAGCCAAGAGCTCTTGGGCAAACCTCTAGTTTTCAATATGTTTTCTTAATGAAAGTTTAATCTTCCTGAAACGCAAAACAAGCTTGCTCTTAAATTCTCACCTCCGTCCTCTTCCCCTCAGGTCTTAGTTTGCCCTCTTTCTGCAAATTCTACAGTTCCTCTATTTCTAATTCCTTTACCTGAACCTGGGAAATAGGAGACATAAAGTGTTGAATGATCTCTCCATTTAAACAATGCTTCTCCATCCCTTCTGTGTAGCCATTTTGGTGCTTATGCTGATACTTGACTTGTTTACATCTTGATACAGACCATAACTGTGAACACACTTTGAAGTTTTAATAGGAGGGGATGTACTTTCCTTTGTAGAAATTACAGTTTTTCAGGAGCAAGTAAATATTTGTGGATATGCTGGCTATGAAGCGTAAGCTGTGTGTTTATTTGTGACTGCAATATCTGATGAACATAAAATAAGGAGCTGGATTTTCTACCTCCTTCCCCTTATGCTAACAGTTCTCTATTTAAAAGCGTTTGTACTTTTCAAGACTTTTTGTCTGAGTTGGCAGTCAGTTTAAGGGTAGAAGAGAAATGTTTAAGATTAGTATGGCAAAGAAGACAAAAAATGTTTTTTCTTTTCATACAAGGTAGGTCTTCAGATCTTTTGCATGTCTTATGTTTGAAGAAACTTGGTTTTTTGATCAGCTCTGCTTGCTGTACTTTAAATTGCTTAGATGTTATGCTGTCTGCTTAGTTGTATAGAGAATTTCAATCATCATGTTGGGTGGCTCTTGAAAGAGTGTTAAACTTCACAGAATGTTGATGTTGTTTCACAGTCAAAGTTGTTAATGATTTGTATTGAAAGGGGTAAAATGTTTAATGTTATTTCAGTATTTGGGGAATATTTGATTTTGCAACAGGAATTTTGGTTCTCTGTTTCATAGCTGGCTGTGTGTTTAATGAAATGATCAATTACAAAAATAAACTTCAGGCTGTAAACATTGTACTCCCTTGGTATCACCAGAGGGGCTTTTTGATGAGGCATGGGGAGTCCTGCAAAAAGAAAGCTGGCACAAATTTGTCCCTTTCAGAAGCTTGGCACTGGCAGACTGCTTCAGATATGCGAATCCTATAGCATGTTAGCCATGTTGAATTGATTTGAACTCGAGGTGTTTAGCAGTGTTTAAATCTGTCTACCTAGAAACTTGTTTTCTTCTGCAGAGTGCTCTGTTAAGTGAGAAGGGATTTCATTAACAACAGCAACAATAGCAAACACATTGGAATCTAATGTGTTGAGCCAAAATGAAGTAATTTTTAATTTAAACTACAATTACAAAAACTTTGTAAAATAGTTGATCTGTTATAGTTAATCTCTGCTTCTTGTATATTTTTAGGTTTAGAAGAAATTGCAAAAGAAAAAGAGAAGTTAAAAAAGGAAGAAAGTATGCATATCAAGGAAGAAGAATTTGAAACAGAAGAAAAATTACATTGCTTAGCTACAACTCACTGTGAGAAAAAGGAAAACCTGAAAGAAAAAGACAGCACTAACCTGTTTTTACAAAAGCCTGGGTCATTTTCAAAACTAAGCAAACTGTTAGAGGTAGCAAAAATGCCGCCTGAGTCTGACACTATGTCCCCAAAACCTAATGGCAGTGCAGCAAATGGCTGCACATTGTCTTATCCAAGTAACTCAAAAAACTCTCTCTGCAGTTTGCAGCCCCCTGCATCACAAAGCTCCATCGAGAAGTCTGATTCTAATAATCTTTTCAGTCCTAATGCAAGTGGGACAGGAAAGTTTTACAGTTCTCCGCTAGTTCCAAATGATCAGTTATTAAAGACGCTTACTGAGAAGAGCAGGCAGTGGTTCAGCCTGTTACCGCGGGTGCCCTGTGATGACACCTCGGTGACCCACGTGGACACACCAGCTACTGCAGCTCCACTCACTCCTCAGTCACAGCCACCATCAAAGTCACCGTCACCTGTTCCATCTCCTCTTCTGGGCTCAACCTCTGCACAGAGTCCCATGGGATTAAGTCCTTTTGCATTGTCACCACTGCAGGTAAATAAGTTAATTTTTGAATAGTTTGAATTTGCAGTGCTTATTTGGGCAGGATCTGTTTAGACAAATTATTTCACAGACCTGCAATCATTATATCTTCATTTCTTCTTTCTCTCTGTTTCTAAATGTTAGTAGCTAACTACAGAAGTTTTATAATACTAGATTATGATGTGTCAAGTAAGCCAATGTGTGATATTTTGTACATGTATGTCCATAATTTAATTTGGCTTTTAGGGTGTTGGCCACTGCTATTAAATGAAAAGCAAGTAAATAAAAACTAGGTTTTGGAAGTGTAACACATCACACCCTACCTTTAAAAGCTATTGTTTTTTAGCATTAACCAGGCCCTAATAAAAAGCATTACATGTCAGTTTTACATTAGTTTTTCTGAAACTAATTTAAATACTGAGTAAAGGCCTCCTTTGTGTTTTGATTATTGTTTGACAAATAGCATCCCAATCATAATTCAGGTTTCTTGGTGATAGTCTAATGCTAGTTGTGCTCTGTAGCAGATGAAGACTGGACTACCTATAATGGGACTTCAGTTTTGTGGATGGCCTACAGGAGTTCTTACTTCAAATGTTCCATTTCCATCTCCTTTACCTGCTCTTGGATCAGGGTTGGGATTATCAGAAGTGAATGGTAACTCATTCTTGGCATCTAGTGTTGCTGCAAGTAAAAGTGAATCACCAGCACTGCAGACTGAAAAAATAGCTTCTGCCCCTTCTACAGCAGCTGAAGTAGCCAAGCCTGTAGATTATCCTAACCCAAAGCCTATACCAGAAGGTAAGTGTAATACAACAAGAAGATGATAATTTCTGCAGTGCTACTATGACATTGCAATTATTTTTTTAATTTTTCTAATCTGATTGTGTGTGATCACATTAAAAAAAAAAAAAAAAGCCTGCCAAGTGTTTATATGCTTGTCTTGATTTAGAAATGCAGTATGGGTGGTGGAGGATTACTGATCCAGAGGACCTAAAATCTTTGCTTAAAGTGCTGCATCTCAGGGGAATAAGAGAAAAGGCCTTACAAAAGCAAATACAGAAACACATGGATTATATCACTCTGGCCTGCATCAAGAACAAGGATGGTATGTAGTTGATATTTGTGTTACACATGGTGTTGGGACACCAGAAAACTGGCATAGAGTTCTTTGAGGTGTGATTAGCAGGGGAGTTATAGTAATGGCTGGTGAAAAAAGGTAAATGTCTCGTTATCTGTAGTTGCCATTTCACTGGCCTTGTTCTGGAAAGTTACTGGATTGGAGAAATGCCATTTGATGTAAATTGTTCTAGTGGTATAAACAACCTTCTTACGCTCTGCTAACCTTCTGAAGCTCTTTCCATCTCTGTAACACTCAGCCTCTCCTTCTCCTTCTTGCCTTTAAATTGCAAGTTTGAAAGCATATGCAGAATTTGTTGTCCATATTGGGTATTTTAAGAATAATACAACAGTTCTTCAGCATTTGACTGGAGTGATGGGTAAATCAGCTTGAATTGACCAGTGCAATTGTAATGCCAATTAAAATAATAAAAATGTGATTCTCAAATACAGTTGCAATTATTGATATCAGTGAAAATGAAGATAACCAGGTAACTCGGAATGTTGTGGAAAACTGGTCAGTAGAAGAACAAGCTATGGAGATGGACCTTGCTATTCTTCAGCAGGTGGAAGATCTAGAGAGAAGAGTTGCATCAGCTAGTTTACAAGTTAAGGTAAAACCAACTTTCAGTAAAATTCCTCTTTAAAATAGGTGGTAAGAATTTAAAGCAGATAGCAGGCCTTGTGTGTTGGTAAGTGCCTTCTTATTCCATCCTAATTGCCTACAAATAAAACAAATACACTATGCAGTATCATGGAGATTTGTTTGAAACATTTTATTGCAGTTCAGTCTTCATCTGAAGATGCTCAGAATGGGAGTTCCTGGAGAGTGTTCTCCTACAATGCAGTTTCATGCACGTTTTATTAACCTACTCTGAATGCAAAGATTGTATTTCATACAGACTTCTAAACTCTTGGGGGCTTTGCCATAGTTCTGCCTGGTTTGTGTGATTGTTGCTGTTAATTCTTTCAGAAATGCTGACAAGTGCCTCAGAATAATTTACTTGAGTGTTGTAGAGCCATGGAGAACATGTAGTGTTCTCATGGGTATGAGTGTGATAGAGTTAAGAATTCTCTGGATTTTGGAATTTTTCCAAGGTGGGTGTAAGGTTGTCAAATTGCATATGTTTGGTTATAGTACAGGTGCAGTGTTTGGGATGTTGTTTTCCTGTGACCAGTTGGTACTGTCTCCTGAGCCTGCTGAATAGGTAGACCTGTTCAGATGTTTCGACCAATAGAACAGGATACTTCACAAGGGGATAAGAATGCAGACTGTTGCAGAAAGGTCCCTTCAGAAAGTCTGGTAATGCTTGTATTTCTCTATTAATTATTTTAGTTCTCTGGATATTTTGAAAAATGTCTCTACAGATGGATTACAAGTAACCTGCGAACTACTGGAAACAGCACTTCAATTACTTAGTTTGATTCCATAAAACAGTTCCTCTGTTTACACACTGAGTTAACATTAACCAATAAATGCACAAACCTTTCTATTGACATAGGGCTGGCTGTGTCCTGAACCTGCATCAGAGAGAGACGACTTGGTATATCGTGAACATAAGTCAATTACTAGATTGCACAAGAAGCACGATGGAGATTGTGCTGGAGGCGGAGAAGGCAATGCCAGCTCTCTAGAGCGGAGGAGTGACAACCCTCTAGATATAGCTGTAACCAGGCTCGCTGACTTGGAGCGGAACATAGAGCGAAGGTATCTGAAGAGCCCCTTAAGTACCACCATTCAGATCAAACTGGATAATGTGGGCACAGTTACTGTCCCTGCTCCTGCACCATCTATTAGTGGTGATGGTGACGGGTAGGTTATTGAGATTAACTTGAAAAATTATTGTGCTTCTTTGCTAATTGGAGCCTATTTTCTTATTGCCTGTTATCTATGTACTTTCTTGTATGTCTGTGATCCGTATGGATCATGTTATTCTGCATGGTGCTTTGTAAAGATTTGTTTTGTTATGTTTGTTAATAATCTTGCGAAGTTATCTTACATTTAACTGGTTGTGACTAAGCTTTGAGGCACGTAGCCACAGTCTGTGCACTACATGAAATTTAGTTGCTTAAACCTTACACTTATTGGCTGTGTATGTTTTGTCATTGCTTGGCTTTCAATGTGATAATGATTGTTTCACATTTAAACACGAGCAGTCGTGGGTGTGACCTACTTAATTTCCCTGTATTTTAATGCAGAACCGAAGAGGATATTGCTCCAGGGCTAAGAGTGTGGAGAAGGGCATTGTCAGAAGCACGCAGTGCTGCCCAGGTAGCTCTGTGCATTCAGCAGTTACAGAAATCAATAGCATGGGAAAAATCTATTATGAAAGTTGTAAGTATCTAAACTGTTTTTGCTCTGTCCTGTTTTCCCACTTTAGATATTTTAAGTTGCCATGGTGAATAATGCATTTCTTATTATTTCACGTAAAACCTCACACAGTTAAACTGTACATTGTGTACAGTTGAATCAGCCTAATGGAAAAGATTGTCCCTTGCTTGCCAAATCCAACATCCTGAACTTGCTAAGATAAAAAGCCCTTACAAATGGTTATGTTATTTAAGATGGTAATTATTCTTTGGTGATGACATCGAGGCACAAGAGAGTAATTTCTTGCTTCATCTGATGAAAAATACTCTGTCTGAAGGAGTGTTTCTAACCTCACCCGTGACACGAGTTTTATGGAGGTTCAACATCACATAGCCTTCATTAAGGACTTCGTTTTTCAGAAACTTGAGATGCTTCAAATTTGCAGAGTTCTCCCAACTGAACATACAAATTAGGCAAGTGTGTGAGCAGACAGGCGGAAACACACGTTTCCTTGTACACTTAGCAAGTCAATTTATGTTAACTTCATATACAAAAAAAGCCTGCAAAGGGGATATGTCAAAATTTGCATGGACCTCTGAACCTCAAATTTCTGCAAACAAAACCTATTACTACAGCAATAGTGACTATGATGTGATCAAGTATGACCAGTGTTGTGTAGAGGGTGGCAAAAGTGGTTCTTCCATTTGTCATCGTTTTCCTAATTTTTTGATTTCTGATAGTCCTATACAGATTCTAATTACATCTGGACAATAAAGGGATGATTTAAATAAAAACTGTAATGTCTGGCTGCACTTTTGAGTTTATATTGCTGTTAAAGTATCTTTAGCACAAAAAGCTTATGAATTTGGTAGGAGCACCTGAAGAGGCATTGGAACATTTCAAGATGTAGTAATTGATTATTTAGATATTTTTAAGTTAGTGTGGATTTTAGGAAGTGCTGGGATCATTTGTTTTACTGAATTTGTTCATGGTGGCCCTTGGATAAGATCCTTACCAATTATTATTTGGAAATACTCTTGTAAAATATAAATTTTCTTTATTAAGTAGCAACATACATATGCAGTGTGGGCATAAATGAAGAGATTTCTGAGATAGTATGTTTGGGCCAAGACGTTTTGAAAGGTATACATTTTGCTTCTCAGAGACATTAATGAATTATAAAAAGTGCTCATTAGGTGTGCTGTAGGGACATGTAGCCTTTAAATTAGTTCATTACGTACTCCATATATTCTTCTATGGATATGATCATTAGCAGAGTCTTAGTGGAGTAAAATGAAACTAATTTTGAGACTGAATTCATGTGTTTGAAGGAGAAGGGTAATTTAGGTACCATTTATGTGCTTCAAAATGTAAAAATTGACTTAAAACCATTTTTCATTAATTTTTCATTTCAGTATTGTCAAATTTGTCGAAAGGGAGATAATGAGGAACTACTGCTCCTTTGTGATGGTTGTGATAAAGGCTGTCACACCTACTGCCACAGACCCAAGATCAGCACCATCCCGGATGGGGACTGGTTCTGTCCTGCCTGCATAGCAAAGGTAACACTCCTGTCAGGATGAAGGGACTGGAGCAAGTGACCTGTTTATTATGTGGTAGAGTTACATGTCTTCCAGTACTTTTTCTTCAGTTAAAATAATGGTCTGTATATTTTTGTGGGGGCCTCCCATTAAATGATGAGATTAATAGTTTAACTTATATTTTAGTGGCAGTAAAAGCTACAGTTTTATTTGTTCCAAACTGTGGGCTTTTTAATGTAAGTAGGTACAGAATTTTCATGCTAATTCAATACCAGAATTTTTAATTTCTCTTTTAGAATTTATTCAGTATTTGTCTTGCAAATTTCATCATTAAGTGTTGACAGACCAGTGTCTCAGGTTCTGTTTTAAAAGAAAATGCGGAGGAAAAACGTAGTAATTATTTTTATTTTAGTGTGTTTGTATCAGTCATTTAGGAAGAGACAAATTTTTGTCCAAAACGATGCCAACCTGGTTGGTTAGGAGGTACTGTTTTACCAATCTGAACGTCAAGTGCTTTTGTATTGTCACATGTTAGGAACCTAAGTCACTAGTACCAGGAATTTCTGCAGCCTTATTTGCCTTCAGAAAACAGCAAAAAGTGAATAATCTCTAATATTAAATATTTCATTTGTTTTGGTGCTTCAGTTTTTGATCTTCATTGCTGTCTATCAATGGTAACAGAGGTTTCTGTAATTTCTAGGTTATTACTTATTTCAGTTCTCTCTATTGTAGGCAAGTGGTCAAACTCTAAAGATAAAAAAACTTCAAATTAAAGGGAAAAAAAGTAATGAACAAAAGAGAAGCAGGAAATTAGCAGGAGAAACAGAGGATGAAGACTCTGCAACTACAAGCACTGCCTTAAAAAGAGGAAAAACAGACCCTAAAAAAAGAAAAAATGATGAAAATGTTTCTGTAAGCCAGTTAAAGCAAGAAAACTGCACTGCTGTTAAGAAACCTAAGAAAGATGACTCCAAGGACTTGGCTATATGCAGGTAAAGTGTCAGATGCCAAATTTAGGGATAAGTCTTGTTGAAACAAGTAGTACTTGATTCTTTCTGTTCTGGGGAACAGGAATGCTATTCTTTGTCATATGTATGTGTATATACACATCAAGTATGTGTGTGTGTATACACAAACCTGTGCATGCTGGAAGAATGCTGCTTTCAAGACTGGGAAGAATGAGCCCCAGGAGCAGTGACACACCTCTCTCAAGTGTATCAAAGATAATTATCCACTATGTCCAAAGGGCATTGCATTATGGATGGGTCCACAGGAATCATCTGCTGTGGTAGCACCGCTGCTCAGTCAGATACATAGTTTAGCCTTGTCACAGTTTGGAAAGTCAGTATTAGCTCCTGGTTTACATTGAGGATCAAAATTGCAGGACCTTGTTTTCTTTTGGAATGTTGATCATTAGAATTTAGTCTTACATAGATTGCCTGGAGAGAACTTAATGCTATTTTAGTTACTCAGTTGTCTGTCTCTATATGTACATTGTTCTCAGCCTTACACAGAGCACAGAATAAAGTGCTTTCCTTTTGTAAAGTGAATAGTTTGGCAGTTCATGAGGAATTTATGTAACAATTAAAATATTCTGTGAAGGTATAAACAGTTAAAAAATACTGATTTGAAACCTTATTTTATTCAGCATGATTCTCTCAGAATTGGAAACTCATGAAGATGCCTGGCCTTTCTTACTTCCTGTAAACTTGAAACTTGTTCCTGGTTATAAGAAAGTAATTAAAAAACCTATGGACTTTTCTACCATTAGAGACAAGCTAAGTAGTGGGCAGTAAGTAAACCTATTGTAAATTTTACTTTGCATTTTAAAAATATTTAAACACTAAAATCCAGTACATTCTTTAAATTGGCTAAACTATATTGATCTATCTGCTCTGACACCTCTCTGATTACTTTTACAGTCAAAATAAAAATTCTTAATTGTATGCTTTTATCTTTGCCGTATCCAAGTGAAATAGCATGTTGGATGGGAGAACCTGTGGAACCGGCTGGAAAACAGTAAAACTGCCAGGTCAAATGCGCCAAAACAATCAGTGGGATTCCTCATCTTTTTGATTCCTCATCTTTTTTCATGGAGGCATCTTAGTGTTATTGAATGTCGGAGAGAACCAACTGTGTGGGCTTTAAGCTAGTGGAGTCCCTGTAAATGATGTGGCTCTGGAGTGAACTGGCAGCTCTCTTGTGGGTAACACTCCAGTAATGGTGATTAATCATTTTACAGTCCTACAATTAGACTGCTTTTTAGAAGAGAAGACCACACTATGTACCTCGCTTACCTTCCGTCCTTGTTAACATCCTTGTGCTCTAAGGAATCTGTAAAGATTGACCCTCTGCAGTGTCTGTCAGCTCCACATGGAGCAGGTTTCCTAGGATAGCACAAGGAGCTTTTTAACCTCTTCAGGCTTTTTCTCCCATGAATATGAGATTTAAATGCTCCCCACATGCTCATATCAGTAGACTTGTAACTTTTATTCTTATTTTTAATAATTCCTGTGAATATTGGAAGATTCTTTGGGCCATTCAGAGGTATGTTCAGGGTAATAAAAAGAATTTGCAAAGACAGTGTGACAGGATTATCTGGGCAGCCTTTTTTTGTGTCCGTTTGTTCCTCTTTTAGGTAAATTCAGCTCTATTCAACACTTACTTTGAAAGGATCCTGAGCTCAAGAATAGATGCATAAATGGAAAATAGCCATAGCATTTTAACTAGAAAACTGTTGAAGAGAAGGAGGAATTAGTTTTTAAAAAGTTTGTTTTCCAGTACAGAAATTCTACCTTACAAAGCTTTTGAGGAAAATAAATGCAGTGACGAGAGAGTATTTCCTTTCAGTGATGTTCTTTTTCATTAAATATTAATTTAATTTCTCATTTAAATATTTTCTCATGTAGTCAAAATATTTTTCTTCTTTGATTCTCCGTGTTCCAAAAATCATTCACTTTTTTCTTCTTTCAGGTACCCTAATCTTGAAGCATTTTCACTGGATGTCAGGCTTGTTTTTGACAACTGTGAAACTTTCAATGAAGATGATTCTGACATAGGCAGGGCTGGCCACAACATGAGGAAGTATTTTGAAAAAAAATGGACAGAGATTTTCAAAGTGAGCTGAAGCTACTAGAACTCTTTTTTTCTTTTCTTTTTTTTTTTTTTTTTTCATTAAATAAGGACTAATAAGACCAGCAATGTGAACTATATTTACATGGAAGTGCAAGGCACATACATAACTAAATTTTTCCTTTAAAATATCACAGAGTTGTGATACTAGTTTTAAAGGCTTCACTCCTACAGCAGCCATGGCCCCTTGGTTATTGGTTTGTGTGTTTTAACAAACTTATTTAGGTAGAACAGGGAAGCACACCCAAAGAATTTCAAAGAAAGGGGTGTTATAGTGCAATAGCAATTTATCAAAACGCACTGAATATTCAACCACCAGAGCTCTACGGGGGAATGGTTCTCTTTTCCCTTCCAATAAATATCTATTTTTCTTTTTTTTTACTTTGTAGTTTATTTTTTAGTGAATGTATTTAATTTTATGAATTATTTATGATTATACAGCATTCAGAATCTTCGTTTTCTGTGAAAAGGAAGAACTAGAAAATTGCTTTAAATGTTGAAAATACAACAAGGAATGTTTTAAAATATAAAACAAAGCCAAGTAAAACTGTTTACACTGATGTGCTGTGAAGGCACTAAAAATTAAACTTTACTGTAGAGTTACAAGTACATTTATATATATGTTGCTGCATCACTTGTGTAGTTAAATTGTATTTCAAGACAGTGAGGAAAAATTGAGACATGTATATACTGTTCATTATTGTTTATATTAAGTCTTGTTTTAAATATGTATGATGTGTACATATTGTTTGCAGACATTATTGTTTATGCCTTAGGAGGACGGTAGCATTTTATTTTAGTCTTAAGGTAATTATAGCTCTATGGCTTGTACAGTAATTATCCTCTACCAACACTGTGGAGTCTCCTTAATCTTGGTAGTGCCTGCCTTTAAAACAGGGTGTAGGGGATAGTAGTTTTCCATTTTTCTATTTTGTTATATAATTTCAAGCCACCACGGCCTCAAATTCAAGTATAATCATTTGTATCCATGTGGAAGAAAATTGTGACAATTTCCTACGCACACAGTATTTTTTCATAGAAACATTTTCCTTCATTTGCCTTGCCACAGAATAACAGAAGACATTTGTAACCACTGTGTTTTATCTACTGTGTGTTGTGGTGGCTTGGTGGGGCAGATAGATCAGAATTTTTTTTGTACTAATGTAAGAGTACTTGAAGTTTTATTTAAAAGAAATGTTGTGGAAAGGTAGCATTCTTTTTCTTTTCCTTTTTTAGAAGTGTTATTTTTCACTAGTTATGTGTGGCACGGATACAATAAAAGACTGTTTTGCAAACCAGATTTTCTTGGCAATTTTAATACTTCAGGTCCCGTGTATACAGGTTTGTTGGTTTGGGTTGTTTTTGTTTTTTTTTTAAGATAAGGCCTTGGGAGTCTTGCATTTAACATTCAGCTCTTCGTATGATACATCTAGTTCTTCTGGGCTTTTAATGGTAGTTCAAAAGGAAGCAATTGCCAAGCAGTCAGAGGGCAGTTCCCTGCCTGTAAATAACTGAGGGGGCTTTGACCTGGTGCTGCCAAGCTGATCACTGTCCTTACAGACGTGGAAATGCCGACCATGGATTGTGTTTCTGAGAACCACTGTCCACTTAAGGTTTTGGCCCTTTTTTGGCCTGTAGAAGGACATTAGTCATAATCCATGTTCTGACTGAAGCAAATATAGGAATTACAAATGGATATTGTGGAACCACAGTGCCTGTAGCTCTCTCACAAAGTAATGCTGGGAGGGGTGTTGGTTTTTTGCTTTTAAACTAGGCCTGCCATGTTTGGGTTTTAGTGCCTACTTTTTAATGAATGTTTCCATTAGTATCCCCAGAATATCTTGTTCAGTAATATTTTTCTTTATTCCAAAGTCCTGTTAGAATAATCTGTTGTTATCTAGAATAAAAAAAATCACATTTGGGTGTCAGTCTTGCATGCTAACATTAGCTCCCTCACTGACTGCTCTATGCCTTTCCTTTTCATGACCTTTCTGAAGAGTTCAGTAAAAATGTTTGCTGACATGTACTAGAGATGTGAAGATTAATCAGTGTTTTGAATGTATGATGGTAGACTTGTAAGAAGGTGTTATAAATATGCTTAGATAATTGAGAAATCTATTTCTTCAATGAAAGTGTGGTTTTTTTCAGATTATGTACTGGTAAATGCTTTGTCTGCAGTACTAGAGCTGTTGGTTTTCTCAAATGCCACACAGGTTACTAGCTACACTACATACAATATATATAATACAAGTTGCATTAATTCAGCTGAACAGCTGGGAACTTGAAGGTGGCAACAGTTACTATAGTGATGACAGTGAGACAGGCATCACCTCTTTCTAACTTGACAGGGCCAGTGTATTGCTTTGCTCACTAACAGCCTGTGTCTTTATTACTGTTGCAGTAAAATTAAATTTACAGGAAATACTATATTTGAATGGCAAGCTTGAATCATGCATATGCCATCATATCTCCATAGAAAAGCGCAGGGATTTAACCACTAGAAAAATGTTGCTAATATTTCTTCTTTGCTAATTTTCTCTGCTATTGATGTTTGTCTATTTTCTTAAGATGAAAAGTTTTCCAGTGTGCTCTCATCTTTTCTGAAAGAAGTGTGCTGGTCTTAGTTTAGAGAATTTATTCTGAAGCTTTCGAACTTACTATAAGTGCTGTAATGGTGTTCAATGAAGAGTGCTTCGGTTATGAGTTCTCTTTTGTGTCATCTCTTTGAAAAAATGGGATGATACAAAAGCAGCTGAAAATCAGATGTCAAAGTTGTTTTGGACAAAATATGTGTCTTTAAAAGGAGGTCTTAAGCTTTCTTTTTATTACTGGCTGTCACCTAGGATTCAGAACAATGAAAGGGCAGGCTTTAGCCAGTGGATCACAGAGCATGCAATCAAATAATGTGCTATAAAACAGAGTGTGAGATGGTCCAGACTAAATATGGAAGGCCGATCATTTAGAGAATGTTTCCTGGGCACAGTGACTACGGGAAAGTGACTGTGTCTTCCTCAGAAACTGTAGGTGCTAAACCATTTATTTTGCATGAGTTGCTGACCGTGTATATGGAAGGGGGGAGGGCGATGGTGTAAATTTCCTGAGGGATGCTGGGGCTGAGGGAGCACTGTTTGTTGGAACTCCCCTTGGCTGTGCTCCAGGGCCGCGCCTGTGGCCGCCAGGGGCGGCGGGGGGGAAGCGGTCACCGAGCCGATGCCAGCGGCGGAGGGCGGCTCTGCCGCCCGCTCGGACACGGCCGAGGCCCGGCAGTGCCATCCGGCACCGCCCGCACCCGCCCAGCGTCTCCGGCAGTGCAGCCGTAGCGCCGGCGGCAGTTGTGCAGCTCCGGGCCGGCGCTGAACCGCGGGAAGTGCCGCCCGGCCCTGTGGGCGCGGAGGGCCGAAAGTCGCACAATCCACGTCGGCACTGCCTCGGGGCCGGGACCGCTGGCGGCTGTGACGGAGCAATGCAGCGCCGCCTCCCCCGCGGCCCAGGGCGGGACGGGACGGCCCGACCGGGGGCGGGGNCGGGAGGCGCCGTCGGTGCCGCGCAGGAGGTGCGGCGGCGTTCCTCACGGGCGGGCGGGCCTGGTGGCCGCGGGGGCCGCCGCGCAGCCGGGGCAGGGTGCTGGTTACCCGCCAGTGGAGCTCGGCATGACTCCGCCGACTTCCCGAGGGCGTCCTGGCCGCGCCGCCCGTGCGATGGGTTGGGTGGGGCTGGGCTGCGGGAAAGAACAACAAGGAAGGGACTGCCAGGCGTGTCGAGAGTTGTAGCTTTTTCTGTGGGCAGCTCCTGCTGGTTTATGGATTATCAAAAAAATAATGTAATTGCGAGAGGAGGTGATGCTGTGATGCTGAACATCTCTCTGGTGACAAATGCTCCTGCTGCTCCTCGCACCCTCAGTCGATTTACTGATACTGAAATCTCTTGTTCTTCGGTTTGCTTTCCTGCACTGAGCTCCTGAAAGTCTCCTGTCAGTGAGATCAAGGTGTCTTTTTCAGCTCATCTTTCCAGATGACAAGCGTTGTCTGAGTCTTCGGTTTGTCATAGTTGAAGAAAGTATGTTTATTTTCTTTCTGCAGATAAGACATGTTATTGATACTGCTTCATCTGTTTAATGGTTTTAAAGAGAGTAGTAGTAGAACTGAGCATCCTGAAGCTAAACTAGGTAGCATTCAATGATCTGGTCTTTAGCTAAATGGGTGAAGATGCATACATGCTGTCTGAAGAGAACAAGTATTTTGCCCTTATATATTCACCTTTGTGTATGTGTGTATATATGTACATACCTCTGCATGTATGCATACATTTATACATACTTGCACATCCACATACATAGACATACGTGTGTATGTGTGTGTTATTTATATGTAAAAAAATACAGGTATGTATGGTTTTGTTTGTGGAATTGTTGGTTTTGTCAGCACTGAAACTGTTATTCAGAAGGAAGCACTTATCTAAACCAGCAGACAATTATTTAAGTCAGTATAAATAGTATTACTGCTTTTGTTCATTATAAACAGCTTGTAAGAGTTGGCACTTCATTTTGGCTCTGTGCTTCCTTATGAAACTTGTCTGTGATCTGCAGCATGGGGAGTAACTGGTTGGAATGTACTTTTTCGAGGATTTCCTGGACCTCAGCAGTGTAAATCACTTGTCTGATGCAATTTAAACTGGTTCCACCAGTTTTAGGTCCTGGAAAAATACATGTGAAGTTCACATTGTCTTTTGTTGTTCTGTGTAGCCGCAGCTGCAGTTTCTGGAGAGGTTCGGATTCTGATCACGCGATTAATATTCACATTTTGACTTACATGTTTTAGTCAGTCAGTAAAACCTTGGATTGGCAGCACAGGTATATGGTATTGCTCTGATGTTTTGCCGTCATAACTGTTGCTGTGAAAGTAAGCAGAAGGGAGCTCTTGGACAAATTCAAACACAGAAAGGAAGAGGATGGAAGCAAGGACAGGTAGTGTGGGAGGAATACAGAGAGATTGTTCAAGCAGTCAGGGATGTCAGGGGCACCAAGAAAAACTTCTGTAGGTATGTTGGTGATGAAAGAAAGATTTGGAAAAACGTGGGCCCTCTCTGAAAGGAAACAGGAGACTTGGTTACCTGGAAACAGGATTTGGAGAAAGCTGAAGTACTCAATGACTTTTGTCTTGGTCTTCACTGGGAAGTGCTCCAGCTGCGCACTACTAGAAGGCTGGAGAGGGACTTCTTACAAGTAGTGATAGGGGAATGGATTTAAACTGAGAGTAGGTTTAGTTTGGAGATTAGGAAGGAATTCTTGGTTGTCAAGGTGAGGGGGCTCTGGCACAGAGTGCCCAGAGAAGCTGTGGCTGCCCCATCTGTGGAAGCATTCAAGGCCAGGTTGGGTCGGACTTGGAGCAGCCTGGTCTAGTGGAAAGTGTCCCTGCCAATGGCAGGGGTTGGAACTGGGTGGCTTTAAGGTTTCTTCCAACCCAAACTAGTCTGTGATTTTATGATTCTGTGCTTCAACAATGCTAGATGAAAAATTTGCCTTTGTAAATGTGTTTTTCCTTTTTTCCTTCAGAATTTGTCTTGGTAAGGTAGTATGTTTTATTTATGAGATAAGAAAATTAAGTCTAACTGTAAAACTCTGTTTCAGATTTTAATTTTTTTAGATGGCGACATTAATTCACACTTTAGCAGATCATAGTGATGATGTCAACTACTGTGCCTTCTCATCATCATGCTTGGCGACTTGTTCCTTGGACAAAACAATTCGTGTTTATTCTTTGAGCAACTTTTCTGAACTTCCATACTCGCCTTTGAAAGGTCACATGTATGCTGTGCACTGCTGCTGCTTCTCTCCGTCAGGACACATGTTGGCCTCATGCTCCACAGACGGCACCACGGCAGTGTGGGACGTGCGCGATGGCCGGAGGCTGGCCGTGCTGGAGCAGCCCAGTGCCAGCCCCGTCAGAGTGTGCCGCTTCTCTCCTGAGGCTGCGTATCTGTTGTCAGGGGCAGCGGACGGCAGTGTGGTTCTTTGGAACATGCAGTCGTTGAAACTCTACCGGTGAGTGCCAAATATTTTTTGACAAATACTTGGTTTTGAAGTGAATATATTTCAAGTCGTATGCTGTACTATTTACAAGATATGCAGACTTAAACCACTGATGGATAACACAAAGGAATGGGGATAGGATTTAGAAGACCAGAAGATTTATCAGTAGGAGAGCGAGAAGTGCTGAGTAGCTTTTTGGTTTTTTAAGTTAAACAATGTGAACTCAAGAAGCTTTAATTTTTACAAAGTTATCTTGCATCTGAATCCTGATTTTTTTTAAAGTTAATTTCATTGATTTAACATGATATCAGGATGCATTGCATACTGCATGCATTTGGTTTCTAAACAGTGCATCAGCAAGCTGCGATGCATAATGTACAGTTAGTAGAGCCTGACTGTGCTGTGTGCCTTGTGTTGCATTATATATATTTGTATAAATGAAATATTTAATTACTAGGAGTTTGGAGTCCAGGAAGGTCTTAAAAGCTTGGTAGTAATCCAGCGATCAGAGTTTGGAAACTGTGGACCTGTCCTGAAACGATACAGTTTAAGACATAACAGTGACAAAAGTGTTGGAGCTAAATGAGTTAATCATGACAATGAATGTTTCACATAGGTTTCCAAGAAACAATTGAAACAAAGCAGATGAGTGTATTTATTGGTGTTGCACAGTTAAAGCCATGAACCTTAGAGCTATCTTCAACGTCTTCCTCTACATCTCTGTCTTTCAGTAAGTTCTTCAGGCCAGTTGTAATCTGTACTTGGACAAGACATTATTTAGGCTTCAGGGCCCCAATGACACAACTAAATTAGTCTCTAAAGTTAGAAAAGTAGTTAAGAATTTGAGCAAACTGATGTTTCATTCAGGACTGAGGGAGCAGCTCTTTCTGAAAGACAAAGTTATTTGGTTTTGGTAGTCTTCTGTCAAGCATGTCCCATTTTTGTGGCCTCTCTGCCTTTGCCTTCCAGAGCAGTGATTTATGTGTGAGCTATATGGTTTTTAAAAATTATTGATTATAATTACTTGAAATTGTGTAAATCTGGAAATTCGTCCATAAACAGAATTCTCAGAGATTTTTGCCACCATGTTTTTTGTAATGCATAAAGAAACACTGAAATGGTGATTTGGTTTCAGACAGTAAAGAGGTACTGATAACGTACTTTTTCCTTGTTTTATCTTTAAGAAAAATTGGAAAATTCAGTCATTAGTATTCTGAAGTCTGAGGGTTTATCTGTTTTGAGATATTGCTAGTGAAGAGGTTGTATTTTATTTATTCAGCATACTTGTTGCTGAAGGGAAAAAACCAGAAATATGAAAAAGTAATTTCTTACAAGTGTATGCTGTTACTACATGCAGTGATGCTTGTTTTAGACCTACATCCTAATTTCCTTCTAGTTGAATGGTGAACATATAATGGCTATGTAGAAATTATGTTGTTACAAGCAGAAATTGTTCTGCTTTGTTGTTTTCATTGTAGAGAAATAAGAAAAAACTTGAATATTCCCATCCTGTCCCCTTCAACTACTAAAAATTCATTTCAGAATGTTAACAGACCAGCGGCAGTCAGCTTAACTTTATATCTGTTTTGGGATGTGTATGTGTGTATGTGTTTTCAGCTGATGAAGGTTTTTATTGTCATGTGTAATTGCAGATAGAAAAATGTAATGTCCTGTTTTTAAAAGCTGAGATCAGTATCACATATAAATCATTAAGGTACTTAAACATTACGTCAGAGGAAGTTACTTAACCATCTAATGTCAGTCTGTGATCTTCTGTTTCTTTTGAAACAGTTGATTGTGTTGATGCTGAAAAAGACAAAACCTTTTACCACACTGTTTTGTCACTTGACTAAATATATGAATGATAATTATAACAAAGGTGGCCGGTTGCTCCTTATCTGCTCAGCTGTTGTTATTGACTGTTCAAATTGTAAAGTAAGATGGCTATTTAAATAATTTCTATGATGGATGTGAACAACGTGAAAGCAGGTTGATTTATGTGTATTTCTTAGTGGTCTCTATTTCCTGTTCAGTAGTTAAGTTACAATACTGACATTTGGCCTGCAAGTCTTAAATGCATACTCTGAACGTGCACAATGCTATTTATTTCACTGTTATGTTTTCAGAGCAGAATCTACAGCTTTTTGTGGGAAAGAAGGAAAGTTTTAAAGGCTGCATTAAAGAAAAAGGATTATACATATAAAAATGGGAAGCACAGTAGTGGATTTGATAGTGTTCTTAATGGCTGAATTAAGGGAGTCAATGCTTTCTAGAAGATTCTGGGTCTGATTAGAGCAACACTCAGGAAAATTTATTGACTTGTCTTCTTTGACATTAAGTTTGATACCTCTGGCAGTAAATAAAATTTTTATCAGTGAAAGAATTAGCAGATGTTCTACAAAATATGATGACAGAGTAAATAGGACTGACATTTCTTGCCATGTGACTGTTTCTTATGGCTGTGATTTTCTCCGTGCACTTAAAGACTCAGCTATGCATGCTCAGCTGGATCTGATGTCCATTAAAAGGAGTGAAACTCTTTTGATTCACTTTAGGTTATCAGATAATGTAAAGGAAGTTGACCCCACTTCCTTCCTGAGGATTGACCACACATCCATATCTACTAGAAATTGTCTTTAAAGATTAGTTTTGCAAAGTACTTTGGCCGACTTTGTTAAAATACAGAATTTCTTTTCCACATTGTTTTCTCTTGTGTACAAGTTGTTCAAAATTAACCCCACATCATAAATCACAAAGTATTTTATTCAGCTGCAGCTTATCATATGCGTTAGTCGGTGTTCTGTTTTGTCTCTAAAAACAGAAGAATTGTCAGTCTTTCTTTCCCTTGTTTGTGTACATGTAAATCTGTGTTTATGATAGTTGTGTATTTATCTTTGACTTTTAAAATGTATCCTGCCATAGAATTTTAACAGTGCATTGTGCCTTTTAAATGTTAAATCCATGCAAATTGTCTTTAGTTTGAAAATTATTTTATCTCTCAGTTGATATTGCCTTGGGGTGCCATCTCATGTTTATTCTCCTGCTGTCAAAGAGCAGGTCAGGTCCCTGCTGCAGAGTTTATTTTGTTCCCTTTTCATAGTTGGTTAGAGTTTCTTTCCTCTGTTAACTTGTTCCAAAGTGCAAAACTTAGAAGCCTTTGGCTTATTGCATCAGATTGCATTTGAGAGGTCACTTCTTTAGCTCTTTACCTACTCTAAATTCAGATCCTGTGTACTCTTGCTTTTCAGATCTGGGAATGTTAAAGATGGTTCTTTGGTGGCTTGTGCATTTTCTCCCAATGGAAATTTCTTTGTCACTGGATCATCAAGTGGTGATTTAACCATTTGGGATGATAAAATGAGATGCCTCTATAATGAAAAAGCACATGATCTTGGCGTTACCTGCTGTGATATTTCTTCACATCCAGTATCTGGTTAGTTATTCAACTCATCAGGGGAGGAACATTTTAAAAAAGAGATATTTTATTTGCTCTAACTCTTGTTTTCGTATTCTTTTTGCCATCGGTGCTGAAGATACAAATGACCTTGGGAAGAGCTGATGTTTTAGAATATTCTGAATATTCTTAAGTAAAGGTTGTGGTCAGGTTGATGGCAAGGAATGTACTAGGTCAATAAACAAGGTGATAACTTTGAGTAGCTAATTACCCCGTGGCAAACAAGGGTCTTAGAAGATGCAGTGCTTGATTACCATTCCCACTTGACTCTTTCATACTTTGGTTCCCCAAGGAGCAGGACTGGATTAAAACAAGGCAGAGAGCTGTAAACCTAATAAGCTAAGTGCTTGAGCTGTGGAATATGAATAGATAGACTCTTTTCCTGCACCTGACTTTCTCACTTAAAGGAATTTGGGGAAGCAATGAGCCCAGAATCTCCTGTGTCCCACTAAAATGTTCAAAAATCTTAGAGCTCTTTTAGCCTTTGACCACATAGTCATTTACTTTTAATGGAGGTTAGGAAGTTGGGCAGAAGCCTCATTGTCAACTTTAGGAAGTAATGCAGCAATTTGTCTTAACAACCGTTTGTGTATATACTTTTGTGCTTTCCAGATCTGCTATTGAGACAAAGTGATCTGCATCAAGGTATTTAGGCTTCTGTTTTCAGAATACACATAAGCTGTCCTTTAAAGGCCCCAAAAGTTGTAACTGAGCAGCCACGTCCATCTTTCAGTGCTGAACCCAGCAAATTAAGTACTGCTCTCTGGGTACCACCTTGTCTAAGGAGGTGGTGCAGAGCAGGAAGAAAGCAGGACAGCAGAGGAGGAAGCAGGGTGAGAGCATACACTTCAGTACAGAGAATCAATCATTGACACTACTAAATCAAACATGTGTGTCCACTGAAAGGTGTAGGACCTTTCTTGGTGAAAATACTGCACAAAAAAACTCCATTGTGAACTAAGAGTTGCATCTGAGGGCAAAAAACATGCAGCTAAACAGAGCTGAAACAGAGTGTAATTTCCACCACTCCATTTCATACTGAGATTATTCTCTTGGTTTAAAAATTGCATGACCAACTCTTCAGCCTTCTGCCAAGATAAAGTGAAACAGGCAACAAAGCAGGTATTTCATACACTGTGGATTTGTTTTAGGTGTTTTATGATCATTCTTGATTTTTTAAAATCCATGTATTATTGAAAGTCAACATATTTTGTGTGTTGCTGTTTAATCATCAATGGTTGAACCTTCTGGGATTTTTGGCAGATTTAACACATTATGAAATGCATACAAGTACTGTTCATCCAGTACCATTAGAGATAGTTTTAAATTGAGACTCTCTTTACCTGCTTACGTCAGAGCAAGTTTTGATCCAGAGTGTCTGATAGGTTTTTTGTGCTTTAGGCTGTAACAGGTGACTCTTCTGCCTTTGAAGTGGATTCAGTCACAGTTGCCTAGGAGCTCCTGAGATCTAGAGCAGTTGTGGTGGAGTTTGGTGGAGTTGGCAGTCTTAAAGAATGTAGGTCAGGTAAGGAATAAAGTCAGTCTCCTGAACTTTAGGAAGGCAGACTTCCAGCTCTTCAGGGAGGTTGTCAGTGGGATCCCCTGGGAGAGTGCCCTCTGGGACAAGGGAACAGAACAGAGCTGGCAGATCTTTAGGGAAGTCTCCCACAGAGCGCAAGAGTTGGTGATCCCCAGGAGCAAGAAACCGGGCAAGGAAGGCAAGAGACTGGCATGGCTGAGTCAGGAACTGCTGATGGAAGTAAAGGACAAGCAGCAAATGCACAGGCAGTGGGAACAAAGACATGTAACCTGGGAAAAGTATAGAGATGAATTACGATTGTGGAGGGAAGGGGTGAGGAAGGCCAAGGCAAAGCTGGAACTGAGCCTGGCAAGGGCTGCAATGTCCACAGCCTTTCACCCACCATCACCCCCAGGTCCTTCTTGGCAAGGCTGCTCTCCACCTGTTCACCCCCTAGCCTGAATTGATGCTGAGGATTGCCCCAGTCCAGGTGCCACACCAGCAGTTGGGTTTCCCAACTTCTCAAGCTTGTCCAGGTGCCACTGGTGTCCTCCCAGGTCCTTGTCCCTCTGGTGTGTCACCTGCACCACTCAGCTTGATGTCATCTGCGAATTCGCTGGAGGTGCATTTCCTCCTTCTGTGTCATTAATGAAGATATTAAATAGCACTGGTCCCAGTACAGAGCCCTGAGGGACACCACTGGTTCATTGGGACTCTGAGCCATTGACCACTACCCTCAGGTTGCAACCATCCAACCACTTTCTTGTGCATCTATCAGTCCACTCATGGAATCTGATAATTCAGAAATGTTCATATGCACTGAATCAAGAGGGGAGAGCTATAAAACTATTATTGTTATATTTAATGCAGTATTTACTGAGTGTTTGGCTGGACTGCATTCATGAAATGTCAGTTTATAAAAATGTAAAGTTAAACATCCAGAAGTATGAAAGTTCTCCGTCAGGTGCCCTCAAATTTTGTACGTGTGTATGTGAGTAAGTTTGAGAATTACTGAACTGTAGAAAAAATGAATATAACTGTATAATTTAGCTTAAAAGATGCTATCGGTGTACTCAGAGGAATCAAACATTTACCATCAAGAAAACTTAAAATATGAGCACAGCTCTGGTCTTTATGGATTTGTTCAGGAAAGAGTATAATGATCCCTCTTTCTTACTTCCAAACGGTTTTAGAACTTCTGCAATGATTTGTATGCTGATGTGGTTTACTGATACGCTGTTATTTTCAGAGTTTCTCACTCTATTAATATATTTTAATTTTATCAGATAGTGAAAATGGATTCAAATACTTCCAGATGGCTTCTTGTGGACAAGATAATCAGATCAAACTCTGGCTTATTTTGTTAGCAGATTTCTTAGGTTTGTATAAAAATGTTTTTTGAATATACCAATTTCTTAAGTATTTAGTGACAATTTAAATCGAAGGTCAAATTTATACTGCTGGATTCACAGCCAAACTAATGACAAGTTGAAAGTTTTCTTTTAATTATTAGCTGGAGAAGAGATAAGGCATTCAGCACTTTGTGATGCAGCACCATGTGGATTTTATTTAGCAATCTATTTATCAGCAAATAGTGAAAGTAAAGATTTAAAAAAAAATTCTACTGTGGCCTTTTAACAGGTTGATAGATTGAAACCTCTTAATCTGCCTAGCCAGGGAGAGGTTTGCTTTCATGTTTCAGTATATCCTGGGGCTTAAACAAGAGCTGGAGAAAAGCAAACAATGTTGGCTCCTGCAAAAACTGCAGTGTAGGTAAATCACCAAAAGTATTTTCAGTGGGTACTTTTTTGTGATATCTTTTTAATGAAAGTATGTAAAGAGTAATGTTGTGTGTACGGATGCACATTTAATTATCTAAAACCTTGTGAGACATGCTAAGACTACAAAGTGAGGAAGTTGGAGATATTAAAAAGTTGTCTCTGTGATCTTTTTATCCCCCTTTTTTGTAAACAGTATGTCACAGAGTCACATCTTTGGTGGAGCTTTAGGCTTCTAAAAGCAGCTTGTGTTAAACCTTGTCAAATATGGCCATATGTAATAATTTACTTTTTCTATTTTTAGGTGTTGAATTAAAATATAAATGCACACTGAGTGGACACTCTGCCCCAGTTCTGGCTTGTGCGTTTTCATGTGATGGACAGATGATAGTCTCAGGGTAAGCAGCACCTTGTTGAAATGTGTGGCTGTCCAAGTTCACAGTTCAGTATTGCAAAACAGAAAGTTCAAAAGAGTTGAAGTTTTCTAAATATTTAGTACCAATAATTAAAGAATAGTTCTGTGACCTCTAGAGGTGTTGAAGTGTCTTTACAATTGATCTGTGTCTTGTAGGTGATTGAGTTGGAAATCTCGGGTTGTGGAAAAGGTTAATGAAACACAGTTTCCTTTTCCCTCTCTGCATCATTTTAATGTCCATGTGGTTTTTTTTAAGGTCTGTGGACAAGTTCGTCATAATCTATGAAACTGTAAGTATAGCATAATGCCAGACCATTCATTGAGATGTTGTCTTTAAATATCAGTACTGCTTCTGCAGTGTCTTATCAATGAAAAAATATTAAAGACAGAAATTATATGAAACCAAAATATTTACTGTACATTTGGGGGTGGGAGAGAGAGGAGTCGAAGGAAAAATGTCTCATGAGAATTTATCAGCCTTTCTCACTTTTTATTTACATTGTGAGGATTTGTCAGTTGATTTCTCTGGAGGTAGGGTATTACTCAATTAATTCCATACTTACAAGTATTATGAGTTTCATACTGAAGTAGAAGGATTTTTTTGTTACCCTAACTTTAGCTTAGCTTCCAAAGCAAGGAAGACTGTACCTTTTGACACAAAATTGGGAATGGTGGTTATAGAAATTCTGTAGTTAGTTACATGTAAAGTGCACATCAAATAGAGGCATAATAAAGAATTCAAGAAAGTGTTTATGTAAAGTATGTCTTTAAGCATATTGTGTAAGCGTTTTCTGTAATAATGTTATTAAATCCTTTGTGATACACCTGTAAGTGGTATTTACCTTCAGTACTTTGTAGTATTAAAGATAATAATAATTTTGCTGCAAATGAAGGATGAACAAATTTTAAGCTTGTTCAGCTTGCTTTGCACATACCTATTGTATTGATGCAGTTTTTAAATTAGCATTAAAGTTTTTCACCAAAATCACTAATATGATACCTGCACAGCTTTTGGCCCAGTTATTAGTTCGAAGTTTAGACAGGTATGTAAGAAGTCCTCTAGAGTTTTGGAGCCACAAAAAATTGAAAGATGAAGGAAACCACAGCCTAAGTATTTCTTAATACTGTTTGTCAGCTTTTGTGGCCTTAAGTTTTTATCAAATGGGACATTTTTATATTTTCATTTTCTAGTTGTGGATTCTCCTTTGGAGATACTCAAAACCTGCCTGGACACCTGCTCTAGGTGATGCTGCTTTAGCAGGGGGTTGGACTAGATGATCTCCAGAGGTCCCCCACCATCCTATGATTCTGTGGGGAAAAGTGGGGACAATAAACCTTCATGGGAGGGAGAGAGATTTCAACCTATATTAGGGCGCTTTGATCATGTTGGACAGCTTAAAATACTGGAGTGTTGACTAAGCAGTTAGTGATTCACAGTAACTTTGCTCATCATCTTTCCAATCTGTCTGTACCTGTCTAAGAAATGGTATTTTTTGTAAGAGGGAAAATCTTTCCAATCATAAGTTAAAACTGTCAAAATTCAGGAATTTGTTTTTTCAGTAGTATTTAGTGGCCAAATAGGAGAACCACTGGTGTGGTTAATTATTAGTCCAATTGAAGGATTGTGCGTTGACCCCCACAGTGACCTTTTTGGTCATTTCTAATATGAGATTTGTAGAAGAAATGTCTTTACCTACACAACCAACCAGCCAGTATGGACTTAATTCATTTAGTGTTTCTGGCATTGTTCTCCCTTCATGTTCCATGCTGGCTGATTGTGCAGGGTAGCAGTGCTCCAGGGAATTGACTGGGGCTTCAAGCAGGAAATTCAAGTTGCATTTCTGACTCTGCTGCTGATGAGCTTTGTCAAGGCTGTATAACTTCTCTGAAGGTAACTTCCGTCACCTTTGAAGAAGCAATATTCCCTTATTTTGAACAGAAGCATACAAGTGAAGAAACACTCTTTTTTTATTCTCTAAGATTTAAAATCACAAAAACTCTGTTTTACAGAGTACTGGCAATACCCTTCATACTTTGTCAAAGCATACCAGGTAAGAAATCAGCATGATTATTCTGTTTTATAAGTAAAAGAATTTAAATCCTTTTCTCATGAATTTGCACTTTTTTTTTCCAATTTCATTTGTAGATATGTTACAACTTGTGCTTTTGCACCACATAGTCCCTTACTTGCCACAGGCTCAATGGATAAAACTGTGCACATATGGCAGTTTGACCTTAAGCAGCCCTGTGCAGGTCAGTGTGTGAAGTATTTTTGATCTGTTCTTTAAATTCAAAACACCATTTGAAGATGCAAAAATCCTACATTCTTATCTGCAGTTAATGTGTAACCTCAGGATTGTGTGCTTGTTATTTATCTTCTAATTGACTTGATTAATGCCCAAAATAGGTATTCTCTTTTTGTTATTTTTCAAAGAAAAATATACTTGATGTATATTAATTTTATTAATTTGCTATATCTGCTTGCCTGATATTTGTAATTGCTTATTCTCTAGACAGCATTTAAGAGATTAATATTATTACCAGTGTGCTGAAAGACCTTTTGGACATGTATAATTTTGTGATGAGTTGAAAATAACACTAATTGCAGGCATTATTGTCAATTAGAAATGCAGCTTGCCTGTTATTTTAGGTGAAAAACTAATGGTACAAATTACATCAGTAACATTCGTATAGGTTAACTAATGGTACAAATTACATCAGCACCTAAAATTTGTGGAACAAAGGTACATATTTCTTTGTTCAAAGCACAAAAGTAAATTTGGGCTTTGGTGTGCCTTCTAAGGCAGTGTGAGATGATTCCAGTGTCTGCTAGCACTTTCCTCGTTGTTAGTTCAATTCAAATTTGACAGAAGTATAAGTGTCTAAGAGATTACATTCTTCTAAATTTTGAAAATTGATAGGTAAAAGGCAAACCCAAATTATTGCCCTCCCTCCCAAAGTAATCCGTAATAAGCATTTCTTTTATTAGATGAAGAATGTAGTGAGAACACTTAAAAACAGGGTCCATTAATGGCATTGTTTCTTAGAACTCAGGATTTCATGGTTGATTGGTTTTTGGAGGTTGTGGTGAGGTTTTTTTTGTGGGGGAGGAGGGAAGGTGTTGTTTGATTGTTTGTTTTTAATTTTTGGGATTTTTTAAAACTCTCTTTCATTCCCAAAGGACATACTGTAGAAAATGAATCAAAGGTGGCTGTTGAGCACTGGTCAGAGGATGATGTTTCGGCCTGGCTCTGTGCACAGGATTTATCAGACTTTGTTGGGCTTTTCAAAATGAATAACATTGATGGCAAGGAACTACTCAATCTTACTAAGGAAAGTCTTGCTAATGAATTAAAAATTGGTAAGAGTATTGAAAACCAAATGGTTTTTAATCTGTAGAGTACTTTGAAATGTTGGAATGAAAGCAAGTTCCATACATGGATTTTTTTCCCCTGAAATGCCTTTTTTATTTCATTTCCAGGGCTGTTAAAGACCCCCTAACGTTACATTGTCCACAATATTCCTTTTTGTGTGTGTTTGCTCATACCTGGAGACATAAGATGCACTTCCACTAATGATGCTGTTAAGTGGGAAAAAAACCACGTCTTACCTGATTTTGTTTCTGTTTTCTTTTTTTGATCTTGTATTATTAAGCTGTGGAAAAGGAATTTCAGCTTTTCTCTATAAGTCATTTTTCTCACTTTGGTAAATAGGGTGGTCTGTAGTTTTTCCTATCAATCTGCAAAAGTGCCATGTTTAAAATAGCATGTGTTCAGCAATCTTGAAATCAAACAGTGAAATTCTTAAGTGTGCATTTGATGATTACTTTTGGTAAGCATCAAGCAAAGCTTGCCTAGATCAGACACTTTCTAATACATCAGGTTCATACATTGTCCTGTTGCTTTATTGCAGAACTATGATTACATTTTAGAAGGAGTCACAGGAAAGCACTATATAAATAATGATTCCACAGTGGTCATTATGAAATAGGAAATTTAAGGATAGTGAACTGCACTGGAACTTTCATAATCTAAGTTCTTTATTAATTTTGATGGCCAGATTTAGGTGTAAATTAGGTGCTAATACATTTGTCAGAGAAAGGTCAAGTATAGGAAAAGGCTGAATGAGGTAAGAAACCTTTTAAAAAATACAGTTGGTTATTGTCCACTGTAGGAAGACTATTCCCTTCCTTATTTTTGTGTGTGTGGAATTGGTCTGTATTGGATCATACTATCTTTGTTTATCAGCTGGCTTTGTTGAACTCTAGAAATAACAGAGATGCTGGGAATCTGTCAGGAATTGTCATCCATGAAAGACCCTTGGCTTCCTCAGTTTTTGCAAATGTTTTCCTTAGCATTGAAATAGCATAAAACTTTGTTGCTGTTATCGCCAGCTGAGGCTAATCAGGTAATGCTGACTAGAAAGTTCTGTGAGGATTGAATGTAGTGTGACCAAAGACCTGCTACAAACAGAGTTCTCTGGGGAAAGGAATCATCAGAGGTATAGAAATTATGCCCTCATGTATCTGACTTGAAAAATAGCCCTCTATAGGCCATGGCTCTAGCATTTACAAAGCAGGAAGATACTATCTGCCTAAAATGAAGAAGAGTTTCAGTGTTACTCAAATTCCCATTTAACTAAATTTTAGGAGTCTATCGCCATACAAATGCTTGAATGAGTACGTCCTTTTGCTCCCTGATAAGCTGTTTTCTTTGCTCTAAGAATGTGACGTAAGATCTTGCTAAGGACCTCTAGAAATTTTTTAGTCTTTGCAGCTAAGAGGACATGAGTGTTCTTTTAAAAAGCACAGGTTCAGGCATTTTCCAGCTGTGCGTTTGTAAGCCCTGGACAGCAATACTCTACAGCAGGTGTAGTGTACTGTAACAAGAGGTGGACATGACCAGGTGTGTCACACACTAATGTGAAGGTTAAGGGAAATGCAGTCTCTTTGGAGGTGCTGGCAGCACTTGCTTCCACCTGCACCTTCCCACTGGTACTGCTTTGTCCCGTTCTGAGGGCACAGCTCTGCAGTGTCCTGTGGCAGGGGGTGGCTGCAGGGCAGCGTCGCACTTGCACGGGGTCGAGCATGTGGTCACCAGACCACAGCTCTGTCATGGCTCTGTTGCTCTGGTTTTACTGGTTGTTGTCATTACTCCCCGAAGTTCCTGTTGGGCAGCAGGAGTGACAGCCTGTGGCAGACCTGACTGGAGTGGTGGCCAGGGCTGGCTGCAGGCTTTTGGTTTAGGGGGGTGCTGAGATGAAGCTCTGTCTCCTGTAACGTAACTGCTGACTATTTCAAGACCTGACCTGTTTGCCTTACCTGTCTGTGCTATCCAATTCATGTACAAATAACTTGTCAGAGTCTCTAGGCCGGCGCAGTAAAGTTCTCCAGAAAATTGAAGAACTGAGGATGACAGTCTCAATTTCTGTTCCTGATGAGTTCCTATGTCCTATAACAAGAGAGCTTATGAAGGATCCTGTCATTGCAGCAGGTATATCTTTACATGCCATGGATTAAAACTAATTACTTGAGGGTAAAGATATGCCCATTTTTGTGTTCCCACACCTATCTTATCATCAGGCTTAGAAAGATAAACTATTCTAAATAGCTGTTGTAACAAAACAGAACTGTGATAAATGTTTAATTTGCCTAATTACAGCTCCGACAGGGAGAAAAATACTGTATCAAGCAACTTCTTCTTTTTTTAATGTGCCTCCCTTCATGTGCCTTTGTAAATATAATTACAAGCCTAATTACAGTGTTGGCTTAGTAAGTGCAAAATGGAATTGTGCACACAGTGGAGCAACCAACCAACCCAAAACCCCACCAAAAACCCCAGGCTTATTACTACTCTTGGCATACCATCCATATATAGGGCACTTACTTAAAACTTTGTACAGAATGAGACTTCCTTAAATTCAGCAAGCCCTTGGAACTGTGATATGCCAGGAGTATAAGATGTTATGTAGTTAAAACATTTTATGAAGAACTAGTGATTTTTAGTTCTAATCTTGGGTGGGGGGCGGGGAGTAGGACCATACAAGTATCAAAAGATCAGTATAATTTTTTTTGTTGCTCTGTAAACAGTGACTAACTTCATCCAGTTCTGAGGTATTAGGCTGGACTTCTGAGAATTAAAATGGTCAAAATATGAAGACATTTGCTAACTGCTAGAGTGATGGTGGCTTTATTCAATAAGGACTAAGGAGACAGAGTATAGCCTTGTGTTAGAGGAGAGACATAGGGCATGAGTTTATATTCCATCAGAGATACTCCTGGGTGACTATGCCAGCTAACACTTAGCTGGGGCCTAATTTCTGTTCTTTAAGGAACAGCTTGTTCAGCTACCAACGCTAAGAACCAAAGTCCTGAACCTGGCCAGGTGGTGAGGGCTTTGTACAGGTCCAGCTCAGGGCTAGGACAGCCAGGTGGACAAGCCCCCTGTTCAGTAGGGAGGCAAGCTTTAGCTGGGTTAGGCCATTGATGGTAATGAGCTTTTACGTCACAGTATGGATCATTCAAACTGCTAAGAAAGTCTTATTTAACATGTGCATAATATATTTTGGTGCTTTGCAGGTAGAGATAGATACATGAAACTAGCCTGAACTGTTTGTATTCACAGTAAAGATGTCAGTTTTCCTGTTTGGACGTATCTCCCCCCTTTTAAATTTAAACAGCTAAAATCTGTACAGTGCCACAGTGCCTAAGCCTCTGTAATATGAGCTTTTGTTGATGGTTTCTTTGCAGATGGCTTTTCCTATGAAAGGGAAGCTATGGAAAACTGGATCAGCAATAGAAGATCAAGTCCCATGACGAATCTTCCTCTCCACTCTCTTATGCTCACGCCAAACAGGACCCTAAAAATGGCCATCAGTCGCTGGCTAGAGACTCAGCAGAAATAGTTAAATCACTTAATTTTGCAGTTGTTTGTTAAAATTAATTGAAATTTTATGCAGCTAAAGGAATTAATTGTATCAAAAACAAATGGAAAGTTCTGTTTCTGTTCTAATCTGTGGCGGGTTCAACCTTCACTGGTAGAAACTCCCAGAAAAACTTTTTAAAGTTCTGGGTAGTTCTACTTTGTGGTATTTCTGTTTAAGAAATTAAGTACTCAAACTCAAGTTTTTAAAATAAAAAAAATCTTTAAATTTTCCCTACATTTATGAGTTTTGAGCCCTCATCTTGCCAAGTCAGTCTTTCAGAAGGTAAGAAATAGCAAAGTATAGGATCTGTATTTCTTTTTCTTATCTAACAAACCAAAATGTGTCTTTTTCTGTTCCCCATTACTGGACACGTAGTTGGAAAAGCTGGGAGAGAGTTTCTCCTGTAACCATCAGGGATTGCGTCTCATCCCACAGGTATATTAATAATGTTTATTTTGTATGGAAAGAGTACAGTAGCTGTGCAAAAATAAAACTACAGGACAAGACTAATATAGGACTTGTACAAAATATCAAAGAAACAGTAAACAATAAATAAGCTAAAGCATAATGATGCAAACTGCAAAAGGATTTCTAGAGCTGGGTATAGCTGTTTACAATGTACACAGAACACTGTAATCAAGCATGATGGGAAGAGTATAAAGCTGAGCACTTCAACTGAATTGCACTCATAGGAATGTCACTCCAGCTGTTCATTTTCAGAACATTCTTGCCAATAAAAAACCGTATTTCCTCAAAAAACCCAACTTCTCAGCTTCATCCTGTCATGCAACTGCACATACACTTCTCCTCAAACTTTCGCCTTCACTCCATCCCTTTCCTGGGTTTCCCATAAAACACTTACTAAACATTTAGTTGTTGTACCTTTTCACAAATAAACAATAAATCATTTTGCTTTAATGTAGCACCCAAAGGTGATTAGATACCCTATATAAAGTGCGATTATTGTTAATAGGCCATAATATTGTGTTCTTCAGTGCAATAACCAATATGGTCAAAGCCTCTCAATACACATGCAAATGCCACTCTTTATTTGATTTCTTCTAGTTACTAAAAATAGTTGTATTTACATGTCAAAACATGGCTGCTTATAGTTTACTCATACACAAATTATTTATGCTTCCTAAATGTACATCATGCAACCCAAAGTAGATCCTGATAGAAAAGTGATAAAATACTTCGATTTTAAAAAATGCATGCATGTACAGATCTGAGTATGCTGCAGCAGATTATCTTCCTTAGCGCTGCTGTGATAGATAAGCACTTAAGCATTCGAGAGGCACGAGTATTACGTGTGAGATGCAACAGAACTAAAAGCCAAGACTGAAGCCCTATGTGAAAGGAAATGCTTACTCAATAGTAATATGTAATGGAAGGGATTTCTCTGCTCAAGCTCCTAGGACAACCTTAACTGAGTCTTTCTACACAAGTCTGTTATTCCAGTTACTGTCACTGCCCTGTGATGGTAGGAACAGTCGGAAGTGGTTGTATCCCATTAAAGACTGCTGCTTGGGCGCCAGCCATGCCCAGCCAGTGAGTGTTTTGTAGAGCAGTCAGACCCTGTGATGATGTGAGCCAGGTCTACCCTGTCACTGTACAGAAGAGTATTTATACATTTGATTCAATGAACGATCGCTTTGGTTTTCCCATGGTGACATGACTGAGGTGGCCGTCCTGAGTGCTGTGGGATGGCGGTTTGGCTAAAGCATCAGGGTATAAATGAGAACCTTGGCTGGGTGATCTGCTGTCTGTACATGGGGGAGAGATTTGGCACAAGAGCTCCTCGTGTTCTTTTGCTTGCACACTGCTCTGGCTGCCATCTCCCGGGGCAGCACCTGTAGAGGATGCTTTAGTTGAGTAGTGTTTAACTGAGAACTGCTCAAAGTTTGAGGGCTGAATGCCTGCAGAAGCAACATTTGGGGATAATCCGTCTGATGCCTGAGGGTGCCAAGTGCGACTAGACTGTGTGTTTTGTTGCTGAAATCTTGCGGTTTTGTCCATGATTCCCATAAATGGAGTATTGCGAGGTCGGTGCTCAGTACCCTGAGCTTGACTAACGTTACTTTCTTTGAGTCGAACATCTGGGCCCAGCCCCTTAACACTGCCTGAAAAACTGCTGGCTGAAGTGAAACTGTTTGTTGGGCTAGAAGAGCCACCACTGGGTACAGAGCTTTGCTGCCTTGAGTCACTGAAATTCATCGGAGCAGAGGCTGTTGACCTGTCAGCAGGTTTCGATTTACTGGCAAAATGATGAGAAGAGAGAGTCTCGTGATGCTGTGGATGGGAACACTGGCCAGACACAAACTTCTCATTGTACAGTTCAGCAGTGGGACCTGTGGAAATGCTTCCAGATGACAATGTGCTTGTCCCATCCACATGCTGACTTCTAGAGTGCCGGGTAGGCAAGGGACTGTGGGGAAGATGCTGTAAAGATGATTGTGTCTTGGTGCTACATTGACTGCTTCCTGGTTTAGATCCAAGCTGGATGGAGCTCAGATGCTGATTAGTTTTTACAATCTGTGCCTGCCTTGTTGGCTGCATGATCAAGCCTGGCTCTCTCAGGTACTTACTGCTTGTTCTGCTTTGAGGGGACACAGACCGAGCATTCGGAACACCTTCTTGAAGAGTCCTGCTGAATGATGAAGCAGCTGACGAACATTGCAGCCTTTGTGGAGGGGAAACAGACTCTGTGGGGTGTGGCAGCTCATCTTCCCTGTCTCGAAGATTAAAATTATTGTTCACACCTGGTACAATGCCCTCCTCCTCATTATCAGCGTTGTTCGTTTGCTCGAGCAGCTGCAGAGACTGATGCTTCTGTTGCTGTGTTCTCTGAAACTGTTTGCATTCCTCTTCCACCCGAGCTAGGAGACGTTTTATCTCCTGATTGCTGGGACACAGCTGAGTGGCTTCCTGTAGGTCAGTGAGAGCAGCAAGTAGTTTTCTGTTTAGGAAAAAGTTAGTAAACAATGAAAACTTGGGGCAAATCTGAGTCCCAACATTGCCTACTACTATTTCACCTCCACCATTTGCAGCAAAATATCCTGATTTCTTGTTTCCTGCTGCAGTTGGTGACCAATAAGAATTGGAAGACTTCCACCTCAGGAAATTCTTAACTAGGGTGGAAGTGCAGACCCAGCCCTAAGCCCTTCTCTTGAGTATCCTGACACCCCATGCAGGGAGGCAGCACAAGTCTCTGCTGGGAACACCAGGAACTGATACTTAGTCTCCCCAGCTCTTCACAGTTACCTCCAGAGTAGGGAACCTGCTGAACTCTGCTTCATGACCATTTATTGATCTGTTTAGAAAAGACATGGTGAATCAAAAAAGACACCTCCTCCCTGTACTTCAGCTACACCACTATACTTTGTTATTCTTCCAGCCTGAAGAGGTAGTTCTTTCTCTCTCCCCTTGTTTTTATCTTCAGCTACTAGTGATTCATCATATTGTGCCCTACCAAAGCAGCCAGTAATATATGATAAACGTCATAATAAATAATGAGTTGGGTGGCACACTGCTGGCCCCATTCTGCTGAGGTCTGTGGAGCAGCAGACCTATTCACTATTACACTTAAAATAATACCCCTTCAAATCAATTTTTTACTTTCTGGACTGCCTCGTAAGTATTTAAAGAGTATTCAAATACTGCTATTCAGACATGGTTGGCTTTATCTAACACACAGACCTAGTACAGACGTAAAGTGCATTAAATTTTTTTTTTCTTTGCAAATTTGAAATATAACTAGCAGAAAAGAACAAGTTATTAAAAATGCTAAGTTAAAAAAAACAACTGTGCAGACAGATGCACAGAAGCAAACAGTACCTGCTGTTCCTCTTGGCTCTTGCTCTGGCATAATAGGCTTCATAACACTTAGGCTTCAGATCCAAGGCTTTGGTAGCAAACTCTTCAGCCATACCAAAATCCTGATAATGGAATCAAACCCACTCAGTCAAAGCAAGCTCAGGGTTTGCACTCCAGCTCCAGGAGCGCAGCCAGCGCCTGCAGCAGTGGCTCCTGCCCCGTCAGTAAGAGCAGGTATTTTCTCAAAGCACCCACAGGCACAGCCATGGCTGTGCTGTTTGATAACAAAAGGTGGTGGCAGTGTTTTTCATTCAGTCTTTTAAAAGTACCACAAAGATCCAGCAGTTCTTCATTCCAAAATAACTGCATGGTACAAGACCAGCTGTAATGGATCCCCCATGGCAACATGCCCTCATCTTATAAGCTGCCCATTTATTGACGTAACAAAACCCAAAATCATGATATAGTGAAAAGGGTTCTAAAATAGCACAAATATCCACATACAACTCCAGTAGTACAATAGGATAGAAGTCTCAGTTTCCCAATGCCAGAGACGCAGCAGACTAACAGCAAGAGCTTACATTTGTTTTGCGGCGACATCGTGACAAGTTCAGGTATAATGAAACTCTCAGCTCAGTGAAGGCTTTCATTTCCTCACCAAACCCTTCCCTGGGGAACTTCCTTAATGCATACTGATAGCGCTGTGCTGCTTCCTTCATCTTGCCTTTCTGCAAATTTTAGGGAACAAGAGGTTTTTCACAAACTCTTAATACCGCAATACTGTTGCAAAAAAGTGTATTTATATTTAACATCTATCAAGAGGTGCCCTTCAAGAAGAAAACAGAGACAGATTTTTTAATAAATATACACAGCATGAACTACACTGTCAGACAATCACAGTAAGAGAACCTGCATGTTAACAAGAGTTTGTGTTTCCTTCTGAACTCAAATGTTTAACTGTATTTGATGAGGACAGTACTTGCACTAATACATACTACTAGTACCAGAAAAAATAAGGTATGATACTCGTTTTGTTTTAAACAGAGTAGTAATAGATTATATAGCTGAAAAGGAGGCATAAAGGCATTCAGTCTACATCCAGGAGAAGTCCAATGTTCTGCTGTCAGAAAAAACAACAATCTACCTACTTTATACAGTGTATTTCCTTCTTCCATCAGTTTCTGCAGAAGAATCAGGAGAATTTCGGGTTTGGAGGTGGCCATTGCCCATGCTGCATTTCCTGCAAGTTAAATATGAGGGTCTCTGACAAAACGGAAGAAAGTGTGTTTCTGCTGTCTACCACACTAGAAAGCCTAGTCCTACTTCAGTAGATATTCCACCTACATGGAGCTAGTATTACTATTATCATCATCATTAGGGTGTACATGTTTAAAATACATCTATGACCCCACCAACACCACCTGGACAGCAGCCAAGTATTAAATGGTCTGATACATTTCACCACAGTATAGGAATGTATAAAAGTCACAATTAAATTCAGGCCTAAGTAAGGACCTGTATTTGATCATACGTATTACCCATATAATATGAAATAGTGATTCAAAGGTACTAAAGATTCAGTAATTATTACATACACAACTGCACCATATACGTGCCTACTGATAATACATGAATTACATTTTTTTGCCTACCCTTTGCAAAAATACATGGTTCTATGATTTATTAAAAGAACATCAGTTAAAACTTGTTAATCTACATCATTAAGTGTCAGAATTAGTATCAGTAATAGCATGATCATAATTTTCTTGTTTTAGTATATTATCACAGAATAACTATACACAGTGACTCCTCACTGTCAACACACATTGAAGAAAGGAGCAGAATAAAAGTCCTTGCATTTCCTCACTTCTAAAGAGAGTCTTGTGTGTCTGCCTTTAAAGGAGGAGATTGTTTCTCTTGAGTGGGCACCTGCAAACCAGACCGCCTGCAAAAATCTGATGTTTTGAGTTACTTAATATACTTTACAAAAATAACTAATTCTGGCAGAGCAGAATCCAGTTGTTTCTCCTGGTGCAGGGCAATTTCACTAACCTAGCTTAGCTCCTTTTCTCAGCAGCATGACCACGACTGCAGTATTGCGGCAGCCAATCGCTCTGTCTAGTGGCCTCATGCCACTGTGGTCCATGTGCTCAATCATTGCTCCTTTCTCCACCAAATACTGCACCTGGGAAAAGAAATGAGACATGCGTTGTAAGATGGTTTTTGGTAGGAAAGACAGACCAATGAAATATTTAAGGTACCACATAATCTTCTTTTAAACACACTGAGCATATGCTACAGAGTACAGTACAGCCATCTAAAATCCACTGAAGGCACCACAGCCTGGGCAGGTTGGATGGAGCAGTAGCTCTTTCCCGTAACCAAACAGTGATCTTGTAAGGGAAGAGACACAAACAGTCCTGCCCATGGACAGGCCCCACAACCCACAGCCATGGGCCTGCTCAAGGACCTCTTCATTGGCACTGTCCCAGCCTGGCCAGTGGCTGAGTGCAGACCCACTGAAGTGACCAGTCTGGCCAGGGAAATGGGAGCTGGCACCACTCCAGCACAATGACCTGAAGCAAATGTAGGGACAGGAAGGAGCCTGGACGCCCCTCATTCCCCAGCAGAATCTCCAGTATCCAGTGTCACCTGCAAAAACATGTACAGTGTCTGAAAACTGCCAAAGCCACTGTGGAACCTTAGGGCTTATCTACAATTTCAAGTTAATTCAGATAAAGGCTGAATGGGACAAAGTGCTCCAGCGAGTTACCCTCCATGGCAGCACCTGAAACAGACCTTGTCTACGCAAGCTGCAGCACCACAGAGCGAGTGTGAGAGGCTGCATGTGCTGTTCTGTCTAGTCTCTTGCTGACCTCTTGGATCTGTCTATAGCACACACAGACCTGAGCGTGTCCTTCCTCTTTCTACACTTCTTCCTGGGGTCTTTGTTCTACGAAGGCACCAACTGAACCAGGACACTGACAGGGGACCTCCGTGGGTTTGCAGCAAAATTCTGGGCTTCTACTTCATCTAGAAAATGTTTTCCTGAGCAAACATTTGCACTGCAGTCAAGATGAGAGCAGTGTAGCCATCTTGGCTACTTCCCCAAATTTCCTATTTTGGTAGGCAATTTTTTTTCTAAATTCTAGTTTTTTATAGCTTTTTCTTGAATTTTCTGTTTTGTTATACTTACAATTTCAGCATCTCCATAAAAAGCTGCCAAGTCTAGGGGTGTTCGTCCATTTTTGTCTGTCTGATCAGTTGTTGCACCTTTCTCTACTAAATACTGAACCACTTCCCGGTGGCCTTTCAGACATGCCCAGCTCAGAGCTGTCAGTCCTTCCTTGTCCAGAGATGAAATAGTTGCACCTGTAAAATGAAAATGAACTTTGTCATGAAGATACTCTGTTTTAACAGAAAAATTGCCTCATACAGATGCAATACCTGGTACATCTGTGCAGCCTTAATCCACTATTTATTTTCTACCTTCAGAAAGGAGAAATTCCACAGTGCTCAGATGTCCTTCACAAGAAGCCACCATCAGTGGTGTCCGGCCTTGCCTGTCACTTAAATTCACATCAGCCCCATGCTCCACTAGAAGTTTAGCAATCTGAAATAGAAAGTATCAATTTAAAAATACATTCCTTGCACCAGTAGGTGTTTAGGTAGGATACTGGGAGAATTTTTTTCAGAAAGTACTGTCCAGCCCTGGCACAGGCTGCCTAGGGCAGGGGTGAGAGTTCCCAACTGCCAAATCCCTGAAGGGACTAAAAAACCATGCGAGTGTGACGCTTCAGGACATGGGTTAGTGGTGGCCCTGGCAGTACTGGGGAACAATTGGACTTGATAGTTTTGGAGAGTTTTCCCAATCTTACCAACTCTATGATTTTATGAAATTGGCAGATTTACATTTCAGTCATAATATCATGAACTTTTAAAAAAAGAGGACTATGGTGTTTTTTAAGGCAACCACTGAGAAATCCTGTGTGGCTCAAGCCCTAACTGCAGTTCAAGGCCTTCTCCTGACAAGAGCAGCCAGCTGAGGAAGGCTCCTGAATCCAAGGTTCTCTCTCTGCATAGCAGCACTATAAAAGATTTGAAATCACCTCTGATCTTGCTCTAGGAAAGAAAATATTTTAACTTACGTTGTTTTTTAGGTATATTATAACTAAGACTGTTGTGAGGCCAATGTGCTTTTTAAGTCATTTCAAGGGATACAAAGGGTTTGGAAGTGAAACTTCTGAGCACATCCCTCTGATGCAAACACGTATTAGAAAACTGACATTCATTCTTTTCAGAACTAGAGATGGGAGGAATCAGGGACCACAGCCCAAAGGATCCCCAAAGCTGTGTCAGACCTGCCAGTGGCCCTGCCGGACAGCGCAGAGTAGTGGGGGAACGCCCCTCCTGCTGGCTCTTGTCACAGCCGCTCCATGCCCAAGGAGTAACTTGCACACTTCCAGCTTCCCTCTTCCTGCAGCAGCTGTCAGGGCTAGAAAAAGCTTTTGCATTAACATCAGCTCTTGGCTGTTTGGCCTCTGGACACATGCATAATATGTGAATGTTACTGAATCCCTATTTTTTCAGCTTTTAACTGTGACACTTACTGAAAGCTGAAAAGAACAAAAAGATAAAGAACATACTTTCCCCACCAAGATTTTTCCTCCTCTTCTTCTTTTCTCATATTGTGTTTAAACAGAACTTGATATTTAAATTTTGGTGTGTTGAAGCCTCACCAGTCATGTCAACAGTGTTTAGAAAATGGGTCCATGTGTGACTTCTGCAAGAATCAGCAAAGGACTTGCCTCTCCAGTTTCTAAAGCCTAATAACTTGTATCTTCTACTAAGAAGTGGGTCAAATGGCAGATTTCCTGTTACTTATTTTTTAGCATTTTCAAACATGATCAAGTAGAATTTCTTTTTAAATTACACTGAATGCTGAAAGTAAAGGAAATTACAAACACTGCAGGAAGCGGCAAATTTTTCATTTTTTAGCAATATATAACCTGTTCCCTCCTCACTCAATGAAACTTCACCGTATTACAGTTATAACAACTGTTTGGAGATGAACAGCTGGAAAGTAACTGTTATGGATATCAACACTACAAGCAAAAGTGTTGAGTCTTGTTCAAAAATCCCCCTTTCAGGGTGTTCACTTCCTCAGTGAGTAAAGACTCTCAATGCATCATGCAATGATTTCAGTAAAAAATACTGACAGGAAAATACTGAAGAACAAAATAAATTTAGGAACTGATGTATGGCTTTTAGAATTCACTGGATTTGCAACGAGGGTTTTGTACGTGTGTAGGAATGAAGCACATCTGCTTCTCTAGGATGTGAGAGGCTGTTGACCGTCATTCCAACGCTGTTTGCAAGGAACGGAGATGCCACTCCCAAGGCACACAGGGGAACTGCCAGAGCAGGGGTTACAGTCTGCCTTAAAACCAACATTTGGCCTTTTCCCAGATGTCCAAAGGCAGGTCTTTTCCTCCACTGCCTAATTAGAATAAATGAGGCAATGGCTCAGCATTTCCTGAAAACTAATGAGATTTAAAAAAAAGTTCTCAAACACTGAAACTTAAGCGCTGTATTTCCACAATTTTCAGTTCAGCTAAAAAGTCAGTAATTTTCAGTAATTTTAATATAAAATAATTCTTCAATACTTCAGATGAATAGATTCAGTAAGTGAAACCTCTATATTTACACACTGCATTTAATTATTAAAACTAGAATTTTTATTACAGAAAATTAAATCTAAAAAAAAATTAAAAACTCTTTATTCTTAAATGAACAACTCTAGTTAGGAAAAATACGAGAAAGGAAATACCTGTTTCTCCCCACAAGGCATCAGTGTCATTGATGTCCATGTCATGCTCCTTTTCAACTGTCAAGATGTAACGAACCACCTGCCAAAAACAGTGAGCAGAGATGTGCTGAGCCACAAGAGCATCAGTTGTCACTTGTATGTTACAGCAAGGGTTAAAAGACGTAAACCAAGTGAGAACGCTTCTCTCTCAATGCATATAATCAATAGGAAAGAAAATCAGTACTGCTCAAAACAAGTTCAGTAGGATTTTCATATGATTGAAGGCAAGTGAATGTTATTGAAAAGAGTTTAAAAAAAAGCCCAGTGCTCTTCTATGAATTGGTTACTTGGCACGAGTATGATTAAATGAGCTCCCATGTGACGCACAGATACCAGAATAATCAAAATAAACAATACCAAAAATAAACTATCCCAATTTAATGAGGAAATTCCGTATCATCTAAAACAAAAGGGCAAAAATGAGAATATTTGCATGCATCTTGTAAAATGGCGATACCTAAGTTTTTCCTTCATTGGTTGAATCTTACATGTTTTTGTAAACTTCTTCCGAGAATGCTTTAAGTATATGTTGATAAATGGTAATTTTAAAAACTGAAATAATTTTAAAATTAAGTTTTGCTGTGTTTCTATTAAGGAAATCTATGTTTTGAAATCACCCGCTAAAAGATTATTAAATTAAAATCTCTTCTAATGGCTGTTTTAAACATATTTTCTAATGGTGCACATGGTCACTGAGGTTGCAGTCAACAGGTGAGATAGGAGAATCAGACTAACAAAGTTCGGGATGCTACAGGAAAAAGCAAAGGCAGGAAAGAAGAAAGGATCTGGTCTTTTCAGGCTGTCTGAGACCTGTTGTATAAATGTATGGAAAATTCCAGAATTTAAAACGCTAGGATATAATTTATTAAAATTCATTACACACACCGGTCTTTTTTCTAGCTAAGAAGAATTAAGCTTCTTAATGCCTTTAAAAATAGAGAAAGATGGACATTTTCAGGTATGTATTTATGATTAATGTGATCTATTTTGCTGATATTCAGGAGTTGACTGCTTTACTTTAATCAGTGGAGAGCAAACAAGAACTTTCATAAATGTGAAGGAATTATCCATTCATCAAAGTTAACCATAGTTCAGAATCCTGAAGTTTATATTTTAAGACAGCAATGGCTTACATACCATATAGTAAAATAACTGCACGTAGATGTTTCTATATTTGGATTATCTAAACAACTGCAAAGATCAGACTCTTAATCTTATAGCAATTTAAAAATAGATTTAAAAGAAGTAAATATTGAAATGGCTCTATTGAAGAGGTTTTGTCTCCACTTTGGTACATCACTTAATACATAACGAAGTCCCCTCAGCCTAGCATGATCTTTATTCAAGTATCTTTACTTACCCATTACTTTTCTATCACAGTTACAATTTATTTTCCCAATGAACAGAAGACATACTTCTATTACCTAAATATCTAAAGTATTTTAAGTACTTCTTATGTGTTTACTTTTAGTGTTCCTTCCCAAATTTCTATCTAAAGTGACACTGAACTGAATTCTCTAATCTGACATGTGCAGCAAGCTAAAAACTGAAGCCTGTGCAATTGCATGCAACAAAAAATTTGAAAAAAATTTCAACCTGAAGTAGAAACCTACTTGGGTGGATCAGTGATACAGAAAATCATCACCACCACTAGAGATTCCAAGAACAGATAGGAAAAAGGAGACAGAAAATTACATATAAACAAATCCTGAAGCAAACTGTATTACTGGATACTCAGCTAGTGCATTCAAACTAGCTGCTAATATATACTATGACAAATATCAGAAGTTTCAACAATTCTTTTCAAGCCTCTTTTAAAAACAGCTGCAAGCACTGTTGCACAATTCTGATGATTTCAAACAGATTTGGAAGTACCTGAACTCCCAACCCACCTGGCAGTGCCCCATGCTGGCGGCTGCTGTGAGAGCTTGTTGCAGTGCCTGGCGCTTCCTCAGGGAATCCTCTTCTTGGGAGGCAGCTACCCAAACCAGGCTGAGCAAGAACTCAAGGATTCTGCAGTGCCCTCTCAGTGCACTGTGGACCAAAGCACACTGGCCCTTCTTGTCTGCAACATCAGCCTGAAGGGGAAAAAAGGAACATCTGAGGTTAAGAAGTGCAGTGAAAGGCCATGGAGAGCAGACGCTCTGAGCACTGTGAGAGAACAGCTCTTGCTCCTGACTTCCAGGGCAAAGAAGAACATCTGGGGAATTACAAGCCCAACAGCCTCACCTAAGCAGATGGGCAGGTGATGGAAAAACTAATCCTGGAGACCACTGCCAAATACAGGAAGGACAAGGTGACAGGACCAGTCAGCATGGGCTTGCCAAGGGGAAATCATGCTTAGCCTGCTGGACAGCCAGCAGCTCCAAGGGGACGAGAGGGTGGGTGAGGAAAGCTGGGGGTGCCCTTGACCTCGACTTCAGAGGGCTCCAACACACTCTCAGCAACAGTCACAGACAAGCTGATGACAAGAGACTGCGAAAGTGCACAGTGAGGTTCAACCCAAAACTGGCTGAACAGCTCTGCCAAAGGGTTGTGATTAATGGCCCATGGAAAATGCTTCACGAAGTCTGGACTCACCCCTCAAGCCTATGCCTGATAATTATACACTTAAGTGATCAATAACAGCTTTCTTAGGCCTTTGTATGACTCTTCTGGCTGCAGGCTTTGCAGTCTTTGTGCACCAGCTTACCTTTGCGCCTTTTCTGCACAGCAGTGACACTATGTTCATGTGACCTGCAGCGGCTGCATAACTAAGGGCTGTCATCCCATTTTCTGAAGTTCCATCAATAGCAGCTCCAAACTCTAGTAAAAGAGTGACCACTTCTTCGTGTCCAAGGTGTGACTGAACACACAGCACTGGAGCATTATTCAGTACTTCAGTCCTGTAATTCACATTTGCTCCTGCCAAAATCAGCAGCCGACTCACCTAAAATTTAATTTAAACAAAACAATATTTTCCTCAGATTTGTCTGAATTTGATATCTTGATCAGGTACTCATTTGTTACTCCCTAATTTTGATGCAGATGTTATTGGCAGACATCAACTTTATCCCATATATAGCAATAGACCATTTAAAATACTCCCTTAGTAAATATATTATTGTATTAATGACCACTGCACTCCCAAGAGAAGACTTGTCTCTCCCCTGAAACTGACTGCTCTCACCACAATTACATGTGTGACTTGCTACTACTCTGCAATTTATGTAACTACCCCCATTAAGAGAGAACCAGGCTGCATAAAAAGCAAATCTCAAAAAAACAGCCAGAGCATGCATGCATGCGTGTGTCCATGTACACACGAATTTCCAATCAAAAGCCTTAGCAGCTGGTTCAAATTTCAACTGATCGACTTGGACTGCACTATCCACAGCCTGGGGATTCAAATAATAGTGCAAAGTTGTGGTATTTTAAATCCTTTCCTCTCACAGCATTTCCCCCTTTCACAAGTGACACTTTCCCACAGAAGCAAAGAAGGGGTGAGCTCTGCCCAGCAAGGCCATGTGGGACATCCAACCCCCAAAAAGGCACCCACACACTCATTTGTGCTACAGAGCACGGCTACAGCTGAAAAAAGGCAAAACCCTTCTTTCCATTGAAACTATGAAGGAAAACTGATTTGAAGTTTAGCAACAGCTCACAAAAGTACATGAAGGCTTGTCACAAAGGAGATCAGGTCCAGGTGCTTTTCTCCTGAAAAGTTACACTGACTTCAACATTCACCAGCCAGGTGACAGCAGCAGTGCCAGACAAAGCACTGACTGTACAAGCACTGATGTTCTTACCTTCACATTGGGTGTGTAGATGTTTCTTAGAGAAGCCAGGGCTGTAGATAGTCCATCAGTACTATAACCAATCCACAAGGCTTGGAGATGACTGGAAGAAATTCCGGTCCTTTTACTGAGACCCTAACAGAAATAATATAACAGAAAATCTCTCTATAGAATTAGAATCCTATTTTAATCTACAACTCAGTACAAAAAGACATAAAATCTGGATTGATAGCATGACCAAGTATTTTGCATAAGCTTCCAACAAATTATTCAAGCAAGTCGGAGGAGAATCTCTACGATGCTTTCATATGAATAGGTTATAAAGCCTACTAAGCTGCAAGCTTTACCTTAAAAATGTGAGCTTTAAGTATATGATGGCCAAGTTCCATAGTTTGTTGGCGGTTTAACTTTCCCTCTTGTCGAGAAAACATGAAAGCCAGTAGAGCATGTCCATTCCTAATAAAAAGGTTTAAGAGAACCACTTTTATAACTGTATTTAAGTAAATACTTTAACACATCTTTATGCCTGTTATAACAGCTCAGCTTTTTCAGAAGTTACACTGAAACATACCATCATATCTAAACAAAATTCTTTCCATAATGAAATAATGCAAAATGAAAAAAGGCAAATTTTGAAGATGAAACACACTCCTGGTATTTCTGTGCTGTCCCCTCACAGGTGGCCTGTGTCAGTTTTGACATGGTTTCCATACTGCTCTCTTTTGGTTCTCAGAGTCAGGAACTGCAGGCACCTCAGACAGAAGCCAATCCTTTTAGAAGCACAAGATCTGAATACTTGCCAAATTTGAGAAAAAATGCATATTTAGTAATTGCACACCTACATTAGTGGTGGTCAGTGTTCTAGGGAACAGTGAGCAATGCAAAACCCTGAGAAAACAAGGCTATCATAGACTATTTGTTAATCACACTATACACTGGAACTGGACAATTAACCATATGCTAACTGAACTCTTCAGCTGAGGGAGGAAGTTGTGGGAAGGGACTTCTCACGCCACCTCAGAATCTTTACCTGGGCCCAGGCAGCCCCCACTGCTGCCTGGGCAAGCACTGGGAGTTCCCAGTGTGGCAGGACCAGAGGAGCCATGAGGCTGCACCCCCTCAGTCCCACCTACAGAACTGGTTCTGTTACAGCCACTTGAAAGCTCAGAGAAGTCCTGGGCTGGTAGTAATTTTAAATGTCAGCATTATTTATTCTTTTGTAAAACCCCAAAACTGCAAACCACAAAGAACATGAGAAAAAAATAATGGGGAGCCAACGATGAGAACATGACGAACAGTAACAGCCATTGTCTCCAACTCAACCAACTCCTGCTCTCCAAGTCACAGAAAGTGAGCTGGAACAAACAGTGGCAGGATGATGTAATTACAGCATAAAATGTCTTAATATTTTTATGTTTTAAAAAGCCCAAATGATCTGTCCCTTCTATTCCTGTAGTCTACGTTACATAGACAAGGTGCTGCTGCACGGGATTCTCAACTATTTCGCTGTATTAATAACAATACAGCACTCTCATTTCTCTATGGAGGTAGCAAAGTCAAATGCAAACGTCTGATTTCTACAGAGTCAATTATGCATTGTAAACTTTGCATCTTAAGCCACATCTATCTCTAAATCTATAAAAGTTTTCATTTTGGAAAAAATTATGTGTACTTGTGTTTTAACATCACTCTTTCCTCTCACCAGTTGTTGCAATCAATTACATAAAATCTGATATTGGTTATTTGAACATGAATTACTGCAGTTTTTATTTACCTTGGCTCACATAAGAAGTCAGTATTTTCACCTTCTGCTCTCCAGACAAGCCATTCCCTGAAGGAAGGATGGCAGAACATGCGTGTTTTGTCACGTCTTTTGATCAGAAAACACGAAAGGGCTTCCATCCTCTGGCTGAAGTCTTCCCACTGTTGTTCAGCATTTATTTGTCCTGCATTAATAGCCTGAAAAATCTGGTCATCTGTCATGGGATGCAGGGACGCCAGTGCCACATTCAGTATGGGCTGAGCTCGCTCAAAAGCAGAGTTTGTCATGAACTTCATATTGCACTGCAGTAAGTACAGCTCTGACAGAGACACAGGAACAACCTTGTAGCTTGCACTTTTGATTACTAAATGACCTTTTTGGAAAAGATCCAGAGTGAGTTTCAAATAGAGATAGGATCCCAGGCTTCTCATGATCAGGTGGTTACTCACTTTGCCAATAGTAGCTGCATCAGCTTTTCCATTTAAAGACATGTTGTTTATAATTTCTTGACTGTTATTAATTCTGCACTGAATATAAGCATTCAAATCGTCATGTATTTCTTTGTTGTCTGGAAAACTGTCCAGGGATATTGCAATAAATGGTAGTGAATTTACCACTTCCTGTGAGGGAGAGAGGGGGGAAGAAAGGTTAAAAAACCAAAAGAAACCGAAGACATTACAGTATTCTCATACAGTATTATGAGAACTCAACAATGCACCTCTGTTACATTTCCCTTCTGTAGCAAGTACCAGATTAAAAAGGAATTCAGAGTCCTATCCCTGAGATGGTTCTTGCAAATACTGCCCCCTCATAAGAGGTAGAACAGTATTTCTACATTTTATCATTTTTCACAGGAAGGTCTCAAATATTTCACTGACCAAACTCAACAACTGAAGGGGATAAGCTATACAAATGGCCACTTCAAAGTTAAGGAAATGAAAAACAGTTGGACACTAAGACAGGCCAGGGAAAGGGGGAGGCAAAAGGAATGATCTACTAGGCAGGAATGATTTATTAAGAAGTATCACAAATGACAAGAGAGAAAAGACTCCCCTTATCATTTCACTTTCCAGTAACAATGTACCAGAAAGGTGCCATCCACACATCCCCAGTCCCACCTGCCTGAAGGCAAGTGCAAAGTAAAGCACAGACACTTCAGCAGGTTCACCTGAACACACTTTCATCTTTCTGTAACTCAGAATACTTTTATGTTTATGTAAATAAAGATCCAAAAGACCTTTATTTAAAAGAAAAACTTCTACAACTTCTAACTCAAACTTCATACATAAAGTAAGACTCCTAAAATTTTACTTCAAAATTTCTAAAATTAAAGTTTTAGAACCAGAAACTTCTTACATAGAGTCGTATATTAGAAGGGTTTAACAAGCATCTCCAGACTTTCACAACACAAAAACTAACTCTATTCCACTTTATGTAATTAAATGGACTTCAAAAAGCTGCACTTTCAGATTAGTGAGATGTTTTAAGCAAAGACACACTTTTCCAGTCTCCGGAGAGGGAACAGTCCCTGCTACAGAAATCCCTTCTTAAACCCAAAAATTTAGTTGAGAAATAAACTCTTCAGCCAGTTAAACACTCTGAGTGCTAGTGGAAAGCAGGCAAAGAAATAAACTCTCAGAGGTTGTACTGAAGCACACTTGCTCCTCAACGTTGCACTCTTGAGGGCCAAGGGAACAGACTCGAATGTCATCATTTCTTGTATTTACTGGCAGACACTGTAATGTGATTCACAACGAAAAAGGCCTCCAATATTATAGCTGTGCACTGCAAATAAACATGTAACAAAGGAAGGAAATAACCCAAGAGACTTTATTTTTAATTTCTCTAAACCCAGTACTTTTCATAATAATGCAGATGCACCAATATAAATGATTATTTGGACTTTGAGGGTGAGAAAAGTGTTAGAAGGTGTTCTTACCTGGAAATTAGTTCTTACAGTCACAATGAGCTTCAGCCAGGGAGGAAACTTACAGATTATACTTGTGATAAATGAAGAAATTGTGTCACCATAATCGGGTTTATGAAATTCAGCATCATTTAAACCATCCACCAAAATAATGTAGTCTTCCTCAGGAATCTTCCGCTCTGAAATTTGAAAATAAAAAATGAAAGGATAAAAACAAATTCTCCCATTAAGAGACACATCTTTATCCTCAAATTCTGAATGTCAAGAAACAAAAATGTATCTTTACGCACACCAATACATGTTATAGCATTTAAGCATTATTTGGGAGATTAAAAACAACATTAAGAGATTAAAAACAGTTTTAACAGGAATGATGTGCTCTGCTGACATGTAGCAATCCCCCCATTTTGCCACAGATCAGGTATCTTCAAGCTGGCGTATGCTGGGAAGCAGCTGTTTTCAAGGAGGAGTTTGCTAGGGGCTTTTTAAATACACAAATCATCTTGCTACATGCTTTCTTTTACACACCATACTCGAGGGAAGGGCTGGACCTGTGTCAGGGGAGGGTCAGGCTGGAGATCAGGGAAAGGTTCTTCCCCCAGAGGGTGGTGGGCACTGACCAGGCTCCCCAGGGACAGGGTGGAATTGTTGGGGTGTCTGTGCAAGGCCAGGGGTTGGACTGATGACTGATGATCCCCGTGGGTCCTTTTCAGCTCAGGAGATTCTGTGATTCTTGGAAAACTGCCACATCCATTTTAAAAGCAAGCAAAACCCACATGCACTTTGTAGATGTTTAGGCATGGAAAATGACAAGATAAAGTATGTGACAAAACTCAAATGGATCTTAAAACAAAAACCTTTAACGTGAATGTGCCAGCCTTAACTTCAAGCTGTAACTATCTTTCAGTTTCCTGGCAAAAAATTAAAGTTTCCATGACCTTTAGTAAGTGTCACAGAATTTTAATTAAATCATGGATCAACTGTTCAAAACCCATCTATTATTCTTACAAACAACTAGCACAATTAAGGAATCCCTTTTTCCAGGAATGTTCTGCTTTATTTATTTTTAAGTTTCTTCTCCACTCTTTATGCAGTTTAGATTCCATTTCCAAGTCACTTCCTGTTTAACATACCTCTCCTGAGGTTTGAAAGTGGTTCCAACACTCCCCTTTTAAAAGCTGCTGCTGGATCCTGGACACAAGACCTCAGGCTCAGCATGCTCTGCAGGTGAGGCTCTTTGACGAGGAGATCTCTGTATGCTGTTAACTGATGTGAGCGGCAAAGCAAAGCAGCCACACTGTGCACAAATTCAGGGACAAGACATGTGTATGTGTTGTCAGCCTGGCAGTAGTGATAAGCAACAACCTGCAGAATTTAAAAAATAAAAAGCATTACCCTTTCAGTATTTCAGCTGGTTACTAGTTAGTGCAGTTATGACAGTATTATTAAATTTCTCTCTCAACTACAAAATACTTTTCAGTATTAGATCCAACACTACAACAGGTCTCTGATGGCCTGGGGAGGAAGCGAGGAAGGCAATGAAATAGTTTTTTGACCTCACAGAGTACACAGAGAGGAGAAGAATCAAAGTGTCAGATTCTAGCAGGAAAACATAACAATCTGAGTTTGTGGCATTTGAATACAGTGGGTAAGGAGCTGATTGAATAGCACAAGAAAAGTCACCGGATGGTCTGACTAGGCAACCTAGTAGCTGTAGTTTAACAACACGATGTCCCACACTAACGACCTAAGGACTAATTTGATCATCATCAGGCAAAAGTAAATGACAAATAGTTATTAAAGTTAATAGTTATAATAGTTACTATATAGTTATTAAAGACATGCTTACATAAGCAAATGGAGAAATAGGACAACTGGCTTTATTCCAAGTTTTTCAAAGCTGTGTATTACTTAAAAATAAACCAGGACATAACCCATATTTCTCTGGGGAAAAAAACCCAACCCAACAAACCGAACCACATGGAAAACATGGTGTTCACAGTGAATAAAAAGCCTGCATTTCGGTGGCTTTCATAACACTGCTTCAAACAAATATGTATCCCTTTAAAGACTACATATATTAAAGATCTCACGTTTTCCCCACAATTATTCATATAAAATGTGCAATTCAGACACTCGTTAGGCAAAAAATAAACACCCAACATAGTAATCTAATACAAAAATGACTTCGGACTCTCAGAGTATGGAAAATAGTAGAACTACATTCAGACTCAACCTGTATCATAGCATAGAGATGGGTTATACAAGAGTCAAACCTTTTATATTTTATCTTTCCCCCTCCCCAGATTTTGCTTTTGGAAGGTACACTCAGCAGCTCCCTGTAGAGAACATATAGCCCCTTTGGCAAGGAAAGGATCCCAACCACCCACACAAAACTGTGGAGAAGTTGTTAAGGTAACTCTTCCTGAGACAAAGGAGGAGTCAGGTGATCACCTGACAGGTACAAGAGGCGGGCAGCTGGTTTCACCAGCCAAACAGAGCCATCATGCAGAGATGCCCAGGTGCTGCCCCTCTCCCAGCACTGCCCTCTACCTCCCAGGGTGCTCTGCAAAGCAAGCTGACCCCCACGTTAGAGGGGATCACTGAACATCTATTAGGAAGTGAAAACTCACCTTTGAAGCAAGGCGTCTCACAGAATCCCCCGTTTGAGTTTTGCATTCAGAAGTACCAGGACAAGTCAGAGTCTTCATTGTATTGGTGTCACCTGATGGAGGGGCACACAGGGGTAACTGGCTTAAGGGAATCTCCTGACAGGAGTCACCACCTGCTTTTAAAACGCAACAAACACAAGAGAGATGAAATTTGCTGATAGCAGATTGCTGTGTAGGAAAACACCACAGATTATCTTCACTACTAGAATAAAAATTGAAACTGAGCAATACCATTAAAAGAAGCCTGTAACTCGTCTGATAAATACAGGCACACGTTTGCAACTTCACAATTTTAAAACAACTCGACTGAGTTTTAGCTCAAAACTATAGAATTACTGAAAGCAAAACCATGCTGATGTGAGTGAAGTTTCCTTCAGAAAATTACACATACAATGCCTCATTTGAACTAGTAGTTACTATATGACTGAACTCCCAGGAAATTTATCATTGCTATTATTAATAACAGTATTTCAAATGTCGGTAGGGGAAGTAGCAGTAATGACAGTCTCACCATCCTTCCAGTAAATGTCCAGTAAATGGACTGGTCTGGTACCAGGATGCTACGGATCCCAGTAGAAGACAGAAGGGGTTTCTCCATAGCTTTATTCTCACCTCTATAAAAATTCTATGGAAAGCAGACACAGCAGGGCATGCAGCAGGAAAAAAGAAACCACTCATTGCTCCCTTTCCAAACTCGTGGGAGACAAAGCTACTGCAGTCACATCCTCAGAGTCTGGGGTACACACTGCCTGACAAAAGGAAGAGATCCTGCACACTGCCTCCATGTTACCACCTCTCTGATGGGCTGAGCCCACATTATATCATGTTGAAGGTATTTGTCAGGACATAAAATTTTAACTCCTTTCTTTGCTCATTGGAAGAAAAATATGTTTGCTAAAGACTTGATGAGGCCTGACTACTTTAAGCCAAAAAAGCAAACATGTGACTCCTGTTGTCAGCATGCTAACAAAGACCATTACCCAGAAAAGGAACATACTTTTAGGAGATGAACTAGGGCTATTGGAAGCTATTTGCCTCATGCGACTTCCGTGGCAGCTGAGTGCCACCAGTCGTGAAATGACTGCAGTCTTCCCAAATCCCACATTTCCAGTAATGACTGCTCCCCTGTTCTCTGCTGGGTCAGGGCTCTGCAGCTTTTCTTCAATGGCATGAAACAGCCATTCTCTTCCAACAAACACCGCGTCTGTGGTTATGCTTGGCACCTCGAACAACAGCGGCTTCAGCAAAATGTCCTGAGGCTTATAGGGGATGAAACGAGCTGAAAAGACATGTCAGGGAGGAAAGTTTATTAGAAGAAACTTGGCATCACTCAAACAGCACAGTTTCAGAAGGTAACATCATTTTGAAGCCTTGTTACTATCAGTCATAATCAGACATTCTAGTGCTTTCATAGTGAAAACAGTAAAATCTGATAGTCTCAGTTCAGGTCATTTCCAAAATTTTTACATTAATTAAATTGTAAAGGAAAGAAGCTACAGGTATAATCTGATTATTTTTTACAATTGAACTCAGTAAGTTGTAGAATCCAAAAAGTTTTCTTAAAAATACATTAATAATTCTACAAATGGGGAAGCACCATTTTTCACTTTTAGAGTGAACTATGTGCTGTGCATCTCTCCATGTTAGGACTTCAAATCTGTAAAGACATTTTCAGAGAAACAGGAAAAGGTACAGAGAATAAAATAATTTTTCTGTTTTTAAAAAAACCCTTAAAGTAATACAACAAAATTACTACCTTGTTTTCCTGTACTTTTGAAGTCAGAGGATCAGAAGTTACACCTTTGCTTACTTTGAGCTATACATTTGGGAAACACCTGACAATTTAGGGAAGAATTTGGGTTTGGTCGCATAGAATATGTTAAAATTTACAGGAATAATATTCACTAATAAAATGATCTAAAGATTCATTAGCCAAATCTAGTGCTACACAACTGCTGTTTCAGCATTAATCTATGACCATGAAAAGCCATAAATGGAAGAGGGCAGCATAGCATCTACATATGATCCTCAAGATCAGTTTTACTAGAAGCTTGCTTAAATTTTTCTGCTTTTAATTGTTATTGGTTCTAACAGATGCACACACATTCAATCTCTAAACCATAGCATTGTGCAGGGAAAAGCGTAAGTAAGCATCTTATTGGCAGACATGGAGAGCGACTTGTCAGGAACACTCTAAACACTGTGGGACAGGGCTGTTTACAAAGATCACAGACCACCCACATTACAAACTACTGAAGGATTGTATAAATGTGCCATACAGATGCAAATGTAAATATCTCTACCTTCCTGCTGCACTCTTCCGCCAGCGGTGTTGTGCCAAGGTAAGCGAATTGAAGTTCGTAAGGGAGCATTCCTTTGTCCATCCAAATAACTCAAATCTTCCAATTTGGTTGAACTTGTTGCTAGAGTAATAAAGAATTTAAGCTTTTTTTCTCTCAACACAAGTTACAAAGAATGTTATTATTTATGACAGTTCTTCATCAACATGTTACTTAGAGAAGTTTTTCTACACAATGGCAAAAAAGTCATTCATGCTGAAACATTTACAAAATGCATTTCAATCAAGCTCACTAAAGATTTAAACGGTTTTCCCCCTTAAAATGGCCCTCAGTTCTCACATTAAGACAGTCTCCTTTTTTATTGTGTGAAGCACCACATTAGTGAGGTTGAAGTGTTAGCACAGGTTCAGGTATTACCTGCTAACACATTACCTGTCACCAGGCAGGGTCCTGGAATAACTGATGGACTTCTGAAGTGTTTCAAAAGTCCTGACCTAATCAATACCTACCAGAAAGCATGGTAACAGCCCTCTGGATGACAGTTTTAAACAGCTTAGTTAATGCTCATCTATTCAGAACATAGGCTCTTTTCTTTTTATCCTATAGAGATACTTTCATACTAACAACACAAAGATTCAACAGAAATGTTCTATCATTAAGAACACTCTTGTTTTCTGCCTCAGGACCTTACCTGCAACAGAGTTTGGACGAGGCATTATTACAGAGCCAGAACTCTGAGCATAAGGAAGGGGACCCTCTCCTGTAGATACTTCTTTTGGCAAATTCTCAGAAGATCCAATGGCTTCCTCTTCTGCAACTGGTGAACAATTATCTGTTCTTCGATCATGGCTCAAGCCTTGATGTCTTCCAGCTCTGAGGCTCCCATCCTTACTCCATTCTAAACTGGATCCACTACGATCATCATTTTCTGATGAACTTGTTATAGTGGCTGAAAGAGTGAAAAACATGGCACACACATTAGGATTTTCATTCTCAAATGGCATTGTGGAACACAAATGACAAAACCTCAATGTTGTTCAGAGGTCTGTCTCACCTAAAATACATAATTACATCAGGATCACAATAAGCCTGCACTCATATACGTGGCAAACTAATCTTGATAGAAACCTTCCAGCAAGTGAGCTATTTACTGTTCCTTTCTTAAGTACCTACTACATTTCACTGTCAGAAAGAGCAAATAAGAGTAGATGCACGACGGATCACAACCATTATGGATCAGTAGAGTATACAAATACAATTTCATATTATATTAAACATACTGATTTATGTTTTTAAAGTGTGCTGCAGTAAAAATCAGAGGCTCAAATAAAGGCTTTGGCTTGGGGGGGGAGGTTTCACCATGGTTGTCATCATAAACCAATCAGAAAACATTTATAAGTTACTTCTCAATACTGTGTGAAACTCTGGCAGTAAGATGTGTTTTTCTGCTATGAAAATTTCATATGCTACACAATAAGCAACACAGACCTAGAGAGATCCTCAGCTACAAGGCAGCTAAGACCACAGAGGTGTTTTTGTACGCTGCGTTACAGAACAGTGGTTTCTACTGCTGCAGTGACTCACTTGATGAGAGACAACACCAACGGCATTATCCAGTGGGATCCACACATGCCAGTTCGGTCACTGACGGTTATCAGTGTGTCTTTAGATGTCTGAGGTTGCATTTAATCAAGGCCTCCTGAAATCATGTGAAGACTGGATATCCCTAAAGGCCTACTTGAATAATGTTTGATAAAATTATGCTAACCCCTTTGCCCAATTAGGAACACTTTGCAGATATATACTCTTTTGTATGATTAACAGTGAAACTACTCTGTTCCATTTAAAAGTTTTTCAACTGCTTATGCTCACAAAATAACTGAACAGTAAGTATTTATTAAAGGTTAAGCCAATAGTCCATGCATTTTGAACACTTTAATGCAACAGAGGAAAATACAAAATAGGATGAAAGGGCATCAGGATCAAAAAACCCCATAAAACTGGAAAAAAAAAAGTCAATACCAATTCAAACAGTAATATCTGTGTGAACTCTGAGTGCTCCCCAGCCTACCAATTTAAAAGTTAAAGCTGTATTTGTGGCTATTCTACACTCAACCGGCCAATTCCTTAAGGAAAACATTTCAGCATACTGGACCGCTAACAAAACACAACCACATGGGTGACTCCTGCAATGCTGAGCCTGATCCAGTCATGAAAGGACCAACTGTTCTTCCACACCACCTGCACTGCAGCTTCAGTCTTGCAGGATGGTAAGGTACTTGTTCAACTGCGTTCTTCCAGCTTCATTCATAAGAAGTAGAAGACCGGGTGCTTAAATACAAAAGCTCATATTCTAAGAAATACCAATAATTTGACATACAACTTAAAGGCAGTAGAAGAAAAAACACCAATTTTCCAGGCATTCTATTATTCTAAGAAATACCAATAATTTGACATACAACTTAAAGGCAGTAGAAGAAAAAACACCAATTTTCCAGGCACTCTATTAATCTTTGCACACACTTAGATTGTACTTCCATATGACAAATTCATTATTTCACTTTTATTTTGTGTCAAAAAAATCTGGCTGCCCATGAAGCACGAAATCTTTAGAACTCCGATTTCTCTTGGAGTGAAATGCAGCACCAGGAAACCTGGCTGCTCAAGACTTCTGTATTGACATAGCAGCAAGAATCCAGCAAAACTTTTATTTTGCAGCCCAATCTTTTCTCCTACTTAGCTCACTGCTGAAGATTAAAACCTGCCTTTACTACTGTTGCGTCAAACTCAGTAGAAGCAAAGAAGAATTCAGCTACAGCAGTAAAACACAGGAAAATTAAGGGAAACCTGAACTGTAAGTAAAAAAGAGGAAAAGGGAGAAAAAGACAGATTTCCCATCAGTCTGCTGGTCCTGAAAGCATAGCAGGAATAGAAATACAAAGGAGGCCCACATAAAGTAGGCATGAAAGAACAAGCTATTTTCATGGTTGGATGAACTTTGTCAAAGACATTAGAGAACATATACTTGCTAAACTTAATTTAAAATGCGCATGTGCTAATAACAAATCTGAATGCACAGATACATTTGTATATAAAAACCAAAAGCACAGGTCACTTATCAGAAAGGTGCCTCTTCTTTCCCTTCTTGGTTTCCTGCCTTTAGAGATGTAAGGGGTGCTGCCATGGGTGGCCAAGAGATGAGGGGTGTTCAAATTATCCCTGAATCTGAGACATGAACAGCAGCTGTGCAGAAGAGCAGCTGATGACTTTCATGCGGTCCCGCAGCCATGAACCACATGTACTTGACTGAAGGAGCCACAAAGAAATCCCCCCCTTTTCTTGCACTCATACACTCATTCTTCCTTTTCAACAGTTCATTACACAACTCTTATCACTGTTCTAAAATATTTTCTTTAAAATATTGATACTTTCCAGGTTATACAGTAATGATGTTGTCATGCCAGTACACTATTTTTAATGAACATGAGGCCACTCTGCCCTTATTTAGAACATGAACTTATTTAGAACATACTCATGGACTATTTCAAGCCTGTCAAGCATGGCTAGTATGTTCATATCAGTATCTTCATTTGTGCTTTTTTCCCAAAATCAACAATTCGGATATATCCTTTCCCTTACATCAAGATGTTAATGCTATCTCAAAACTAGATCTTATATGAAGTTGATCACAGATTGTTATGACCGCATATCAATCTCACATGGAATGAGTTCACAAAATCATTTTCTTCAACTGAAGCACTGAAGTTCAATACAAGAATCTTTTGACCCATGACAAACAATGTGTCTTAGAGAAACTGATCAGTAAAAATTATTTATACTCAGCTAGTTGGTACAAGGAGCTTGTAAGAGTTGGGCTGTGAGGATGGCTGCCTCCAATGGTCACTGACTCCCCATACGAGATGCACATATACCCTCAACTCAGCCATCTTTCAATGGAGGATCACACAATTTCACCTCCTCCACGATGCCCCATTTTAGCTTCATTTTTCATGCCAATTACTCAAAAGTTGGTGCTGTTTTTAAACAGTTTGATTTAGGCTATTCTCGTAAGAAATCACATCAATTGTTATTTCATCAGCTGGAAATTACACCAATTTCAAGCTCAGCATGCTGTGCTTCACCCTTATGAAAAGCATTGTAAAGACCTCTAAAAGCAAAAAGAAAACAGTCGTAAGAAAACAAGAAATGGAGAAAAACAGAGGAAATTGATTATTTCAAAGGAAAAAGTGGAGAAATTAGAACTGCACCAGGAAAACAAAAGGAGAGAAATACACACCTAACAACAGCAGCTGTTACAGCCAAGACCAGGATTTCAGTCTTTCAAAATGGGATCCAAGGACAGTGTAAAACCAAATGCAGTGACATAAAGCAGCTGTTCAGAGTTGTACACTGAAGTGGAAACTAATTTCTATTACCTGCATTGCTAATGAAGATGCTCACCTATAATCCCACTGTCCTTGCTCTCCAGGGTGGAGCTGGGGGTGCTGATGGTGCCACAGGGACTGCCCTTGTTGGCCACTGCTTTGCCAGCGCAGCTGTTGAGGGTTGAGCAGGGACTGTCGGTGCTGGGCGATGTCGTGCTGCTGGTGAGGGTGGAACACGGACTCACACCTTGGCTGGTGACCGCACACTGCCGTGCGAAGAACAAGAAGCACTTACTGCACAGCAAGCAGGACACTGCTGGGCTGAAAACTAGAGACCTCAAGGTGAGGTAGAATAAGAGCAAAGCAAAGAGCCCATTTTTCAAGTAAAATCTTCAAGAAGTTAAAGCTTTGTCTAGATTTGGAATCTTAATCTTTGATATTACTCTTAAAAAGTGACCTCTGAAGGAAAAAAAGCAAATTTCACAGTTCAGTGGAAGAGCTGCAGTGAGGCAGATTTCTTCTCTATTTAACACTTTACTGCATACCCCTCCCCTCCACCTATCGTATTTATTCTTTGAGTTGAAAAAACCTAGAACTCTTACTGATTTTTCACTATCAGTGTGAAAACCCAAACTGATGCACTAAAATTTAGGAGGGCTGGGACTAAAAGTGGAGAGAGTAAGGGGGAGGAGCAGAGGTTGGTAGTTACTGTGAAGTTTTAGTTAGCGTGTGCGTTTCATGTGGATAGCAGCTGCTTGCTTCTCTCCAATCCCCCCACTCCAAATGACAGAGAAGGACTGTCTGATTGAAGTATACTTCTCAGGAAGAAATAAACACAGCCCTTTCCCCAAGCATGCTCCCAATTTTAACAAAACACTGGCATTCTCCATTCTTGGAAATCACTCAGAACACAAGGCAAAAATTTCCTCCTAAATACTACAGGCAGAGGGAAATCTAGAAGCTATTCACATTCATAGTACATTAGATTTAACCTCTATTTTAGAAATGATGAGAAGTCTATTCAGTTTGTGTGTTTTGAAACTGTGAATTGATCTTGCATTCTTGAGAACAAACACTTGTTACAATTAAAGTCCAATTCTATTACTGTATCTCTATTAAAATGGATGGTATTTTGGTAGGTATCAAGTAACTGCAACTAGCAAATAGAGGAAACAACACTACTCCTCTCTGAAATAAGATGAACATTAAATATATTACATTCCATTATCTTACCATAACTTCGCTTTTCTCTTCCATGTGAGCAGAAGTTGGGATCCCTTCCCCCAGTAAAAAACCCAATCTTGTCATCAATTCTTGTGCTGCAGGAGAACAGCTTGAGTCTTTGTCAGGATTTGCTTTGGAGCAGGAGGAAAAAAGTTGAAAGTTAGAGTCTTATATTTGGAAACTGTAAAAAGAGGTAGAAAAAGTACTACCAAATTGTCCATCAGATTTTTAATTGCTGGTGGGTCTTGGATCCTCTGCATAACTGCACAAATCTAGGGGAGGAAAACCTACCTGCCAGTCAAACAAGAAATGTTTAAGTGCAATCAGTTTATCCCTGGACTGATGAGTGACATAACATGAGTGACATAACAGCAGTATTAAGCTCAAAGCTCAAAGTAGTTGCCACTGCCACTGACTTATAATAAGAAAAGTCAATTTATAATAAAAAACAAGTTCAGAAAAATGCCAGAAGGCCTTTGGTCTATGTGGCATTCAACAACACTGGGACATCACTTTGCCTGCAGTGCATGACCAGCCCCAAGAACTGAGACAGCTCTAAAGATAATGTAGGTGTAATGGCAAGCACCTACTCCTCGCAAAGCACTCTTCCCAATAAAGAATGGAACTGCTCATTTCACAGCTTGTTAGCACAGACTGTGTGAGGCAGCAGCGATGCTGATGTGGCAAGCCAGCTGAACAGACACTCACCGTTCGCACTGGGCTCTCCTGGGTCCGACCCCTTCGGCAGTGGCAGAGCTGCCTCACCTGGCACTCTGGGACTTTCCACATACTTGGGCTTCCTGACTGGACCTGCAATGAGAATGAGCTGAGCATCTCTAACTTTTTCCAGATGGAACACAAGCTTCCTATGTCCTGTATCTATTCTCTATGATGTAAAAAACAGCAGAGGAATTACTTCTGACACATAAAGATCAGCAAGCTGCCGCACTTCCACTCTCGTGAGAAACATATGCTCTGGACTTTTCAGAACACCCAGTCTGCTAGCAAACAAACCCAATGTATGTTGTGTGTAAGATGCACACTGTATGCAACCCCAGTAGGTGGTTTCCCCTCTTCCTCAGTGCTGGTGTGTAACTCAGGACTACAACTCAGATGCTCAACTACTCCTCCTCCTGCTCTGCACTTCCCACGCTAACAGAGCAAAACCCCTACAGGGAACACTGCAGAGGGACTGTGGGCCTGATGCCAACTGTCCCACATCACCCTTAAAAAGCAGCTTTCCCTTTCTTCAGTCTGGGTCTTCAAAAAGCACCCTTCTCCTTGGCTCAGAATTCAAAGGCACACCAAAGCTCTCCCACACATCTCACACTTTGTTTATTAAAACCCCACAGTATATTTAGGCTGCGGCACTTCAGCCATATTAAGCATCCCATCTTTCCTGCTGGAAGCAGCCTCAGATGCAACATTAAGTCTCTGAAAACTACATTGATTTCTTGCTCATTTTCCTGAACACTTTAAGACTGATGACTACTTTTAAAGACAAGTTGCATCTCTCCAGAGTGGCCTCAGGCTCCCAGGGTCACACTGCCACTGAGCTGGGAAGGCCTGGCCACCCCATCACAGGGTAACATACATCATTTGCCCAGAACAATCTGGACGGATCCATCTTCTCTTTCAAATTTCCCCCTAGAAGTGCAACATTGGAACATGTTGACAACTTAATTTCTCAGCTAAGAAACACTGCACAGGAAGTGTTAGTCCACTTCTTACACCAACAGCTCAGCACCAACACCAGAGGGAGCTCTTCCAATGCTGTCTAACAAAAATAAGGGGGCATTGGCCCTGATGAAAGCTGCTAGAAATGTTCCTTTGAAACAAAATCACATTCTTTAAGGAGACAACACCTGTCATCTGTAAGCAGAAGTATAATCAAACATATTAAAGTTGGACAACAAAAAGCAATCATTCTAAAAAACCAAAAAAAAAAGGTGAAGCAGTCTTAAAATTAGATCAGAATGGAAATATCTTCAGGACGCATTTTTAACATTCATGCTTTAAGCTGGGGAGGAGACCCTTTACTGAATTTTGTTCCTCACAAACTGCTGTGGAAGTGACTTACAAACCTGAAGGAGAATTCGAGGTAAGTTTATTTTCACACACTGATCTAGAACAGGACATATGAATTAAACCTCGGATGAAAAAGGACCCATTTAAATGTGAACTGCATCTGCAGAACAGCAGCTCTTTTCCAGAAGTGTAAGATGGCTGAAACAGGTCTGATGGAAGGTTCATCTGGGACAGGGCTTTATCAGCAGCAAATGCAGAGGAATCGAAGTAAGGGAAAACACACTCCCTGCTATGCTCTTGTGACTGCTGCTAAGTGTTAAGCTGCTAAGTGCCTCGTTTCCTGGGGCAGAAGCAGTCATTTGCTCTTTAAGAGTTCTAGATGGATTTTCCTTCCAGGAACTAACCCCAGCCTTTCTTTCACAACCTGCAACATCTGCAGGCAAACACAACGCTACTGGACACAGTAACTGCACTGTTTGCTTTTCACTACAATTGTCTTTCTTCCAGGTGGACAAATACCAGTCCAGTCTATTACCATGACTTCTCCTTCGGCGCTGCTCCACATCGTCAGTCATTCCTGCAGCCTGTTCTAGGTCTGTCCTAAATCTAGTGCAGACTTTTAAAGTTTGTATCACCAGAGTTACACCAGTCTCCTCCCAGGGAGGACAAACTACAGATTTATACAATTCCGTAACAACGCTTTTGTAAAGCCATCTATTTCTTTGCTAGTAATTCTTAATGCTTTTTGATTGCAGAAGAGCTGATTTCTCAAAAGACCATTGTAACTTGTGCACCTCCATCGTCTCCCTCCCATCAGCACTAAGTGGATCTCTGTAGCTGTACTGACCCTAGGGATTGCCTGATGCAGGGACAGAACCTTGGAGCTGGGACAGCTTAGTGCAGGAAGAACAGCCTCCCAGGGTGCCCAAGGGTGGGGCACAGAACTTCAGCCTGAGATGAAAGCAGCTCTCTCACCTAGACTGGTCTCAAAAATCAGGTATGCGGATTAATTTGCTTATTTATTAGAAGTTTTAATTGGAGTTCAATTTCAAAACTAACTAAAGTTCTGTTGTACATTTATGGAAGACTCTCCCAGCCGCCACCTCTGGCATCCACTGATGGAAATTCACTGATTTCAAAGAAAACCTTTCTCTGTTCAAGCATTACTGTATCATTAACTTAAGACAATGAACACTTTCAAGGGCAGCCACAGTATCTTTCATTCATATCTTAAACTCCACAAGGCTTTTTTTGGAATATCCTTTATAAATCAGTATTTTCATTCTTTTAGTTGAGCCGCCTAAATCAGACTACAATCAACTACTACCCCTTTAAGACAACAAATACAGGTTTAGCTGAATACCTGTAAGATTACCAATGCAAACAGTGTTCATTCTGCCTTTGCAGAAGAAACTCAACTTACTGTGACAGTTTTCCATGTACTGCTCCCCTTCCCAGGATTATCCTGCTGACAACTTTTTCTTTGTTCTGTTTGTCTCTGCTCTTTTATCCACCTTTTCCTCAGTGAACTATTTTAATAAGTTCCTGATTCCAAATGAATCAGTAGCTTTAGTTTGCCAGTGATTTCAGGCTCCTTAGTGATGTAAGATATAATTTCTCTCAGATTTTTTAATAGCTAGAGTTGATGACTGAACTGGGGCCAGAAACACTTGTACATGCCAAGCTCTCCTCATAGAGCAAAGCTCCCATCTCCTATGCAAACAGCTAAAGCACGATATATGTCTGTCCATCAGTCTGTCCCTCACCCAAGGACTATGCAGCCCTCCCTGTCCCTGTCACACCTGCCCTCACCCTGCAGTGTCCCCATGACCTGGGCACACACCTGCCCTCACCGTGCAGTCCTGCTGAGTCCTCATACTGGGCCAGGGACACTCACTGGTACCAGTGGGGACAGGCTGTGACCCAGCACGGAGGGACTGAGCAGCTGAAACCCCAGCCTGGCCCCCAACCTGGGGCCAGCACGCCAGAGCAGGGGGATCAGGATGGGACACCGGATCTCAGGGCAGCAGTTTCCAGAGCCACCAAACCCACAGTGCTGTGCTCATCCAGGGGGTCCCCGGACCAGCCATTTCCCAATCAATCTGTGTGGTCGCAACAAATTTCTTGAACTTGCTAAACATTAAGGTACCTGAGTGCTTTTCTCATGGGCCAACCCTGAGAACTGGTAATTACTTTATTCATGGAACAAATACGCCTATGATGGAATAAAATCATCTTAATCCAAAGGGACAGAACAAAAGCACTACACTCCCCACAGTACCTCTGCAGCTAATCCATACCTGATAAAGCATCTGCCTCTGAGTCACCTGGAGCAGAAAACTACACCAGTATACAATACTCAGAGAGGAAATCATCCCAAGCATAACATTTTTTTCCCATTTGTGCAATTTTAATTAAAGAAGAGAAACTCAAAAAAATCTGAAGCAATCTAGAAGGTACAAAAACCTTCAAAATTAGCAAATAATCATATGAATAAGAATGTGTCTGACAGGAATGGGGGAAGAAGACCTCTTCCATTACTTTAAATTATAAATTAAACAGTTTCTGTTTGGATTTATACACTGCCTGAATGTAAATTTACGAACTGGCCTTATATTTTGTCCATTGCTGTTGTTGCTGTTTTTCATGTGGTTCTACTGCTAAATGTAAATTACAAGAATTTACAAAGTTGTTAAAAATATTTGCAATACCTTTTGCTTAACAAGACATACTCTAAGATTCTTTCAGGCCCCCTCTATCTATGAGTGTGCAACTTTCTAAAAAGGTAAGAAAATTACGTCTAAAGCATACTTTCACCATTAGATAGATCACTTTTGTTGGATTGCTGGTTTTCCAAAAGTTTGATGTGATGGATAACCAGATGGTGAGTGGATGAAACATTAATAGAAGGAATAAATTTACTCCAGTCCCAATCAAAATACTAACACATTTTTAAAGAAATGACAAGGGACAGCAATACTCGTGGCTCTGGTAGGAGAAAAGCCAAGCAGAGGTGCAATCAGAACAAAAAAGCAAACCCAGAATTATACCTCTGAAGCTACAGATCAACACCCCATTGGAAAAATGTAAAAAGGGCAATGAAACAAAGAGCAGTAAAAGCAACTTGTCACTACATTAACTTACATTTAAGCTTTTTCTGCTCTAGACACCACCAACTTGAGTGAAATTCTGTGAAACAGTCTGAATGTCAATACCAGTTAACCAAAAATATAAACTACTATACAGTGCATTTCTTACTGCAGAATGTTTTCCATGCATTATTTAACAATGAAAAACAATTTTTATCCATGGATGACACAAACATAAGATCAGCAAACACAGAAGCAGGAGCAGATAAACATCAGCCAGAGTAGACAAATTTCCTAGAAAAGTAGGAATGTACTGAGAATGACACCCTCAAATACAGACATTTTCACGAAAATTAGTGCAAGTAAGTAGTGATTAACTACAGCTTTTAATTTTGAATTTATAACTGTGAAACACACTACCAGGAAAATCTATTTTTAATTTACTCACCAAAAATTTTAACCAGAACTACTCACACTCAATGAAAAAATTATGAAGAACTCTTCATAAAATCTGGGTATCTCATAGTGAGCATACTCTTTGATCATTACCATTGAGAATACATACAGTGCATTGTTTCAGTCTAATAGACACTAAATAGAATTTTATTTCAGGGAAATATACAAGGATATCACCTGATATATACCTGACCATCAACACGCCAGGGTTGGATGGGCAGAACCAAAGGCAGAACCAATAACCGTATGTCAAGGAACAATCTTTCTTCTGTTCTATCACACAGTTTCAAAGACTTCAAAAAATATTAATGAATCTAAACCAAAAACCACATCTCTAAGTAGTTGCTTTTCTTCACCTGTAAACTGAGACAACTGAAATCAGAATTTTGTTCTAGCATTGTTAGACAACTTCATCATTACAACCCAACTTCAGAACACTACTTCACCTTCCTGTGCAATCCCTTCTGCTTTCACTCACCATATCCTGAAAGATCTGTAGCTTGTAATGCTACTGAAACAGAGAGCTTTGAAATCAGGTTATTAGTATGACCTTGTTACTACTTTTGCCCCACATACTAGACAGCTAATTTATATTAAATCATCTTGCATTTGTTAGTTTGTTGAAAGTCAAAGGAATAGCACAATATTTCTGTCAGCTTCCTATCACCTAGTTAGGTCTTTGTACAAAATAATGATACATAAATGCCAGTGCATTCCCAGCACTTTAGAATCTTAGGGGATCTTTTCCTTTGGCTGTGGATCACAGTGAAATGACTTTGCAGTCATTGTGACTATGGCTTTTCAGTCACAACTCATCAACTGTTCAGCATTTTCTGTGCTGACACAGCCCAGCTTTTGACAGTGTTCCCAGACCTTATAAACTCAAACCTGTTGAGTGTCTGCACAGACAACAGGAATATGGACAGTTTCACTTGTCTCCCTAGCTCACTGGGGACTCCAGTGACCCCAAGTGATGTTAGTGTGATGGAATGATTTCTATGCACAGAATGCTGATAAAAGGAGCACCGTGGGACCCCATATTTAGCCTGCCTCACACACCAGTGCGTAGGCACCACTAAGGCCAACAATTAACAACTTTCTTGTCACTTTCACAGCAATTAATAACTTTCACATCTATGGAGATACAAATATAAGAAATGAACTGTAAAAGTCACGAACACTGCTCACTCTTACACAGTCACTAACACACGCACAACCAAATGTTTTTGCAGCAGTCCTCTGATACACTAACCATAAATAACCAGGTTTAATCATAATCAGACACTTCAATATAAGTATCTGCAACACCAATTAGAATAAGTTTGTGCCATATGAAATAATACATTCTATTTAATAACCAATTACTTTTTTAACCTGGGAACATGCACTGCTCTTGTTCTCGTTGCAGAAGTTTTATATGATTTTACTATGTTATTTTATTTTACAATTATCAATAACTGACTTAACATGTTATGAAGATTTTAGTTGGTCATTATTTCATCTTACCTGGAGACTTCTTGTTTGCTCTTGCCTGCATCAGATAGGACTGGCGTGGCAGCAGAGGCGAGGATGGCAGTGACATTGAGACTCCTTTGGCCAAGTTCATTCTGGAAGTGTCCTCGGAGCCTGGCTGGTTGCCAATGGGGAAATCTGCATTGTGGCCAGATGTTGCTGTAACCTGTGAGGCATTCTCTGGGCAGCAGTCAACTGCTAAAAATAAAATTTTGTTATACATTAGGTGATATGCCAAAATAAACAGCATAGAGTTGTATCGAAATACAAGTATTTAACACAGGAAAACATCTGCCAGCAACAATTGAGTACGACTTGCCCTACTGTGCCCCCTCCACTGCAGAATCCAGATAACCACCGGGAAAATGTAGATACACAAGTAAGCAACATTTTAATTTAATGTAATAAAGACAGAAAGGGGGAAGAAAAACCTCACTTTCAACTGAGTCAGTACTTTTCAGATTTCATCCTTAGGGTTAACATCAAATTTCCTACAAAGATAAAAGTCTTATGCTTCTCACACAGCAATTTAACATTAGGGAAACAATACTAGAAAAATGCACGAGAAATAGCTGTTAAAATACAACTTGTTACAACACTTAAATATTAGCAGATGCCACACAGTGATAAACACAAAATCCCAAAATTACTTGTTACTAACTTAAAGGCTAGTAATTTAAAATATTTTAGCCACAGAACAATACCTTAAAATTCCATGGCATTGCCTGGTGTCTACCAGAATATAAAACCAACTGTGTCAGTTCTGGAGTGGAAGGAAGATGACCTCTCACAAGTTCATGAGTGTCAGACAAACACATAAGGGAAGGTCCTGTGAAACCCCACTTCTGTCTTTTTAAAACCTCTGAGTTGTACATTTGTACAACTCCACTGCCAAGCAAAAACCTTTAATAACCATCAATCAACACTGGAGTTCTTACTCAGTGGTCAAAGTAACCACAGAAACAACTTAAAAGTTTCAAAAACCACACACAAAAAGCTTGGAGAATGAAAATCAAATCCCGGTTTAGTTTCACCTAGTGATGCAACTGAATGACAAAATCTGATTAACAAAGTAGGTTTTCTTCCTTTAAATACAAAAAGACACAAGGATGGCTGACTACAATAATGATTTTGTAGAACTTAATATCCTAAAAGAGAACTTGAACTTTATGATTAAACCAATCCTATTGAATACGGAGGATAACTAGAATGGAAACCTTCACAGTGTCTACATCAGTATTAAACATAATAAAATACATATAATTCTTCATTCAATATAAGTTGCTTAGAAACCAGAAAAATGCCAACTACTTACAAAAATATGTGCAAACTGAGTTTGATACAGATGTGGGAATTCAGATTATTTTACCATGAAGGAATAGGACCACAACCTTTACAACAGAGAGAGCTAAAACAATGAACATGCAGACTCCTTGATCCTGGATATTGAGAGCAGCTGCAGAGCAAACTTCGTTCCATGGACTCACTCGAACAGGGCCTTCTGAGATAGACAAAACAGGCTTTCTCTCCCTTAACCTTTCTACTGAAGTAAAACAAGACTCCCAACCCACTTCAGAAAAATATCTGATATAAAATTGTGCTACAATGGAAGAAATGTTAAATTCTGAAGTTCTGCTTAAGATGTTTTAAAAAGAAAAAAAGTGCTAACACTGCAGGATGCTGTTGCTGACCAAGGCTCCCGGCAAGCCCCATGGAGTGAAGGGCACCACCACATCCAACACTCAGATGTGCTTACATGTTACTACTGACAGTCTTACCAAACTCCACCCTGCTTCATGGGATGGGTTTCACCTGAACAAATATTAAGAAAGATGCGACTTTACAGACAAGTTCAGAAGGAAATTACATGTGGGAAAAAACAACAATTGCAAGTCATCCAAACTGGAAAGCTCCTTCCAGAAACAGGCATCTCTGTATCCAAGTAGTAAGAAACTGTTTAAGGATTACCAAAACCAGTGGGTATGATATTCTTTCAATAGAACTGACAGGCAAACATACACAGAACTCTGTAACATGGCTCAGGGACTGAGTATAAGGTACTCCATTTTAATTGTAAAACACTGACCCTTTCCCTTTAAAGGTTCTGTGTCTTTCAAAATTGAAAAGCCTATATGTGTGTGTGCGCTTGTCTATACGCAGCCAGTTCAGCTTTGGGAGAGGGCAATCCAGGAGGGCTTGGGGAGCCCAGCGTCCCAGTCTGTCCAGTTAGGACGAGGCACCCAGCTGCACCACTACCAACACTGCCCAGGAGCTGCAGAACCGTTCCTGCCAAGCGGAGCCATCCATAGCCAGCCTTCTGTGACGGGACACAGGCTGCTGGCATGGAAAATACATGCAAGAGGGAAGAGCAACATTTAATTCTTTTGCTCTTGAGACTCTGGAAAGACCAGAAAAAGGGAGAAACTAGCATGGAATGGGAAGAAAACTCATTACAGCCTGAGTAAAGGAAGCAGTGAAGTGCACTGAGTGAGAAATAACCCAGGCAAAATTCAAATAAAAGGTTTAAATGGACAACCTTTGCCAACTCTGCTAGTACTTGACATTATTTGCTCACTTTCTGGCATTTATTTCTGCACCCTGGATTACTTTATCAGTACACAAAATACTAACATTCTCTTGTAGCTCATAAAAAAATTTTTTTAAAAGAAAACAGTGATAAATAGAGGTTACTCGGACCACTGAACTAATCTGCATATGTGTTTCAAGGGCAGGATCTTTTTGGGGGAGAGGGTGTTTATATGTACATGGGATACATCACTGTAATTAGCTTCTGGGAAAAGACATTCATCACATTAAATACTCAGTGCTCAGCAAAAAAGCTTAAGCTCTTAAATAACTGACAACAGCAGCTGAAAGTGGGCAAAGCAACACACGATAATCAAAATCAGTTCCATATTTTAAGCATGAAACAATGCTTCTTCTGTTGCAAGATATTTTTAGAGTAACAACAAACAGTCAAACTGAAACTTGAAAATATTCCAGTTGAAGTTCAACGTTCCAGGCAGTGGATGTGTACTTTAGGCACCCCAAATTCCCTTTGTTCTTAAAATTCCAAACCTAATATCACAGAGCGTTTGGACAGAAAAAGCCAACTGAATTTGCATGTTTAGATTTAAAAAGACAAACTTATTTTATTTAATGGCTTTTCAATTTTCCAGAATGCTACCTGAAGCCTTGATGCCCCCAGCTGGGTTCTAAGCATATTAGTCAGAAATGCTGAGTGAGATGTAATGCAAGACAGGGGGCTTCAAACCTGCATTTAGCTGACCATGGTCGCTGAGAATCAAACATTCACTGCTGCCTACAAGTAATTCTTAAGACATTCCGTTTTAAAATAAAGATTAAGTAGTGGTTTTAGGTCTTAAGAAAAGATAAGGCTTCTCTGCATAGCAACTTCACTTTGAGAGCAGCCATTTAGTTGCCACTAGCAATAAAAACAATAAATAAACAAATAATAAAAAGCCCCAAACTAAAAAATAAAACAAAACAAAACCCCCAAAACCCAGTGACAGTGAATTTCAGCACATTTCTGTTTTATCACCCCCAGTGCTGCATGTCAGGCTTGTAACAGGGGCCTTGGCTGAAAGGAAAGGGAGGAAGTAAAACACATATGGTAGAACACCATATGAGATCATGCCCCTGAAAGACACTTTAGTTATGAAAAAGAATACGAAGTATATTCTCAGCTTCTTAATTGTATCTGATGATATGAATAAAAGGAAGGAAATTCCAAATTCACAGATTTCATCCAACTTGTTCAGTATAAAATATTCCTAAAGAGCAAGTCACACAAACAGAAGTAACTAACAATATGCCAATCTACAATGGAACATAATGCAGAAATAAAGCATTCCTTTTATACAAACATTCAAAAGTCTGTACACTCATATTTAAGTCAGATACTTACATGAAGACACCTGAATACAAGGATACCAAAACCAAACTAAGTCTCAAAGAGTACTGCAAAAATTTAAGTCTGATCTACCATATCTGAGTCAAACAAGACACAAGAAAGATTTATTAATATGGACCCTTTTTGCGACCAAATTAAAAGAAAATCTGAATATGCAGGCAATCACTGAAAGTCTGATGCATACAAATCCATAAGCACTTGAGTAACTTTTATTTCAGAAATCAAAAGCATCCATCTTGTTTCACCAGATTCTCTGCCTTTAAAGCTCTACACTGGTACATTTTAACCATTAACTTTTTGTTGACATAATAATCTGTCCCTTGTTATTTGAGCATTACATTAACGTCTAACAAGCCTTGAAGCTGAAAAACCTAAAAGTCCCAACTACTTACCACACTGAATTTCTACTGACATCAATGAAGTTTTCATGCATACCATGTACTACATTTGATGTTCAACTTCTGATGGGATTTAGTGCAGGAAGAACACTGCAAACTAAGCACAATACTGCCATTATTCGTGTTCCTTCAGGCCTGATATTGGGTCAACAGAATGACAATGTTCATGCTGCTAGAAAGCGATCTGAAATAACTGAGTATGTTCCATAGAAACTTAATATACAGGATTTTCTTTTCTTTTTAAATCAAAATACATTACATGTATTTTAAACCGAACGAGCCTTTGCTTAGTTAGTTAAAAAAAAAAGGCAGATTCCCAAATGCAGGCAAGTTGCTGACTTTGGGACAGTTAAAAAAAAAACCCATAATTATATACTGGAAAGCAGCTGGCTGTACAGAAACCCAAGAGAAAATACCAATACAAATTTTTCTCTGAAGCATTTTTAAACATTTAAGGATATGTAGCTCAGTAGAATTTCTAAACCAATCATAATTTAAAAGTATTTTTGTTTATATTCTGAATCTTATTATGTATACTCTTTATACTATCACCTCATCACAGGCACAGACAGGACCTACAGGTAACCTGGTAGGACTTGAGTTTGAACAACAGTCTTCTGGTTCTGATTGCTTGAACTGTGTCAACATTTCTGTGCTATACTAAAATAAAAACAGCCAGCTCCTTTCAGCTGAGGCCAGAGGCAGAAAATCTCCCAGTGGTTACAGAGGTCAAGTTAAAAACCTCAAGGAAATAAACTGGACAGCAAGTAAACCTCAACTTTGAAAACACAGGAGAGAGACCAGAAAGACACAATTCTACGGTAGGCAGAAAGAAACACAGGGCAGAAATAAAGACAAAGAGTTGAGATTATCTTAATCTAGAAAATAAAGTCCATTAGCAAAGCAAGAGGCTAAGAGCAAGGAAAGAGAATGTGCGCCCTCAGCAAAGGTCACAAGGCCCAATGAGTTACACCAGAGACAGCTGCGCCGCATCCCACTGGAGAGACACCTCCCAGCAAATCTCTGGAAGACTTGGAAACTCTGCAAGAGTTTAAAGAGGTGATATTTATCTGATGACAATAAACTGACAAAGAGGACAAAGTACCACTTTTTACTTTGTTTCTGAGACAGAGACTAAAAACCTTGAGAAACAAGGGGAAACTGGGAGTGACTGCTGTACATTTCCAGCTCAATGCAGGTGAAACACATAAACCCGCTGATTACTTTCTGGAACACAAAAATTAATCTTCCTGTTTATCCTCTTCCTGCTTGGTTTCAAACATTCCCCAGATAGTTTTCTGTTACTTAAAGGTGACAGGTGCAGACTCTGGGTTTTTCCCCCTCACGTTCTGTCCTTTACCAGGTATGTACATCACTAATGGAAGGAAAGACAAGACAAAAGAAAAATCAACTTACAGCTAGTTATCTCTGTCGTATGGAAGTAACTATGACTGAAGAGCTGTAAAGACAAGCTGCTTCATGCTGCAGAAAACCAGAAAAAATCTGGATGATTTTTTTTCTGTCATCTGGATGATGACAACCAGAAAAAGTTGTATGTCTGGGTAAAAAAATTGGTTTGTTTGAAATTTTGTTCCTTTGGCACATCTGTTTACCTAAGTAGGATACCAACCGCCTTGTCTGCAAATCTACATTTAGAGATAAGTTCAGTAAATTTTGCTTACAAAAGCTGTTCTGCACATAACTTGCTGCCAACATAGCTCTTTTCACCTTTGTTCATGTATGTTTGCACAAACTGATAATTACATATGCGCATGTTTAAACACACTGATTTTGCTTCATTTAGATTTTACCTAATCCTACAACAGGCACCCACCTACCTATCAATGCCTCCCAGCCACATCTAAATAAACCCATTTTAACAAAACAATTGTAAAAGAATTTCTACTGAAGCAACTGCAGACTTGGAGCCCAGCTATTGTACCTCTAATTAGTTTTTGGTGCTGCCTGAAGCATCATTTTTTCCAAAAATGACATTCTCACGTGACAGCCTTCCACCTGATCAAGGCAGAAGTTATTTTTACAAAGATACTCTACCACTCTTCAGCAGAGCACTTCAGTCTCTCTCTCAAAGCATCAATAGTAGTTCTGGCAACCCTCTTCTTCAAGACAATGCTGAATTTAAAAATCTATTAAAAACTGCAATCAACATTCTCAGCAGCTAGATTTAAAAAATGTTACGCACAGCTTCAGCTCTCAAGCCCTTATGTCAGGGCAAATGAGAAATTCTAACATTAAAATCCACACAAGCTACTTTTAAAAAAAGTTCTAATTTCTTTATGTCCTTTAACGCTTTTACACTTTTTAATATTACAGCTGTGCCTGCCTTCAATCCACAAAAAACCACCACCATTCCTATATTCAGTGGTTCCACAAGGCTACCAGCTGTAAAACCCATAAAATAGAGTTAACACACAAACAGGAAGCTCTATTCAGTCAAACAGGAATCATCCCACTCAGATCTGAATTACGCAGACTTCCAGGCGCTCCTTTCATGCAACCCATGGGACAACTAGGGTTACTACAGTTTAGGAACAAGCTGTTGCAGTTTAGCCAAAATCCCTTCCAATCTGACTCCACTGAAATGGTCACGTGTGGTCAAGGCACAGCTGCAACGATCACCTGCTGTCCCTCCTATGCTGGCTGGGCTGGCCGCTGTCACCCACATAGATTTTACTACCTTTTTAGCTAGCCAGCATCACTCCTAAACCAGGAATATACTGAAAAAAGACCACAGCAGTCTACCCAGTTGAGTTTGGGGCAGCCCTACTGAGATGTGCTGTCTCCTTCCTCCCACATTCGGAAGCTCTGAAAAACCAGAAAACTTTTTTAAAACTTCAAAAGCAAAAAATCAAGTCCATGTGCCCACAGAGCTGAGAGAAGCATCTAAATTTACTAGTGCATTCCTCTCTCCAACAGTGGTTCAAAGGATGGCCATAGCCACGTTAACCGTCTTGTCTCTCTAGTCAGCTCCCATCATTGGGGTGCATTTCTACTGTCTTCAGAGAGCAGGAAATTTTAAGAGCTGTTGCTGCTATTCTGGATCCAAAGGACCATGAAATGGGACAACTCTACAACCAAAAAAACTCATCCATTTCTCACAGTTTTCAGTTTAAAGACCAAGGAGATGAGCAAACAAAAATAAGCAGAACAAAAATACAAAATAAAGATGAACAAAAATAAAGACCAATTCTTTGCCTTGCTTCACATCTTTTCTAAAAGTGGAGAAATGTCTTACAGCTGAAAGAATTGGAATGTCCTTTGGAACAACAGAGAAAGTTAGTAAGCCAGACATAACTTTACAGGAAGTCCTGGATGTAACACAAAATTGAACAAAATGCACACATTTCTTTTCAAACTTTTCAAATACAAAATAAGCCAAAATCTCTGTAATCCACTATATAAATTATTTACTTTCTTTTAAAAAGCTGCTCCTGAAGTCCTCACTCTAGCTTTCAACCAGTCAGGCATTATTCACCAATTCTTCCCAATACTTGCTTACCACAACATCTAATCCACACATGAAACTCTAGAGCTCTGCTTAAAAAACAAAACCCCCCAAACAAAAAAAAGAAACCCACCAAACCAAAAATTAAACCAAAAAACCTCCCATGCCCTAACTCTTCAATTGGTGCTCAGAAATACAGCAGCATTGTATTTGCAAAAACAGAGAGAAAAGTCCTCTTTGGCACACATTAATCCAGACACACGTCATGAGATCCTAAAATAAAAAAAAAGTGCTTTCTGACCTCCAGGAAAAAAGCCTTCCAAGCTTCAGATTTTAATCAAAGCCTGGTCAGAGCTCCATTCCAAACAGCCTGATTTTCCTTTTGAGCTTAAACCAATTTCCATCCAGTATTTTAAGGAAAAATGTACCAGTGAAAGCCTCACCACAGGAATCTTTAGCCCACTCTGTTTAAACAAATGCAGCTGGCAACTTCAAGTCAGCAGCACACACAAAATTAACAGGATGCCTTTCGTCTTGCTCTGTGATCATTTCTGTGCATCTCTGACCTAGTGTCAATGTTTTTTCTAGTCAGCATAGCTCCCATCATTCAGTCACTTAGAAAGGAACTGTGGCAGAATGCAAACTTCATGAGACCGCAAAAATTTCCTGAAGAACAACACATTACCTGCCAGATGAACTCAGAACCACTTTTTGCAAAAAAAACCAGGACTCAGTGTAACTCTGTAGAGTTTTAAAAGCTGCAATGCAAGACGCATACATAACTTGCTTTCCAAGAAAAAAGGAGTGTGTTGTTTTAAAGATTCCAATAAACAAGGATATGGCAGCTTTATTAAGCTCTGTTTTTTATACATTAAAGAAATATTCGGGTTTACTTTTATTTTACTCTGTGAGTAAGAAGTTCACGTTGCCAAAGAGCATAAATTTATTCTTATGGATCAAAGTCATCAGGAAATCAGAAGCATCAGTCTACATTAATAGTCTGAGGTTTAAAATATAACTCTGAAAAAAATGGGTAACTTTTGCTCAGGTCCATGAGCTTTCCAGCCACTGCAGCAAAGACTTCAGCATGCCTGGCACAGAGCAGGCAGGTTCACACCAGTCAGCAACACCTGCACATCTACAGCTACTGCTCCTCCTCAACGAGTATTGCTGGGCCTTCTCTGCCCTTGAAAACGGCAATGAGAGCTCTTAGTTACCCTTCTACCTGGAAGGTAATGCAGGTAAGTAGTGGCCTACTAAATTTCTGGTAGTAATATGTTATTTGGTAAATACATAATTAATAGTAAATTAAATTAATAGTAAAATAAGTTTTATTTTAAGTAAGATTTGTTAATAATTATTAATTTTACCTTCAAAAAAATTTCTGTAGTTAAAGCAAAAACTAGAACATAGCAGGAACTTGATAAACAGCTTAATAACTCTTCCCTAATTCAATTTTTTTTTTTTCCAAAAGACATACATAAAAAACATTCTATTGCCCATAATACACAACCAGTTTTGAGGTTATTTATAACATAATGAATAAGTAGTTTAAACTGCGTTTCTGTAGCTGAGGGTTGGGCAGGCCTGGCCCCAGGCCGTGTAGGAGCTGGCAGCACAGTGCACGCAGCTTGCTTGCAGTATTTCTAGGGCAACAACCACGAGCAACTGCTCTCACCTGTCTTTGTCGGGGGTGATGCAGAATAAGTGCACTGGATCTGCCTTCCAGGCAGGTTTGGACCCGCAGCTCCTGCTCCACAGGCAGCAGCTGGGGGAGGTGGGCAGAGAGCTGCCCCGTGTATGGGCACTGCTGCACCACAGAATGGACAGTCCTGGGTTTGCAGCACACAACTCACCTGGGGTATAAAATATCTCATTAATATTCATACCTGTGTCTTTCTTGGTCCCTTTTCCACCCTCTCGGCTCTTTTTCAGGACGGCCTTTAACATTTTAAATGTTGCTCCTAGAGAATAATGAAGAGAAACAAAATATGGACAGGATCAATACAAATAAAACAGGGAGGTAATTAGGAGAAACATTTTGGTAGTCACATTTGTTTCGTACAACATCACTTAGTTAAGCAAAGTCCAGATGCACAAGTAATGTTTTAATACTTGAACTAAGCAATTAAGAGTTTGCTGTCTTCTGGTACAGAAATATAATGCAGCATTCTCCACATTCCACATCCAATTACAGTTACAGGGCTAAACCCAAATCAGTTGCTGTAGGACACTCTAGCAAAAAACAAACCAAAATCAAGGTCTAACTCCTCACTGGAGTTCAGCAGCCCAACTGGGAGCAACGGGAGCAGCCTGGTGTCACTTGGGAATGCCAACTGTAGGACTGTAAAATGGGGGTAACAGCAGGACATGGTACCACCCCCCATTCTGCCCCCACTCACAGTGCATGGAAAACCTCTGTCCCTGCAACACTTTCTGCCTGCCATATGGCACACTTAATCAACCTCAAGTGAGTACCAGCTGCAGATTTCAGAGCAGTACTAAATATAAGAAATACATATTTGGGCTGAAAAACCTGAAAGACAATTAAGTTGTTTCACGTAAGTAACTTCAGTTACAGAGCAAGGAAAATGGAATGAAAGGAATTATGAAGAATACTTCTTTCTCAAAAAAACTTTCTGGGAGCATCTACGAATTATACTTTCATTTGTTTTTTCTATTGAAAAATTCAAAAGGTATCTCATTTTAGAAAACTTGCAGTACAGAATATGCAACAAGAATGGGGGGAAAGTAATTTGACTATGCTGTCTTATGTTACAGACTGCCATAAACCCCACATGAAATCAACAGGAAAAGCAAAAGTCTTCCATCCAAAAACTATGGATTCCCCAGAAAGTTCTCTTCATTTGATGAAATAAAGCAGAGAAAGTGAAATCAGTACAACAGAATTCTTCAGCTCCTATGAATAACCTGAAGCACATACAACTAAGGAGAAGACTGGAAGGTTTCCAGAGCCTGGACCATACTTCACACGCAGCTCTCTGACAGCTTCATGCTGGTAACAGCCAGGCACACCAAGGGCGGGTTCCCACCCAGCCAGGAAACATGGCAAGAGGTTGTACTGAAGGGTGGCACTGCCTGGTACCACACACGGGCACGAGGCTCCTGCTGGCACACACAGGAGAGACACTGCTACCACCGTCCCTGCTCGCTGCCAGAGCAAACAGGTTCTGCAACACCTTCAGGTGCTTCCCAAAGGATGCAAATTAATCAGCCCTCTCCAATTCCAGCATCCAGAAAATTAAAAAAGCTTACAAACACACTCCCAAAACTGGATCATCTAACCAAAAAATGAAATACACTAAAAGGAAGCAAATTATGATTATTTATTGGATACAATGCATAAATAAATTTACCAAAATAAGCAACACTATACTACACTAGAATGTTGAATGCCAACTGGGAAGGGTGAAGATTCTTTTCTTTTTTTAAATATATACTCTGTGTGTTTACTATACCAGTGACTGCGTACCAGTCATGTTCTACAGGCAAAGGTTACATGACAGTTCTCAACACATCCAGCAATGTCCAAAAAGCTGGACTGAAAGAACATGGTTAATGACAGCCCCCGAACACTGCTCAAGGGTTTTTTAAAATAAGGAAGTATCTCCTAAAATTCAACCACAAGATCATGAGAAGGAGCAACTAAATACAACATGAGAAAACACTCTCCCCTACTCACTTGTCTGCATGAGCTAAATACAGACATGATCAGCGAAGAATTTTCTGAGATCAAGAAACAGCCCTGACAACTAGACACATTTAGTGAAGAAAACAGCACCCAGTCACATAATTCAAGGCTAAAACATAATGCATATGTAGAAAAATGTGAAGTCTAATTACAGCTGCAATAACATTCTTAATGTGATAGTCCCTAACTTCTGCCTAGCTTTGAAACATTGTTTCCCCTAAAATCACTTAGTATTGTATGTTGTTGGTATTCTGTATGATAAATTTTACTTTCAGGCATTTTAAAATCTATTTAGTCAAGCAAAACAATTTTGACTTCATTAAAATTAAGCTTGTATCACCACATGAACATGGAAGAAATAGGCTATCCGAACTCTCGCTGACATTCACAGAGGGGGTCTGATCCAGCTGTGCCCTGAGATCTGACCATCAGATGAATTTTTTTTTCTCCAGAAGTGATGCAGCTTAGTGGTGCAACCAGAACAAAAAATACAAGAGGGTAACAAGGAAAGAATTTTCACAGAGTGGATCCTCACAGGGAGCCTTACTGCAACTCATGACAATGACATTGTTCCAAGAGGACTGACTCTTTCTTAGGACAAATATGGTAATAATAAAAGAACATTTACAAAACCTCAAACAGGTACAGTGCTAAAAGCAACTCCCCATAGCAGCTCAAAGAGAGAAGAAATGTAAACTTTAAAAAAGCCAGTGTTAAAAATGGGTGGAGATAGGAATCCAGTGGACGAAGAGGCCACAGGCAGACAAACACAGCAGGCTCCCTCTGAACATCAGGAACAGCTAGTTCCTGACTGTGAGGGCATGGGCTGCCTAGCCAGGCTCTGGAGCCTCCCTCCTTGGAAGTACTCAAGAGCCATCTGGACAGCCCTGGCCAACTGGCTCTAAAAAACCCTTCCTGGACAAGGCTGGACAAGGTGACTTCCCATGGACCCTTCCAACCTCTATGATTCAGGAAGAGGTGGAGCAGGACTGGCCTCATGGGCCCCTGGGGTACACCACAAGTTCCTGACCTTCCACTGGACTTCACGCCACTGAGCACACGCCCTGCACCTGTTTCACCATGCAGGGTACACTGCTCCCTTGGAGTCTGTCCACCCAGGAGGTCAAAGCACATAGTGCCTCCAAGGGATAATGCCCATTCACACTCAAACCCAGAGAAGTGTCTTTAAATGTATCTGGCATACCGAGGGAGGGTGATGGAACAGCATGAAACTAAACTGTGGCTCTCTTTGGTCAGTTCAGGTGAACTCCCTTTCCCCAGTACAACTCGTCTTGGATCAAATTCTGAGCAGGAGCTGTCAACAACCAGCTCAGGGCACCTTCTGCTCCAAAGAAAACATCCTGGCACGCATCACAATAAAGACATTCCAAAAGCCTACTGCACTGCAGTAGAAAGTGCATTCTAACTTGCTCCATCTTGCTTTACGTGGTATATGCCTCCTAGTACAAGATCTAAAAATCCTAATTATCAGATTCCAAAAGGAAAGAAAACCAACTCTAAGCATCTTTTCTAAATGCACAAACACCCTCCCCCAGATACCCTCCTGAAGACATCAAACAAAATAGAAGTCTCAATGTATTTCACATGCTGCCTTTTAAATTATTTTTCTTTTTCCATACAAAAACCATTCACCATGTTAGAAAGCCTGCATTACGCAATCGTAGGATCTGAAGCTGTAAATGAATTTCAGAATCGAAGAAAGGTATTTTACATACACAGCTAGAAAAGAGTGGTGGGGGGTAGGGGAAGGAGACCTGAAAAGCCACGTATTATATTTAACTTTCTTGTCTTGCAAATACCACAAGTACGAATTTTCCATTAACGAGAATAGAGAGGCTTGATATAGAACTGAAACTTTCCAGTATATGTCATTCCTATTCTTAGAATATAGATACAGGTTAATGAGAGACCAAGAAAAAAGAATCAAGGACAATTCTATCCTAGATTTTCTCTTCTTGGAATTGAGGCCAATTTCCCTACTGTGTAAACAGTTCTTCAAGGATCTATTCCAACACAGAACAGAACTGGCATGCAAGACGGTTGCTTATTCAGACCACATCCAGTGTAGCTATAAAAAGTGCCTACTATCTGGAAATAAAGTCCATTTCTTTCCTTTTCCCCTATAAAATGATAAGCAAAAAGGAAAGATAAGCACTTCCAAAGTAACTCACCTTTTGCTTTGTGAGTTTTGCACATGGAGAGAGCTAACCCTAAGGGCTGCAACAGCAAAGCAAGAGCAGTGAAATGTGTTCTTTGTTTGCAAGATGAAAGGTACAAGAAATAAACTGTCTTTTGAAGTAATGCTAAAACCAGCACCTTGGGTCTAGCATAACATCGTTCACATTCCAGAGTGTGCAGGTGAACATTGAGAGAACAAACCAAATACTACAGCTTAGAAATACTACAGAGAGTGTTATTTACAAATTTTTTAAAAGAAACCCAGAAGATATACCAAAGTTATTTGCACTTACTGTGATGCTTAATGATGTAGATCCAGAAGCATTTCAGCTTCGGAGAACATATTTCTTCATACCCATTGTTCACGTCTCAGGAACACCGATCAAAGTGAACAGCAATAGTGTGCATTTATAATTCCTCATCCCTTGAACCAAGCACAAGATATTGGATCTTGTTTTGTTTTAAAGGTAGCTGTATTAATAGGGCATTTTCTAGTAATGCTGGCACGTTGTCTTTCTAAGCACACTGTACTTTCTCCTCACAGCTAAACTTAAGTAGAATCCTTCCCAGACTCAGACTTCAGGAACCCCTTCAGCTATTGCAATTGCTTCACTGTGGTAAACAACTCCAGTTTAGATTTTCTTAATTCCAGATTTTAAATTCTGCCATGAAACCACTTGTTTGCTGTTTGGTTTGGTTTCACTTGTTTGTGGGGTTTTTTAAAAGATTTAAGTCTTTAAAAAACTCTAATTTCCATTTTAAAATGGATATTAGAGGCAGACTTGTGCTAATAATAATGTCCCAGAGTGCTAATAATAACGTCCCAAGAGAACTCTTCTGCTTGTTGAATCAAAGACCCTGTCAGCTGCTGACAAAGGTGGATTCCCAACTCACACCACAGCATTTTCAAATGGACGCTGTCCTTCCACCAGGTCAGCTGTTTGGCTTCAGATTCCATACAACTGCTTCCTGCTCAGAGCAGGAAGGGAATGGGCAGAAAGTCCCTTGATTCAAGAATTTATAATGATCAGCTTTTGTATGAATTACTCCGAAACACTATCAGCTTTATAAAACACAAATCTTAGGTCATGGAAAGAGTCAGGAGCGTAGGCATATGCAATAGTTCATTTCTCAACCTTTACAAATTAAGTACTTCATTAGCTGAGGAATCCCCTCTGAAAAGCAGAGATGGAAAAATCGCTACACATTTTCACTCAGCCTACAAATGTCTCCTTAAAACTCATCAACTTACTTGCATGGGAATATTTTCCATATAAAGTTACTACTGAAGACACTAGCATCAGGAACAATATAATTCACAGTCCTTGTTTGTATTCACAGCTTTTGTTCTGCCTCCCTTACCATTTGGAGAGGGTTATTTTTGAAGGTCTACCCACAGGAGTTCATCACTACTGCAGAGGTCAAAGAGACTAATCCCATACAGTAGGCAACCACCTGAGTTAATGCCCATGAACTCCTGTAATTTACATACTATCCATAGTTGTGTTCAAGCTTCCGTATTTAGAGACTGAAAACCAGTTAGCATTTATCTACAAAGAAATAACATATTGGAATACATTAGTCTACTGTCTGCACAGAAACACTTACGGATTTGCCACCTTTCAGTGAGGGATTTATTAAACACATGCTTCAAATAATCTGTATTTTTTGAAGTGTATTTTGCATTTTTGAATACAGAGATTCAAATGTTTGAATCCCAAAATCCTAAGCTTGAAAGAAAACTTCATTTAGTCAGAACTGCTTTCACTGCCTTCAAATGCATTCAGAATGTCATTATGTGTCACATATGGAAAGTTTCAACATTTCCCTTTTCTGGCAAATTCAAAATCCTTTAGCTGAAGTGTAGATTTCAAACAAGAGGAATACACCGCAAAAAACAATACTTAAAAGAGCAAGGTATTACTGATGCAATAGAAATCAAGACAGTAAGTAAAAAATCCTTTAAAATGACCACATTTTGGGTCATTAATATCTAGCACTTTGTAATAAACAGAGGGTATATCCTAGATATGATACTACTAATCCATGAATGAACAGACATTTGAAGAGAATAGTGTTTTAACTTTTTTTTTAAGATACAACTTCCGATGAGATATATTCGTGTTCTGATCCAAATGCATGAATGAAAATGATAAAGCATACGCTGGAGAGGTCTGACCCTGACCTGTGGTCCCCACAACCAAGTAGACAGTGGCATATATAATGTTTCCAATAGGCTATATTTAGCCAGACCCACTAAAGTTAAATAGCTATTAGTAAAATATTTTTATACAGTACCCTAAACAATTATCGTCTTTACCCTTTGCAGGTGTTTTTTATACAGAAAGCTCAATACTGATACAAAACTGACAAGCTACAGAGTATTTGCACCATTTGCTCCTCCGTCAATCATCTAATTATTATTAAATTTACCTATGAGATGCTCCACATTTTCCCCCTCTCATCTGACCCCATGAAAGTTATGCAGCAGTTTAACAGGGGATTGCAAAAGAATACCAAGGTTTCCAGTTTGCTATTCACTTCCGAAGTGGAATTACACCGTGAAGCACTACTAAAACACAAAAAAGGTGAAAGATGAGGAAGTGTGAGAAAAACCTCATCATCCCGTTAGCTGTTAGAATGTGCTTTTGCAGTAGCTTTTTTCCCACCAGTCTGGATCTAGATTTGACTTCCCAGATGTCACAGATTTACCTATCCTGCCCTGCAATCACCCAGCTTTCTGCTGTTACTCTTTTACCAAATTGCTGATTATTTTGGCCAGTGTCCTTGAGGACTGCCAACACAGAGCAAAAGATGGTCGCTTCACTTGACTGCTGTGCAAAAACCTTGGGCAGGTGCCAGACACTGCAAAAATTAATATCACTATTTCTGAGATTACTGTTCCCCATCTACTTGTTACTACCCTGAAGCACCGAGGAAACTGATTTTCACTGAAGCAGATGGAGAGCACTCACAAGCCAGAACTATTCACTTCAGACGTCGTAAGCACCTGTTTGAACCAACCCGAAGGATTCGGCAATCATGCAGATGGAGACTCACGAGTGGAATCACCTGTTTGTCTACACTGGGGAAGAAGAGCAGCAGCTGTCCACACAGCCTGAAAATCTTAACTGTTCACAGCTCTTGTATGAAAAATACCTGACCGCAGCAGCGGTGTTTTAGCCATTTTGTTCCCATTCTGCTGAGACCCTCCAGAGAAAATGCCAAGACCACAGCCTTCTACCCTTTCCTACCAAGTTTTCCCTTTCTTCAGTTATAACTTACAAAACAAAATGAATACGAACTAATCCCAACAAAACCCTAGACCAAAACCACTTCTCATTCCTACTGAATTTATCTTTGTTGTTTAGGCTTCCTTCTGAACTTCGTCCTTCGAGTTCTTGTCACTGACAGGACACCATCGAGCTCTTCCAAGGATAAATTGTGCTCTCCTGGTCTCCCCTCATTTAGCCCAACCCTATTCTCACCAGGGCAGTTTTCTCCCTTCCATTTTATCTTTAGGTATCACAGAAGCAAATTACCCTCAATCATTCCAGTGCCTTTTATTTCTAAATTAAATTAATTCTTTTTCCTCTCCTCTGGCTTTGCCAGACAGGGATCACTGTATATAGATTATGCTGCAACCCAACTTTTTGCTTCAGGGGCCCAAAGGCAGAGAGTGGGTGTGGTGAGAGCACGATGAACAAGGGCAGGGGAGGCTGCTCCTATTTCTGTCTCCACCAATAACCCTCATCCCGATAAAAAGGTTTCAAAAAAGGTGGGCCCTCCTCGAAGTGGAAAATCAGTATTTAGAAAGGCGTTTTAGAATGAAATAAGGTCAGGAGGTTTAAAAAGAAGTCCTAAGGAAACACCAAGTACAGCATTCCAGCCAGCAATCCCTAGGAACCACAGACATCACAGACTGTTTGCACTGAGGCAGAGGTGAACAAAGGAAAATGAAATACAACCATATTAGTTATAGATAAGAGTTTTTCTTGCCTTGGTTATAATGGCCACTTTCCATCTCTCTCCATCCTCCCCTCACATGGTAAGCACAGAAAGAAGTGACAAACTCCCTACTTGAATTATGGAAAGTCAAAACACCAAGAAAACTCATCATGTTCCAGCTGCTAGAAGTGACACCCTGCAACACCAAATAATGAAAATATCAACAGCCTAAAACTAGATGAAAACTAGGTCAGAAACCGCCAATTCAGCTTTACTAGCAGAAAATTGAACTAAAGAACAAGATCACGTTAACCAAAATTTTGACTCAACTCATAGATATTAAGTCTTATTTTACCAAATAGTTGTATGCTTAGGCTATCACAGCCCTGTCCTCTCCAGAGAGCACAAAAGATGAGGAATACAGAAATAAAATGTCTCGGTTTTATCAGCTGTCCTAGACAACAGTCCTAATTTCAGATGAACATCAACAAGCTGCTTGTAAAGTGCCATCGCTTAATTCCAACCAGCCACAAGTAAATACAAGGCAGAATGAGCCACCTTACAGCACACAGACTGCACTTAAACAGCTCTGTGAACAAACCCTGGTCTTGCAGTCCAGCCCCTTGTATGGGTTCAACCTGCTCCTGCTACACCACAGCAAATCCCCACTGCACCTCCTGACCAGCTCGACACAGGACTAGCATGCCAAAGTGAAACTGGGGACAGCCAGCACCTGGGAATCTGTGAATGATCGCCAATATTCCGACAGACTGGATCTCTGGATTGTTCACACATCCTGCAGTTTCCAGTACAGCCATTACGAGAGTTGTGGGGCCCTACATGTCTAAGCCAAGGCTCACAACCAGCCTGGATGGGTGAATCTTTGCCAATTAGATTTAGGCCAGCTTCTTCTGTCCTGGTCAAACTACAGTTACTATTAAGGAACCACCACATCTAGAAAGCTAGGCTGGGGAAGAAGCAGAAGAAATCAATCTAGATAGAACAGGCATGTTTAGTGTTAAAGACAATCAGTAACCAGAAAGAATACCTACTTTGCAAAAAATCTGTAACTACAGGACAGGCTACAAACTTACATAACAGTACCAAACTAACTGGCCATCCATCAAATCTATATTAATATTCAGCAGAATTTTCAAAGGGCTGCATTATCTACTTATGATCAAGGATCCTCTCTTCTCTGTGCTGCAGCAAAGGGCAAACACAGTGCCTTCTACAGCACCAGGAGCCATGTCCACACACGGGAATGCTGAGCCCAACGACGGTTCCCTTCACATCTGCAAGCAATGCAGTCTCACCAGTGGGTCCGGGAACACCACCTGGCATATTGGATCGGCTCCACTTCCTGTCTCATGGCCATGAGAGAAGTCCTCCAGCTCATGACAGATGAGTAACCAAGGGTTACATTTCCCTCATATGTCACTACTGAAAAGACTGTGAGGTCCACCCAGTGAGGCTGGACACTAACAGTTTAAACCTACTAGACTAAAATATCACTAAAATCCATAAGGTTAGCAAGCGAACTACAGCAGCTGAGAAAGGTGAGCCAACCATCTCCTTGTTTACTGGGGCTTTCAGGCTACAGGTTGGTCACACAGAGAAACAAATAAATTACTATTTAGCACCTTAAAATTTCAAGGGAAGGAAGTTACCCATATAAAGGGATTTAATCTAATCAAACACTTTATTAGAAGGAAACAGCCTAAACCAATAGCTAGAGGGTTAAAGCTATTAAGTTTCCATTTCAACTGGCTTAATACTGCAGTCAACAAAACTTGCATATAAAAAAATTGTACATAAACCTATCTAGCTATCTGCCTGGATAGAGTCTTGTTTTCAGATGTGTATTTGAAACTCAGATCTTGCAAAGTAGATACTTTTCTCCCTTTTCAGTCCAAAGAATAACAACCAAGCTCTTACAAATCTTCATATTAAAAAAAAAAAAAAGGAGAAAAAAAGAAAAATACTCACAGACTATCTTTTTCAAAATCAGACCTGACCAAAATGAGTAATATCTTGAGCATTTCAGTGGAGTACAGTGATAAGTTATGGCAGGTTTCAAAACAGTACTCTAGGCAATATCCAAACCAATGTGACTTCAAAGTGATCTGACACACCACAGACCCCTTGTGGATATACTAGCACGGCATGTGGCCCAACAAACACCTTAATTTCCGTATTTGTTTGTCTACAAAGCTACACATAACAAACCAGCAAACCCAAACAGGAAAAAGATAAAAAACGTAAGACAGCTCCAGACTGGAAGAACTTTGCTGTACCTCAAACTGTACCTCAAAACCAGAAGATGTTACCACCAGACTACATATAAACTGAAGGAATTACTGTCTTCAGCCACACTGTCAGTCAGTTTTTGTATACTGAAAATGCCACTGGCTGCATCTACTGTATTTAGCCTGACAGTGGTACCTCTTCCTACAGGAAAAAACCCGCTGAATTCCAAAGACCAGACTGTCTGATGATCCTTTCTGAAAAGGAAAACAAATTCCCTCTAAATGCTAAATTAAATCATTTGATACCAAGCCAAGGCACTAGTGAAACCTGGTAGTATTTGGTTAGTAGATGCACATAACTCAAGGAAAACACTGTAGGACATAATATGAAAATATATGCTGGGTGTCTTGATGTGAAGGCTTCTTCCATCATTTTTTCATCCACACAAATAGATTCACAGCAAGCATAGACTATTTTCCTTACAGAATGACTCTAAGCAAAAACAGGAAAGCAGACCAGGCAAAAGCTTGTTGAGTTTTCAGATACACACCTCGAGCAGGCACTGCCCGCCCACAGTCCCCACCCAGCACCTCCTCCCGTCAGAGCCCCCAGCCTGGCTCTGCCGGCAGGAAAGGCAGCAGGTTGTGTGGAGGTCTCTCAGAGGAGATCAGAACTGTCAGAGACAGCTGATAGTCCGTCAGGGATCTGGACTTTGAAAGGCACACTGTAGTGCACCCAACACATGGAAGAGGCAGAAGGACAGAACAGCTGCTCCCGTCTCCCTGGGCTGCTGTCACTGTCCCTGCTGCACTGACACCACAGCAGTGTCTGGTCCTGGCCACTTCTACTGGGCACTTAAGGAAGCCACTAACAGCGTCCATGAAGTGTCACCATCCCCATCCAAGCAAAGCTACCTTGCAGATTAACTGTCCCTCATCACCACCACAGTGGAAAATCCAGCGCCAGACAAAGCAAAGTTGTCTAGGTCAGTATTACATCCAGAACACAGAAGAGGTGACTTTTTTCATCATCACAGCTACATTCCAGTTTTTCAATGAACCTAGTATGCCTGAGATTTTAATAATTTTTTTAATAAACATCTCACTAATATAGACAGCTGTATTTCCTTGAATGATAATACAAGATGGTGCTGATAAAACTCAAAGCTTATTTTTATTTTAGTTCCTTACCATAACTAGTTCCAAATCTCCTATATTCTTCATCCTTCTTATCAGGTATTTTCAGGATTTTATTCTCTGCTTCTTCATAGAGTTTTCCTCCTGTTTTACTAGCAGTTTTCTCCTAACACCACAGGTCTCTATTTAAACACTAATACCAAATATAGGTGCATGTTCTGGTTTATCTTTTCTCCCCCATGTCAGCTACCCTTAGCAATTCTGGGACAGTATCTTTTCTATAAACCCTAATCATAAAATATCTGCTCTTGAAATGGCTGGGAATCACAGACTCACTTTTGCTAGAAATCAAATACAGAGCTCCATCCAAAACCTGTACAGGTTACTTACTTACTGCTTCACAGGCAGAGATGAACATATTTGTACTAAGTAAACACTTCTGAAGGTTTTAATGTGACTTTTAAAATAGCCCACTCTGATGTCAAATTGATGTTCATGTCTTCTGCCTTAGGGTAACTATCACTAGCTTTAGTTACTAGAGGCAGAGTGGTATGGGTGCAACAACAGCTTAAGACATGGAAACAGACAGAAAAGAAACACACTCATCAGGACTTCTTTGATTAGGGCAGAGTAACACAATGGCTGAGGCTGGAAACGACCTCTGCAAGTCACCTGGTCCAGCCCCCCACTAAGGGCAAGTCACACAAGAAAATCTTGCAAACCTCTATCAAAAACCCAGTCCAAAATTATTTCCTTCAGAGAAAGCAAGATGAGACAGTTAGTATACTGTGACAATAACTCCTGGCACCTCCTGAAAAAAAATTGAAGAAAAAGCCAGATGCAACTGTTAAGTGACCCTAAAATGTGGGAATGAGCAGGAACACAAGGAACACCAAGCTCAAACATACTGGACTGTCCAGGACACATTAGCAAAATTGCATTACTACACACACACACACACACATTTTTGTGGACAAAATAAATTAGCAAACTTTGGAATTAAACATTAACATTTTTGAGGATGCCTAAAGACCAGACATTTAAGTCACATAATCCAGAAAATGTGTTGGTTATCTATATATACTGCCTTTTCAACCTCAGAGCATCTCAGAACATATGTAAGCTCACAGCAGCCTGCAGGGAGGGGAACAATCTTATTTCCATTTCACTTAGGAGGAGCAAAACCCGAGTTGCTCAAGGTCATACTGGTAGTGCCTTTACAGGATGGCCAGTGGGGTCAGCCACATGCTTCTGCTGCACTGTGCCAGCTGCGCTGGCTTTGCTGTGCTTACAGAGGAGATGACATAGGAAAAAAGAAGGATCTCACAGTGAGTACAGAAGGAAGGCAAACCACTCCCCTGAATCACAACAAACTGTTAGATTAGCTTGGCTATTTCCTGAAATCTCACTCATCGGAATGTGGCAAAACAAAAGTATTACCCTCCCTGCTTTCCACCTCAGATCCTGGGATGCTGTCTTTTTCTGTCTCTTGCGAAATGTAAACCTTCCATTTTTAATTACCTGCTTGTGTTTTATGGGCCAGACTCAGGCATTCTTCTGTAGTGTAAACTACCAGGGAACACTCTAACATCCATGTTCTCCCAATTCCTTTCCCCTTGATGCACTTTTCATTTTAATGTACAATGCAGTCACATCGAGAGACCTTGTTACAGCATTAAAACCAGCTGTTCACACATTGCTAACAGCCAACACGTGCTCCAATGGGATCACACACAAACCTGGCATGTGCAGACTTTCTTTACACATGCAGATCCCGAACCAGGAAGATTATTTACGTGAACTAGACACACGCTTTAGGTATAATTCCTTGTCAGCCACGGCAGAGCTCAAACTAGGGACAAGAACATGGCATATCCAGAACACCCCAGAGTTCACTCTTGGAAGAAAAAATAAAGGCTTGTCTATACAAGGGGGAAAGTGCTTCACATTGACTTCCTTCCCCCATCCTGCAATAACTCTTGGTGTAGACAAGATCCTACGTGCTCTTACCAAAAATATGAAATACCTGGCAAGCCCATATTTATTAAAATTTTACGGTTATCCTGTTGTTTTTGGTAATTAAACAGCCAAGCACCGCTAAAGCTTCTAACACAGATGTCAGAAAGCATTCCTTCCACAGGCAAGTACCCAAAATAAATTTAAATCCTCACAACCAGAATTTGACTACTAGTGGAATACAAACTTGTATACTTACAAAAGAAAAAGTAATTATTCATTAAAATCTTAAGTCTGTGTAAATCTTTACAAGTTTGCCAAGACAAGTATACACTGCCTCCCCTTAACCTGCTCCCAAGATGTTTACGAGCCCACTTTACATCACGAGTCAAGTTCACTGCTATATGAAGAGAAGAGAGGCAACACCAACAAGAACTCACTCAGCTCAAAATCCTGGCAACAGAAGAAAAACTGCAAAGAAACAAAATACAACTTTTCTCCTGGGGAAGGCTGAGAACTGAAGAAAGGAGGCTCAAGCAAGGCTCATTAAGAAGAAAAGCATTTATTTTTCCTATTAGCAGAGATGATGAAAACAGGTAGAAAATAAACTTGTTTCTACCAGACTGAGGGACGGTGTGAGATTCCTCAGATGCCAGGGACACACAAAAGAAGCTTTCTGGAGAGGCCCAGATCCCCAGTGTGACCCAAGGCAGTGCTGGCAGCACACACTGCATGGAGGGTGAAAGAGCCTTGGGGGAACCAACCCTCTGCACAGGCATGGGGGGAACAAAAAGAGAGAGTTCTCTCTGACAAATCATTCATCATATTCCTCTGGCGCAGACTTTTACAAAGCTTTGAACTCCAGCAGAACAAAATAATTTAATGTCACTTTTGTTCTCCTTATTGTCTTTTGAAAACAAAGTGCAGCATTTTTGGTCAGAGAAAAAACCCAGTATTAATTAGGCCTTTTTTCCCTCCGACTTTCAAATTATGCCGAAATTATACCTCTAAATGAGTGTGAAACACCTTATAAGCTGCTCCCATCAATCACTGGGTGACTTACTGCAAACTTACAGAAAATATCTGGTGACATACCATAGTCACCATAGTGGCACAAAAAATGGCTTAGACAGAGAATAAATGAACAAAAACATACACACCAGCTCTGTATTCCTAGAGTTTTGAATATGTCAATGAACTCTGAAACTGCACATTAGATTTATACACGATGCTAGAAGGCACAGTGTTCCTATACTCCATTCTACCTTTGCCAAGTATAATTTATCTGACGGTAAAGCAAAGTTTTCTCCTTATGTCTTGTCACATTGTCTCTTGAATTTTCAAAGTAATTCTTGCATGAACACAAACATTCTGTATCCATAGTTGGGAAGCACTGAAAATTTTTATCGCATCTACACTTTGTGGCAGTAATATTCCTCTTCAAACTTTCAACTGCCAGCAAATATTGGAGAAAAATCCAGAAACTCAGTCCTTACTAAAACAAAAAAAAATCCCTTTGTGACCTTAATGGTATTTAGCCCAGTGTAAAGCAGACTTTGATGCATATTAACTAAATAAGCAACTGAACTCAAAGGCATTTCTGGTGTAAAACAAAACCAGTCTCCTTCTAAAACTCACACTAAGAATATTTTGTGTTTTGTCATTCTTGTTCAAAAGCAACAACAAAAAAAACAAGCAACAAAAAACCCCACACAACACAGAAAAAGAAAAAAAACCCATAACACAGAAGAATCAAACCAAACCCACACATTAAAGTCTTTACCAATTTCCACCTCATTTAAATTTCAAACAGCAAAGGTCATATTATGCTTCTGTTTACTCTTACTTGGATATTGTTCAAACACTTAATTGTTTAAGTATGGTCAGAAATACAGATCCCAAGGAAAGGACAACTGCTAAGATAGAAATGGATTCGTTTAATTGTAAATGATTGAAAAGAGACAAGCACAATCTTTAGACTACACAAATTCTAGTATTTTTCCAGGTAAAACAAAGCTGAAGCAGTTCAAACTGAACTTTGTCTTTTCAGCAATTAAACACCTCTGTTGTTTTAAGCATGATAGCTTTGGATTTAAATTAAAACTACCAGCTTTTGACAAGCTAAGTGATATTTCATACTTAAGGCAGAAGAGTTCCACCAGAACCTAAGACAACACATACACATAAAGATGTAAAACCATTGTGACCTACCCAGAGCTCCCCAGGCCTGACTTCTAGCATGGAGCTGCAGAGTTCACATTTGTGCACAAACACACACTTCAGAAACCTCCTGTCAGGGCATTTCCTGTGTGCTAACAAGTTCCACCTTCTCTCCTGCTGGAGCTAAATTTAACCACGATTAAGGCTGAGTCTTAAAAAAAAAAAAAAAGCAAATAACCCCCAAACAATAAACAAAAAAACCCACTAACAAACAGAAACTACACAAAGAAACCAACCCACACCATATACACAACTTCAGTGTAATGCAGCAAATATTTTACAGAATCCTTTGGTCTTAAAGCAGTTGATTATCAACTATATGAAATATGCAGCAAAGAAGCAGCAGCCCCTCACCCTCTCATCCTACACACTTCTGAAACTCTGTGATACCAGCTCCCACTATTCAGTAGGACTATGCGACAGCTAATAACCTCCACAGGGAATGCAGAGGTTCCAGCACAGCCAAGGGTGCCTGGCCATCGGAATGAGAGGACTCACCACAGCCTGCATCAAGCCAAAAAGATTCCTTACAAAGTCTTCGGGCTTTGCTGCAAACATGTTAATTCTCGAATATTTTAATCACAGATTCGTCTGAGCTAGATAGGGGCATATGCAGGCAGAAGGGTAAGAAACAGCTCGTAGGGAAGAAGCTTCAGCATTCAGGCTCCTGCCTGCAGCCATGAGCAGGAGTCCATACTCTACCACTGCCTCATGTCCTGTGTGCCAAAGGCTCACCCTGAGTTGCCCTCAAGAACATCCCTGGGCCCGCCACATAGCTACAACACCACTGTGCCAGGCGGGATATGCGCCACTGTCACCAGGCACACGCCCTGCATGGGTTAATTCTGACAGTGCTGGGACACCAAGCATCTTTTCTTAAAAAGAAAAAGGTGATAAATTCAACTAACACTTGGATCATTAACACAGGGGAAATTCTGCTGCAGAGCAAAATGAGACTGCAAATTCCACTGTAAGCTATGGAGTTTTTTCTCTTTTAACACCACCCTGTATTTCAGAAATCTAAAACATGGAGGAAATCTATATTTAATGATAATTCACAAGTTCTAACTTTAAAGCATCACCATGAATTAAAGGCAGCTGATAAAAACCACTCAGATATTCAAAGTACAGATCTGCAACTTTGTATATATATATTTTTATATTGTATATATTTATTATATAGTTACAATATTTAAGATCACTAGAACTCTAAGCTGCATGTGGTTTTCCAATTTCATACACATCTAGATACAGCTGAATTCTCCAAGGCACATGAGAAAAAAATAGATAACTTCCAGATCAGCTGCACTCCCAAAATTATTTTGGGCATTTAGACTGCAGAAGTGCCTGAGAAATGCTTCAGAAAGCGTGCCTCACCAAGTCAGTTGCCTCAGAAACACTGCAAAACCATAACCCCTGTACCGTTGACACAGAGTGTTTATAGAGAACGGTCAGATAGGCATAATTCAGTGAGCACTGCCACCAACTTCAACAGCATCAAGACTGTAAAGGCAGCTCTTCATTTGACCACAGACATTTAAATGTCTCCTATGGGTTGTGGCAGAACTCGCCGCTGCCTTCACTGAACATTACTTTTGTGGCCCAGCAAGAATCCCAAGCTGAGGCATTACACTGCCTGTGAGGCCGAGAGGAAACTGTTCTCTGCCAACACCCAAGGACTGATGTCCCATGAGACAAGACACCAATGAGACACCTCACATCTGCCAAGCTGGCTGGTCTGCACAGCTGTTCAAGCCAAAAGCCAGAGGAACTTCTGCCTTCAAACTGGCATCCTCATTAGGAATTAGTATTCCAGATCGAGAGGAGAAAATATGTGAAATACTAAACTGGTAATACTACCTCTGGAAACAAAGCCCATGTCCCACCAATGCTCCCAGTCACACAGTGGAGAAATAACTCTCGCAGGCACTGTTACCTGGCCCTTCGCTTCCACATTCTGATGAACATCCCTCAGGCACAGGTGCGTCTTCATACTTTACACAAGGATGCCAAGAACTGAAGCTAAGATACTGCATAGTTGAATATTCTAGTACCAAAGCACCTTTACAGATTAAGCCTGTATCTTAGCAGACCCCCTCTTGGTGAGGCAGATAACAAAAACAGAATTCCTGAAACACAGCAAGAGAAACAGGACTTTTAAAAGTTGAAGTAATTCCACAAACATGAACTAGAATATATACTTCAAGGAGCAGGAGTGACAATGATGGATGACAAAAGCCTACACAGTGATGTATTACACAGGACAGAAATCTGAAATCACTACACTGGATAAATCTCTGAAAGTTTATGAAAGATGGGGAGGGGGACCAAGAGGACATTTTCACCATGAAAGGAGACGAAAAGCACCCTGTTTGACTGAAGCACAAAACTGAGTGACAGAAAACCTGTGCTCCAGTTCAGACTCTCCTTCCTCCCAGTGAGGAGAAGAGGGACACCACAGGAAACTCCAACAGGTCTGTGGAGAGCCCAAATACAGCACAGAGATCTTCTCATGAGCTCTGGAGTTTTAGACTTAGATAAATAATCTAGTCAGTTAAGCATGCTGCAATAGCTTTACAGAACTTCTCAAGTATAATGAATAGTGAAGGATTAATTCAGTCATGCTAAACAATGAATCTTAAAAGGAAAGGATAGCAGGAGACAGCAGAGCAACCAGACACATTAACATTAGACCACACAATAGATCTTCTGCATTAATGAGCAACTGATCCCTTTATTTACTTCCCTTCAGGACAAGATCAGAGAGGTTAAGGCTCCACAAAAACAAACTTACTAAAAAGAAGAAAGAAAAAAAGAAAAAAAGAAGAAAAAAAAAGAGGCACTTATCAAACTGAGGTGAAACACAAAACCAAATGCAGTGAGGATCACAGACTGTTTCAGAGGTTGCTTCTGGAGTTTCTTAAGTCTGGTGTTACACTATGCCTTCAATATTCAGAAGTCGGTTTTCTAACAGTGGTGCTTCTTATACACAAACATATTGTTAAGAAATAAGAACTTACATGTTTGTTAAGCCATATGCTGAGATTTTTTTCCATTGCCACAGCTTTGTGATAAAAAACTCTCCAATCTCCACATCAAGTCTTGGGAGCTGAAAGCAACCCAAAGACACAAACTAGCCCAGTTTTCTACAACTTTCCAACACACAAAACCTAAAGTTGACCTTTCCCTGTTTTTCTGGAAAACATGAAGATCTAGGTCCTGACAGAGCTTGAAATACTACTTTTTAGTCAAAACAGCATCTCTACAGATAAACCTTAATTTTAAGGCCATGGATATAAATTAAAACTTACAGACATTTATGGGTGTCATTACAAATAACAAACAGATCGGGCTGATGTTCTTACACACAAAAGAGTTTGAAGGCTTGCTAAATAATCTTTCACCTTCAAAGAAAGGTGACTCTTGATGAGATGAAGAAGTTCAGCTAAAGAAAAACAGAGCACCTTTGCTAAGACTGCCTAGCTGCCTTCAGACATATAATTCAGATCACAAAGTTGCCATGGCATCAACTTGAGGACTGTGGTTAGACACACAAAATGTCTTTTCCCTACAGACTCTTATGGGAAGCTGAGCAACTCTGGCCATGAACCAAATATGTTTTGGCTCTAAAGCAGATATAATTCATCCCCATTTGGACATTCCAATGTTTAGCTACACTGAGAAAGCAAGGCAACCAGCACTTTAGAGCACCCATGTAAATGAAGCCCTAAATATACTACTCCAGCAGTGGCAAAAAGAAACTGTATTTGTGTTTACTTTGCTCACTGGCATTATTTAATAGCATATTACTGTTTTTCACTTAAAAGGCACTTAAACAGCAGATGAGAACAAATGGGAAAGGTTTGTTTTGGCCACTGTATATTAAACAACAGTGGGAGGAAATTTTCTAGGATCTAAGGTATTACACTTATTTCCCTTATTCCCTGGTATTTTCAATTCTGTACTTATTAGGCTATTTTTAAGCAACAGCTATCAAAAATATGAGCTAACATAGGACTTCTGCATGTACTGAACAATCCGGTGAAACTCTGAAGTAGCCTAGATGAGTAAAACATTTAATACTCCAGACTAGTGAACAAACCTCCTATAAACTGTTTTTACACCCAGCAGTCACAGAAGCCCACAGCAAACCTCCCACATCCTCAGCTGTTGGCTTTCCAAACGGTGCAGCAGCACTGGCTTCGACAGAAACCACCATGTGAGGCAGAGCAAGCAAGAGCCACTGCCATCGCCTCCCTGCCCCACGGGAGTACAGAGCAGGGAGCACGGGCAGGGGACACATTCCACATCACACCAAAGCAGATCTAAACCTCCTTCTGTGCCCCGGGGCTCACCTCACAGAAAGATGTCTCCAGTCACATTCTACACCTGAAAACAGTAATTCAGGACCCAGTCCCCTATCCAACAAATATGCATTATGAGGCTATGGCAAACAAATACCGAGAAATCAGAAGGCTTTACAAAATATGTTTTAAAATACACTGTTACTATACACTATTAGTAACTCACATATTAAAACCGAATCAAGTTATCTTTTTATCATTTTACTCTTGAGATCACAGCAGGAACACTGACGACCTCGAGGGCTAGATCTTCTGTTCCAGCCATCAAAACAAGGTGGCTGCCCGCAGACGTGCTCGTGTCCCGCACCCCTTTCCCGCCTCGGCCCGCGCCCAGCCGAACCCCACACCGGCTCTGCCCGGGGCGTGTGCCTGTTCTCAGGGGCTCTTCCTCACCTTCTGATACCAAACCCAAACACCACCAAGAAACCAAGTTTTCCAGAAAGTAGCTTTCCTCCCCCCCCCC
>VZRL01006498.1:248442-267120 GCA_013397895.1 Origma solitaria | reverse complement strand
CCCGGGCTGCTCCGGGCTCCTCCGGGCTGGGCAGGCGCGTCGCCGGGATGAGCTCACGGGAGGGGCGGCGGCAGCGCCCGCCCCCTGCGGGACGGGCCGGGGCGGAGCGGGGCGGGCCGGGCAGGAGCGCTGGGTGAGGGAGAGGAGGCGCAGTGCCCGCTCGGCCGGGCCGTGCCTCGGCGGACCGAGGGACGCTCCGCAAACACGGGCTGCAAAGCTCCGCAGAGCCGGGCCCGGGCCCGGGGAGCGTGTGCTGCTCGGACCATCCGTGCGCTCTATCCGGCTGAGCTCCGCTCCTGAGAGCCCACAGGCACAGCTCGGGGTTGGGGGCTCGTGCCCCGAGCCCTGCACCGGAGGCCATCCACTTCCACCAAAGCGGCCTTATTTCCTGAAAGTAATGGCATGGAGCGTATAAAAGCTGCACGCGGCAAAAGATGAGTGGAATATAAATAATACAAATTCTGTAAATAATAACAACAGATCTGGAACAGATTGCCCAGAGAGGTTGTGAAGTCTCCTTCCACAGGTGGTCATATTCAGGAACCGTCTGGACACAATCCTGTGCCATGTGCTCTGGGATGACTCTGCTTGAGCAGGGAGGTTGGACCAGATGACCCACTGTGGTCCCTTTCAAACTAACCCATTCTGTGATGATTTCAGATTGATCCAAACTACTTGCTGAACTGGACCACGCGAGGCATTTCAGTCAGATTAGAAATGCCAGGTGTAGGAACAAGGAGTGTGGCCCTGCCCACAATGGAAAAACACAAAGTGCATCCTGGAAAGCAGCACCTTTGAAAGGGTTTGGGGCTGCCATGGCAAAGCCACATGACAATCAGTGCTGTTGCCCCCCAAAAAGCCAGTGTGTTCTTTTCATGTACAAACGAGTAACCAGCAAGCACATGCAGAGGTGACATTACCTCTGAAAACAGCAGTGAACACTGTTCCCAGTCTATCCATCCATATTTTTCAAGATACTGAAAAATGAGAGAGAGTGCAGAAGAAAACCACAAAACTGATCTGACGACTGAAAATTATGCCGGGCAGCAAGAATGTTAAAATATTTAGCTCCTCAAAAAGACAGCTCAGATGGCAGTTTATGAGAAAAAATGGGAGGTACTGGTAGTTTTACTGTGGGGTACATGGGTAGTTTTACCCATGGTATCCCCAAGGAGCTGTACCAAAGTAGCCACGGAAGAGTGTTATCTCTGGCTGGGAATGTCACATGCAGATAACCGTCTCACATCAATGGCGTTAGCACTGAAGTGCCCAGTGGTTTCAAGTATTAACCATGTTAAGTATAACATAACATAGCTTTAGCAGTGGTGATCTGCATGTGAGCACATCAGTCGCAATGTCGGCAGAAACGCTCAGCTGACATGCTTTTCTCTCCCAGCCTGAAGCTCCTTGCTTCTTCCACCCCAAATGTCCAGTACTTACAGCTATTCCCTGCATAGAGGCCAAAGTCCTTAGCCTCGCTACACACAATCTCTATGATTTCACATAATCAAACACAAAAATGAATCCTCACACCAAAAATGTAAAATGTAGGGACAATCCAAAATACATTTATAAATAATAGTAAGGATTTGCTGTTTTCTGTGCTAACTATGATTGATTTTCATACGTAATTCATCACGAAAAACAAAATCTGAATTTAACTGCAAAATTACAGTGCCAGAGTATTCTAGAACATTTTCTATGCTAGGCGAGCATTTCAAAGAATGTCTTCCCATGTGTCTGTGAGGGGTGCAAGAAAATCCATGTATGTGTTCAGAAACAAGTGACAGGCTGATACACAAGCAGCATGTTCATTGGCCATAACTGTCTTGTTTGGCGTCAGAAGAGCAGAGGAATTGGAGACAAAGCCCTCAGGGTGACAAGAGCAAGAGCAATTAGCAACCTTACACTTCTTTCACCATCACTTCAGCAGCTCGGTAGCTGAAGACTGGTTCTAAAACAAGGGGAGGATGCTATGTGCGCCTCAGCCAGAAGCATACAGTGTCTTTTCTCTAATGGAGAATCCTCTTAATCACATTGTCTTCCTTACACTTTGCCAGTGTCATGAGACCTATATCTGGAAATAAAGGAATTTTCCCTCTCAGACAAAATGTCAAAGTTTGGGCAGCCTTTTATGACTTTGAAATCTGAGTAACAAACTGAGCTATGACTCCACCATTGTGGGATCTATTCTTCAGCAGGTCAAGTGCTCACACTCTCTTCTTCTAGACATAAACCCAAAAGTTTGTAAATAGTATTCACAGGCAGTTAGGTCCTGCTGTTTCACAGGAAAGCTCAGAATTTATTCTAATGCTTCCCTATTTGTCTCAGTAGAGCAATGCTTTAGATACCAGTAACATAAAGGTTTTTGCTCTCATCAGTAGCTTCCTTTTTGGCAAGAATTTAGCTCACAGCTGTTCTTCTGCTTTAACTGTTCTGCCCTCTGCTCCTTCCACTCATTTGTTTGGTTGATTTATCCATTCCTAGACACTGAAGTTCTCGAGCTCTTACTTCTTTCTTCTCACAAAGGTTATGGCTCTCTTTAGTCTTGCACTTATCATGCAAGCTTCTAGTAGCTTTTTTAGTTTTGGAAAACAGGAATCAGACCACACTGAAACATAATGGCAGAAGTGTTCATTGTATTAACATACATGCTGGGGGCTAGAGAAAGTAGAAATCAGACTTCTCCCTTTTTCAGCTCAGCTTCAGTGTTATGTTAGTTCAGGCGTCTCATCTTAACCTACTATTCCAGTTCTTGGTTTTGGAGGGCACCTTCAGGGAAGCTAATCTGTAAATTTTAGAGGCTTCCATTCAATGCAGCTGCTTTATCCCACCAGATTCATTCTCATGCAACATAATAATTTGGAAGAAAATTCTCAATTTACTGATTTTAAGGTAGTAGATTGTCATGTTTTTAAACCCACATGGAGATGAAATACCATGCAGCTGTGCTCCCTCAACCCCCTCTCTTCACCCCCACCCTGGTGGAATGGGGAGGAGAACCAAAGTAAAACTTGTATGTTGAGATAATAACAGTTTAAGAATTGAAAATAAAGTAAAACACAATAATAATGGTAAATAATTATAATAAGGGAAAAAACAAGTGATGCACAATGCAATTGCTTACTATCGGCTGAATGATGCCAGAACCCCCCTTCCCAAACCTACAGAGGCCCTTCTGGGTATCTCCCCCAGTTTATAGACTGGGAATGACATTCTATGGAATGGAATATCCCTTTGGTCAGTTTGGGTTACCTGTCCTAGCTATGCTCCCTTTCAGTTTTGTTTGTGAACCTCCTCAGAGGCAGAGCATGAGACGAGAGAAAAAAAAGTCCTATTCTTGAGCTGTAAGCTTATTAGAACAGTATATGCATTTCAATCAGCAGATGTCTGCAGTGTAGTCACTTCTGCCGGCCAAATTTCTGAATTCCTTACAGCCCAGGCCTGCAAAGTGTTGGGACATTCTGCCACCTCCCTGCCACCCCCTTTATTGTCCTATTTATTCATTACAATTCAAGGCATCAAGACCGATTTTAGAACTAGCAGCTAGAACTTTCAATATAATTGAAGGGTTCTCTGTGACGTATTTTCAAGTACTGTCTATAGAAACCTCAATAGACTTTCCTGGAGAAGAGTTCAAATGCGCAAACACACCACGGACGAGCAATATGCCTGTCACCATTGACTGGCACCTATGAGCAGCTTCAGCAAAATCGGTTCGGTCTAAATATGTCTTTTTGACTTGTTTTACTTTTTAAGGCTGAGATCCAGAGAACAAACCAAATTAAAAGTTTTCATTTTCAGCTGGTTTTTAAAATACTTTTCCTTGGTTTTCATTACTTTTCATTATTTTTAATGTTTCTTGATTGTAACATGTAAGGACAAATATTTCAGGCTTATGAAGCTTAAAGATAGCTCAGTTTGCTTCAGCTCTGTAACTTTGAAAAAACATACTGAATGTGAAAAATTTAAGCTAGAAGGAATTCAAGAAAGTTATGAACAATGAAAGTAGAAGGTTGCATTTAAATTTTAGTATCAATCTTCATTTTATGGACTGTTCTATTTCAGTATAAAGTAAACGCATATTTTGCAACTAAAATGATAGCGATTATATAAAACTTCTTATCATAACTTAGGAAAAGTCTTAGGAATTTCTTTACATAACTTCTGAATTGCTCGCCAGAAGTACAGCCCCTAATATAAAAGAAAAGCATTGTGTATAGAGTCAGGTTCAGAAACTTTCCTTGATATGTAAGTGTTTACTATTGAATGCTATAACCAACTTTCCAATGTTGCCTGGCTCCTGGAGCAATAAAGTTGTTCTGAAGTGACCACAATTAGAAACATACTAAGTAAGCATCTACAAACTGAGAAAATCATACTGAATGTACCCAATAGCAATATAGCTTGCACTCTTGCCTGTTCCTTGTTCTGTCTCGCTTGTACCTGACTCCAGCTGGGAACTCAGAGACCAGAGGAAGGGTAGGGAGTCTGATACCACTTTTTGTTACCATGGAGTTATGCTCTTTGTATCTTCACAGCTTCTAGGTCGTCATGTCCCCTGTGAAATACCAAATGATGTTTGCATAAACTTACCTGTTCTTTTTCACTGAAACTTTTCCAGCAGATTAAAATTACGCCTAGGCAGAAAACAGTTGTATTTCTGAGGGCAGCTCAGCTGGCAGAGCTGGAATAAGCTGTAGACATACAGCAACCTCTTGTGGCAAATCCAGTACACATGTAATAATTAATAACCTTTGAAACTGCATAAGCTACTCTTGATATGAGTCACAAATCTGTATAAAAATGCTTGAACAACTGGAGATTGGAGAGTCTCTGTTAGCTGGAGACTCAGCAATACTCAGACTTCAGGGCTGTAGTAGTCCTCTTCAATTCAGGAATTAATTAAACATTGATAGCCTGTTATAAATGAAGTGTCAGACTGAAATTTCTGCTAATAATATAATCTAGAAGTTTTTCATCAAAATTGAACAAGAGTGGCACAATGACCAAGAGTAGAATCTGTAGCCATGTATGACAAGAACAATAAACATACTATAAAAATACACATTCCTCCAGCCACCTGACCAGCTGCAAATACCTGTCCTGTGCATGCTGAGGAGGAAAGGGCAGTGAGAAAGTGCAGGGAGGGAACAGGAGGAATGGCAACATGGGGAAACAAGGTTCAACAACAGCAAGATTTCCCAAACAAAGAGATGCCTTCCTGGGAACATGGTGTGGGAGTTGTGCACAACAGGAACAATACAAGTATGGCAGATGAAACTGATTAAACCACTTTTTTTTTTTTTAACATTGTAGAAATATAGTCTTCTACTGCCGGAATTAAAGATGAACTCAGGAAATTGTCAGGCGTATGTATGCACCACTTACCAGGACTTTTGGGGCTTATATGCCAGGCAGAGGTTACTGTACTTGAAATGATTTGCAGGTTTAGGCATACCACTTAGAGAGGAACAGGTTGAACAGGTACATCCTGGAAGGCACAGAGGCTTTAAACAACACCTCATATTTGTTTATTAAAATTAAGTCTTGTGCTATAGTTCTCTTTTATTGCAATTTCCCAGTCTTGCCGGGTGTAATTTCTTTGCCATTTCATCTGCTGCAGTTTCACACAAGGGTCAGGAATCCCATCGTCCCAGTTCAGGCCCTGGTCTGTGCACTGAACAGCATATACTGTAGCTCCTGCTAGACTAGTGACAAGCTGCACACTCCCAAATTCCCAAGCAGCTCTGTCAAGCACCACCCAACCTATGAGAGCCAAGTGCTTAAGGGCAGAGACTGCTCCTTGCCCCATGGGAAACTCCTCCCTGCAGAGAAGTCCAACAGAACATGTGTGTCTCAGGCCATCAAACAGCACATGTGACTTTACCAAGCTGACAAAGACATAGAAGCAACCAACATGTACTGAAATCTGTTTTCACAACTTTCATTATCCCTTGGCTTCCCACCTCTGTAAGGTGTTTTGAGGGCTAGAGCTAAAAACAACTGCGTATTAGCCAACATTGTGTCCTCCAACATGGTGAAATGAAGATCAGTAGCAGAAATACCTTCCTGAAAGCATGTTCTTCTCATTGAATGCCTGCATTGTTGGAAATAGTCCTCGAGAAGCCTGAAAACAGTCTTCCTGCCGTGGCTTGATTTTTCTAGCAAACCTGCTGTATTTGTTCTTTATGTTCTGAATTTGGTGGCAATTAATATTTAAATAATGAAAGCAAAGTATTGAGGCTTGAACTAAATAAAAGAAACTCCCTATAACAGAATGCACAACAGATTCCTCACAGTATCACCAATGATGGTACAAATTGAAATGATACAGAATGGAAGGCACAGAGAGGTTGAAAAACTAAGTTGTCTATTATTTAGTATTTCAAAATACAGTTTTTGTTTCCTGCTTAGCTCTTGTTATTAAGCATACTATTATAAGAAGGATACCTTAATAAACAGAAATAAATAATGCACCTGACAGTGCACCTGTCAAAATACCACGGAAGAGTGAAAGACTGTCTTGGTTGAAAAGGAAGGGCTCTTAACTATATAAAGTTCTTAACTGTAAAAAAACCTTTAAACAAAACAGTTTCATTTGTTCTCTAAATAAATCTTTCAGAAACCCTCCAAAGAGTACTAAGTGCTACTGACACAAAAAGCAAGTATGAAATGCTTCTTGTAATGCCCCCACAGAGGACACCACCTGACAGAGCAGGACATGGAACAGAACACTCGCCAGGATTTCCTGCTCCACATGATTCATCTTATAGCAGAAGAGGAGATTGCACCTGCTTTGTATTTAGCAAACTCATGAAACAGAGTTTACCAAAACTAGACCTCCTAACTTCTTGTTTGAGCCTGTTTTTACACCTGAAAGTTCTACCCAGGCAGTACCTGGAAGATCCTTTCCATTACAGCCCGCATTCTGCCAGACCCTTGGGCACTCCTACACTGCCCTGCAGCAGCATTCAGCATATATGGAGCCCAGGCACTGCTGCAGTGCATGCCTAGATTCCTTGGGCTGGAGGGGACTGATGCAGCTGAGATACACAGGCTAAGACCATGCCGCAGAACTCCTATCTGCCCACAGACACTGTCCTGCCAGAACTCGAATTACTGAATGTACTTAGTTCATCTCTGTGGGACTATATTTGCCAAGCGTGCACTGCACAGAGCGATGCCTAGGGTCTTCTAACAGAACTGTTGCATCCTTAGCAATGACTGTATGACTGTCTGATTTATGCCACAAAAGGGATTTACTACAGCTCTCTTCTACACCAAGCACATCCTCCCTCCCTGAATGTACTGCTTAAAACAGTTAAATATCATTCAGCTTCATAGAAAGTGATGTTCATTAAGGCCCACAGAATCAGACCCAATGATTTCCACTAGTTATTGATTTTCTTCAGGAATAAAAAGCATAAAGATTAGAATTCTAAAGATTTTACTAATATTCTTTGTATCGCGAGCATGCATTGGCCATAAATACATTAGAGTGCACTGTGCTATTTTTGGCTTTGAGAGCATGAATAGTCATTTGACACATGGACAGGTTTAACTTAAGTCCTGTTTGTTCACTGACATTCATATCAATTTTCACTGCCATAGAGCCAGCCTGGGGAGTAGAAGTGTGCTATACAAGGTACAAAAGCAGACTGTTTTCCAAATCCCATACCTACAGCTTCAACATCCATAAAGTATATTTTCTGTTGTCCAGGATAACACTGATAGTCTTTCATAAGTAGCTATCAGTCAGTTATGGAACCAGAGAGAAAAAACAGTCATCTTCAAAGGAGAAGCAGTACTCTAATTTTTTTCTATTTATTCAAGGTACACCCAAATTATTTATTGCACATACTACTAATCACCACCTCCTGTGATCATAATTTAATCTTTAATCAACACAAGGTTATATACATTGGATGGATGGATGGATGAAATGGTGCAGACAATAGTGTTAAATGGCAACACTAACTCTGGGTAACCTTCCTAAGACCCCTTGATTTTAGGGGGAATGTCTCATAAGTTTGCAATAGCTTTCCACTGCAGTCATCTGGAAAACATGCTATAAAAAGAAGCCTCATTGACAATATAAACATTTTTTGAGTATCACCTTTCACATTAAGCGTAAATTTAAGTATACAATTTTAGCATACAATTTCACTACTCTGGTGATGTATGGAGCTGAAGCATGCTCAGAACATGGGTCGGGTTGGGATAGAAATAGCTGGGTTCCTCTCTTGAAGAGAACAACTCAAGAAAAAACTCAGATAGGCTGCAGAATGATCAGCGGACCTACACAAGGGAAAGCCACTCTGATTTCAATGTCTAGTAGTACAACAGAATAAAGTGCAAAAGACTCCAAATTCTGTGCCACCAAAAAGTGGGATTGTTGGTACAATTTTACCCTGGTTAAATCTGTTTTTGTTGTATGCCTTTGGGAGCACCATAATGTGGGACTAACATTTAAACTCAAAATATAGATATTACTGAAACTAAAACCACTAAATCTGCCCCAGTCAAAGAGGACGAGAAAATTCTATCCCCAAAATTTTTGAAATTAGACCATGTGATCAAAAATGTAGGTCAGCAACAAATGTTGTTTAATCCACCTTGGTTTCTTAAGCAAGTAGAACAAGTAATGCAAATTAATATTTATACACTTAAATCAATGTCATCACCATTCTTAAGTGCTTCCTATGCAGGATGGTTAACTTGGCTACATGGGCAAACCCTCACTTCTCCAAAAGGAACAAGAGATGTGACTGGAATCACAGGGACTTCCGAGTTTTGAACTATACAGATGCTGAAGTACTTATAAATAACCTGAGCACAACCACAAGTGATTTAAGCAGACTGGAACTCCCTCTGTGGTCTTCTCTACCAGCATTAGGAACTAATCAATGGCTCTTATCTGCCACATTACCTCAATGGTAAAGAATCAATGAGCAAGCGCATAGTTGATCCCAGAGGCACTTGGTGCAACCCAGCATGAAGGTTATTTTTCCTCTTAGCTACATCCAAGATCAGCTGTGGATACAATCAACAGCAGCAGCAATTTTAAGAGAAGGTGAAGAAGGCACCTTCACCCACTGAAATTCAAAAAGTAATTTAGAATAATGACTGCATTTGCAAAGGAATTCCAATCTTGGTGGCATTTAGTCAGTTTTACCTATAATACCATCAATAGCACAGTCCTGGGATTAATCCATATAGGATGCCTCCGTGTCCATCATGCAACCACTGCAATAGGCCTGAATCATTACCAAACCCTACCTCAGAGGATGGGACATGGGCCCGAGCACATGGGGAATGGCAAACCATCAGCGTTAGCACATGCACTATATGGGAACAGGGACTCACTTGTGCAGTAACACCAAAGCCCAGGACATTTGTCTGGATACAGGATAGTGCTTGTCACTTTGAAATCCATTCTGAAGAAACTCATGAACTTGTACTTCTATATACTGGAAAACAATGTCCTTATATGAAAACCCTTTGTGGGTTCATCTTTGTAGATAACCGTACTGTAGATCCAGATACTCACTCTAATGTTTGTGTTTGTAATTTCACCAAAATCAGTGGATGGGATTTCAATTACTCAGCTCCTGTCACACTGTATTAGCTATTGCAGTATAATTATATGCTTATTCAAGATCTCCTGCCCCCCACCACCACTGGAATGAATCTCACTTTAGTAAGAAAATTATTACAGCACCATGATCTGCAACAACTTGCTGAAACAAGCTCAGAAGAATGGACAAAAGACTTTGATTACTGTCCATCATTATGTAGAAAACTCACAAGTATTGGAGCAAGTGAACTGAGATAGAACATATGGATGGTGTGACACTTTTCAGATGGTCACTTACCATCACTACAGGGAGTTTCAATGAGATGCTTTACCTTGTTGTTCTCCTAATACTAACCCTATCATGTTTTGTCTTAATTGTAGCACCATATATTTGCATTTGGGAAATCATGATGCAATTGACTTACCTGTCATCTCTGTGATTCATTTCAGGAAAATATTTGATGGTTCCAAAGTAAGACGATACATATAAGAAGAATCATAAGTATGGAAGTGGGAAATTGATGAATAACAGGAGCAAAGTTCCAGATAATACGATAGAGAACAAAGCAGTTAAGCAATGGGAGCAACAGCCACAGGAATACTGAAAACAGAAAATTGATGTCCTAGGTCCTTGAAGGTAAGAAAAAAAAAAATCACATCCTTCTTTTTCAGGATCTTATATGATGGGCCAACCAACCCCCAGGTTTCACTGTTTCTGTGGTGAGAACTTGCCATTGCCATGAACTCTGCTCATTATATCAAAATTCTAATAGCAAAAGCCATACCCCTAGCTCAGCCCCCTCTGCCCACCAAGAGCCCACTACTCACTGAGCACACACCATGACATCTTGGGGCACTATATCTTGAGACTGAAACAGAGAGGAGAAGCTAATTGCAATTTAGCAATTGAGTGAAGTAAGATCTGCTTGGCCTGAGACTGTAATATATAGGTGTGCCTGCCTTTGTCTCCCTTTGTGCTAGCTCTGAGGATTCACTACCCAGCACCCCTTTCTGCACACAACTGTAAATAAATAAAATACCTCCACTCTGTGTGGGGATCAATTTCCTGCACACCAAAAGGACGAAAGAACCAGTTTTGGGACAATGCTCTTCTGCAATCACTACCTTAAAAAAGAAATAGTCCCAGCAGAATTAAATTCCGAGTCAATGGAGCTTCCAAACCAACTCCCAACAGTATTGTCCTGGCTGTCACTGCAAGCACGACATGGCTTAAGGACATTGCCTGGACTGGGATTTACACTTCTTCCTCCTCATTATTAAGCTTGACTCCTCATGACCCTACTACTACCAGTCAGTGCTAAGTCTCATACCCCATTCTACCACCTCTAACTCCATACTCCAATTATGGCATCCTCTGCACCTTGACTCCTCCCTGGTACCTGCCCTCCTATCCCAAGGATTCAGCTCCAAGTCAGGTACTTCCTTCATATATCCACCCCAGCCCCAAATAGCTTCAAATGGACTGTTTCCACTCAATTCTTTCTGCTTTCTGGATCCCTGCAGAGGAGCTGGGTTTTCTTAGAGAAAGAAATGCAGCCAAAAATACTCCTTTCCATTGCATTGAAATCCTTCCCAGGACTTTGTGAATTACTTATCATGCAGTAAGCCTCAGGCATGCATTCAGTATGGAACACCTCAGGCTCAACTGAAACAAACCCCATGCCTTTCAGTCATGACCTGCTTTCTTAGAATCAAGTTCATATCAGCTTTGCTAACATTAAACTAAAAAACCCCAAAACATCAGGGCTAACAGTTTCCATTCCTTCAGTCAAAATTCACACAGTAAGTGAAGCTGTTAGACTTTTTGGCATTGAATAGTTACTACATACTAGTAACACCAGGTTAGACAGAAGCCATGATGTTGTAATAAATCCTGAGTACATTTAGTAACTCTTCTTATATTTTATTGTCAGTAACAGAAACACAGCAAGATACAAGGCACACAGCTTTTGAGCGTTTCACTGGTGTGCTAAGTGCTATATAGAATAGAAACTCACTTTTAAGTAAACATAAGTATTTTAATGATATCTTAACATTTCCGTGGCTGTTGAATAATGTAAATTCTTTTAGGCAGTATGAACTTCTCCAAGGTAGGCTGTGGCTTTTGGTGAGCCACTTGTAATGTTGCTGCATGGATTTTGTGGCTCATCTGTAACATTAAAGGGGGGAGAAAAAAAAGTTGTGATAAAATACAGCTTTTCAGCTATTCTCTTTCTAAATTCCATCATATTAAAGTAGTTTAAAAGGAGCAGTAAAACCAAAACCCACAAAAAGTTCAAGTGATCAATACACAGAACTCATGGTAGCTTGGTATATTTAGTTATAATTTCTGTTTTCAAAGTGATGTTAGTCTGACTACCTTTAGGGAATTTTTGATTTTTTTTTTACTTCCCTTGTTTAGTAGTTCATAGAATGAGCTTCCAAGATAAGGAAAACATAGCAAATAATTGGAATGCCAGAGTTAACAGTAAGTTGATTCAGATTCTCTTTTTTCCCCGATTCAAAATCATCATCTTTATAGTAGCTAATTATCACTTTATAAAGTAGTGAGGAAGATTCATATACAAGATTCTGGAAACCAGCAGGAGAAGGAACTGGTAGGTCAGAAGAGAGGAGATGAGGACAGGTGGAAGAGAAACAGGATGAGTTGTATCTGTACTCCTTTAAAATGTCTAAGCAAAAATTCAAGAACTACAGGAAAAAGCTATAAATGCAACTGTTGATGAAAGGCTGATGTTGAAATTATGCAACTGGTGTTTTACTGAGCTCTAGGAATGAGGAACTCTTGTATGCTTCAGAATCTGAAGACTGCAAGTGTGCAACAGAGATGATGACTGTCAGATCTTCAGATTACCATGCAAGCCAAAGAGCTACTTGTGAAATCAGCTCTTTGAAACTGCAAGTGTAAGTCTGCACCCATAGCCTAATGAGACACTGGGCAGAAGCTGTAAGCATGTGATGAACAGAAGGGTCCATTAGCAGTTGTGGGATCAAAGATTTTACAGGACCCCATAGTATTCCTAAGGGAGAAGTCAAAAGGTGCTTGACTGACTGATGACAGCTAGACTTGGGGCACCAGTAGGACATGCTGCGCCTGTTGTCTCGAGGATCATTCACAGAGCAGGACACTGGATCACCATCCTGGTGTCCCCTGCACCTGCAAGTGATGCCACCCACCTCCCTCACGCAGCTCTGTCTTTTTGCTGGACCCTTACAGAAGTCAGAATGATTTCCACTGTGGGATAAAGCAATGAAGACAAGGTTTTGCTCTGCACTGTAATTCCAGCTCTGCCAGACACTTATTTGCCACTGGTAATTCCTCCCCATATTTCACTAAAGCTAAAGCACCATGCCACTTTACAAGCAGGACACACCTCACTATCTGGCTGTGCTTCTCTGTAACATGTGAACACAACTACCCCAGGGCATGTAGTAGTAACTAGGAGTGGAATAAAACAGCAGCATAAGGACAGAAGGCTAGGTATTTTTAGCCATCTAGCATCTTAGCCACACAACCACTATAGAAACAGGTTATCCCAAGAACATTTAGTGGCAGATGAATAACCTGCAACTGCCAGACAGTAGTTTAAGGAAAATTCACTTTTTAACTTTTCTTCATGTTTAGCTTTATGACGAAGCCCTGACTTTTTCTTCCAGACTTACTTTGTTCAGTGCTTCTGCTACCAAGACACCCATGTTCTGAGGTTTTGAAAAACTGACAATAACACTGTAAAGCAGAAGAAAAAAGTATTTAGTATTTCTATCTCACAGAAACACTTGAGCAGTTATCACTTTCATTTTCCAGACTTAATACAAAACATTTTGCAATATAAATTCAGGGTTTGGAGCTAAATCCTTTAATCACATTAAAGACTATATAGTATCAAAAAAAGCATGCTGTTTCAGAATGGAACAACACAAAATCTGTGTGACAGGCTGTTTTATTCAGATATACAAAAATCTGTATATTAAATACCCTTAAATATCTCAAAAAGGATTTTTTCTTTGTATACTGTGAAATAACTTCACAAAAGCTGAGCACCTGATCTACAAAAAAATATTCTTGATTCCAACCTAGACCTATGAAAAAAATTCACCCTCGGCTTTTGGAGAGTGTTTCCTTTCACAGCAACTATTTGTCAAGCAAGAAGTTTTCGCACAAGATTATCCCATTAACTTCTCCATATTCCAATGAAGAACACCGTATTACCAATAGTCCTCAAATAAGCAAATCTGTGGATATGAAATAATTTAGTTCAACAACAGGAAGAACTTCAGATTGCACATTCTTCTGATGACACCAGTATATCCACTGACAGCTCTGTAGCTTAAAATGGAGTAGGGAAAAATCATTATAAACCTTAAATACCATAAATGTGACTCCTGAAAAAGCATATATTGCTTTAGTTAAGGTAATAATTCTGTGGATGAGGCAAGACATTTCCTGCTGACATTTCAATTTAGCAATCAACAGTTTGCCACACTGACAAATGTAAGTTATTCAAGATCTGTTTATATCATTAGGTAACTCTGACTATGAAAAAGACAGCTGCAAAATTACACCCAGACAACTGGCAATAAGCGAAAATAAAAGCTTCTAATTCCGGAAGAGAAACACCAAAATCAAAAAATTCAGTAACACTACAAGTCATTCAAATTTTACTGTCATATCCTCATACTGGTCAACTTAACTTTTTTGAAAGTGACATTTAAGAAAAGTGCATATATTTTAGAAAAATGTTCAATCTTTGTTTGAAAAAGCTGCAAGAAAATAATTGTTTTAATGTCCACATCAACCAGTCAGTAGTACTTTATTCAAAATAGACACATGCCTTCATTTTTGGGGCAAAATATCTTGAATAACCTTATAAAGTAGCAAACAGAAAAAAAACAAATTCGATTTTAGACTGAAACAGGGGGTACAGCCTATACAGAAGATAAGATTCTTCCTTGGGGCTGGTTGATGTGGGTTTAATTTCCTTCAGAATGTGGACAGCCTAAAGTTCATTCCTATTTCACTGGAAACTGTTTGACCATTGCTTTATTAGCCATAGGTATGCGACACATAGTTTTAATTTCTGTTCCATAAAACATGACAATAGAGATGAGATTCAGCCTTTGCCTTTCATTGCAAGACAGTGTCCTTCGGTTTTGTGGAAGTTGATAATTATTTCAATATCAGTATTTTTTAATTAATATAATTTTACCTATACATTGCAGAAGTTAATTTAAGAATTAAACTCTTGTAGATTAAGAGTTTTCTTGGTTTTCAAAGCCCATTACCTATGAACCTTAACTACAGGGCAGGGGCAGGGCAAACAGGCCCTACAGTGTAATACCTTGACTTTTCTTTTCCTGGAGGTTTAGCGTTTTTCTCAACAAGTCCATTTTCTTGCTTTTTAGACACTCTCATACCTCCAGCTTTAACTGCAAGAAGAAAGTGAAATGTAAGTAAAAATACCAACAGAATTACATACCACATTATGTACACTTCGAAAAGAAGAGAATACTTCTACTCCAGATAACCATTAACCAGAAATCATCTTTCGGTATTTAGCTCCGTGCTTTACCTTGTACACATGCACACATGAGAAGGGCCAAAGCGATTCAGCAAAGGCTTCAAAATTCTGCCTCATAAAAGATTCAAATCAACTTTCAGATACCATAAATCAAGAAATCAGAGTGGTTTCAGTCACTGCTAACTAGATTAAATCTTAACACCTTACTATGTTAATATGCATTCTTCTCCAGAAACTAAGATATCTCAGATTTGTATTTTAAAAATAAAGAAAGAAAACAAACCATCATCTGAACACTTTCAGGTTTTTGAACGTGACTAACATCAATAAGGGTTTCATGGTTAGTTCAAGGTATTTTAGAATAAACCTAATAATGCAGATAAGAACCAGATTTATACTCCTCTTGTACTTGTGTTCCAACATGTTTAATTATATCTTATTAACATATCTGCCAATCACAAAATCAATTAGCACTAATTAAGCTGCAGGCAACCTAACAATAACAATTTAAGTTCTGAGGCATGTCTGAAAATTTAATTCTGAACAAAGAACGTGTAAAGTTATCTAAAACATTCTCTTGAAAGAAACACTTTCTCCCTCTTCAGGAGGGCATTTTAAGCTCTAAAACTGTGAGAGTAAGAAAGAAAGAACAACCTTAGTGTGGTTGTCTCATCCTATTGAACAAGTTGCTTCATCTCGCAGCAAGGTTCCATTGTGATTGTGAACAATCAAAACCAGAGTTTAGATTTGGAGGCAGGAAAGAATAGGGAATGGAGAAAGGTATCCAGAATTACTCAGCTAGCTAGCATGAGAAATGCATTTGGCCATTTTTGGGGGTGCAGATGTAGCCATCTGTAACTAACATCCATTTTATACCAAATCGGACTCCTGACCTTGTATTTCCTGGTTGCAGGTTTAGTTTTAGAAACAAAAATTCTCCCTCAGTCATGTCCAAAGCAGCACTACAATATCAGAGGTATGCTATAGCTAGACTTGGCTTTTCTTCTCTTTTAAAATTACATACATACAGTTAATTATACTGCTCCATAAGCAGCAAATTCTTTGCCCAGCCATCTTACAGCTGCAAATACGCTGAAGACCTAGACTGAACATAATGCTTCTGGCAGCCTAACTGCAAAATTAAAAGTATCTGAAATGGAAGTTTCAACCATTTCCAAGTATCTACCAGTAAAGAGAATTAAGATTCAAAATACTGTCAGCTCAAGAGGTGTGGAACTCTCCCTTGTCTTTGAGGCATCTTCAAACTAGAATAACAAAGCATGTAAAAAAACCCAAACCAAACCTTTTTAGGAACCAGTCAAACCACAAACAGGAAGCCCACTAAAATTTTGGAATTAGATTAAAAAAACCCGTAACTGAACCTAGATCTGCAACTTTTGGGTTGGGACCTTCCCACATGTGCAGGACTGGCATTGTTTTTAGTTTTAATTAAGCAGGACAAGGAGATACAGACAGACGAAGACATTTTAACTCTATGGTGCTTTACACAAAGTATCAGGGGAGCTGGGAGAGGAGGAGAGATACTCAGTATGGGAAGAGATACTGAAACATGGACAATCTGGAATTGCGTCTACTACCAACAGGCTACAAAACAATGTTATCTATAATGATTAGAAATAACCCATCTTCCTTTCCATCTCTGCACTGACTTGAAACCAGCCACAAGGAAGAGCTGTCTTACCTGCTCACACACATCCATGGCAGGGGAAGAGTTAAACATAGATGCTTCTGGGATGCACCACAAAGCTGTTTCGTGATTTACTTTACAAAGCAATAGAGGTATGTCAAACTTTTAATACAGAGTTCAATTTTTGGATTTTTATAAGTGACTTGTTAGCCATAAGCTAACAGCTAAGCACCAAAATCCTTACTAATTTCCATTTTTAAAACACCATGTATTTTTTAAATGAAAAAAAAAAATAAGCGGGACATCCCCTTTAATGCTCCCCAACTCCAAAAAATCCCCAACAAAAACAACAAATGAAACAAACAAAAAAACAAACAGCCCCAAAAAACAAACAACAAAACAACACAAACCCAAGTGAAAACAAAGACAGCTCAGCTGAATCCTGGTCAGAATAAAGGTGTCCACCTGAACTGTGCTCACTAAGTGCATGGTTGAAACCATCTCTTCCTGCCACCTCCACCCCTCTGCCAAGCTGGTCCCCACTGCAGTCACGGATAAGCTTCACCAAGACTTACTTGCAGACTTGCAAGACTACAAGTTGCAGTTTACTATCATGCAAGTTCGGAAAGACCACTACCCGCTCCAGCTCACTGACTTCAGTGGTTTAAAGGCCCTTTTCAGGTAGAGCTCAACTGTCCATGCCACACACACAAAAAATCCAGGAATGGACTAGAGACAAGCTGAAAAAAAACTACTTACATCACAAATTCATGCAAAAACATGCTAAAAAAACCTTCAAACAAAAGGTATTTTTAAGAAAACAAGACAGATCTTAGGCATACAGGGAGACACACAAGTATGTGCTCCTCAGGCAGTAATTGCTCCTAATAAACCGAGGCGAAACCCCAACTGGCTTAGAGCCTTGTGGTGGTAGCTCCTCAGTTCCAAGGCAGAGCCTGCAGTGACCGTCCCTGCAGTGACTATCCCCCAGCTCCAAAGGCTGAGCCCGCAGTGACCGTACCCCAGTGCTAAGGGCTGAGCCTGCAGCACTCTACGCGTGCCCCAGAACTGGCGGGACGCAGCCCACGCAATGGTGTGTCTGAGAGACAGCTCGGCACAGCTTCCGGGACGGCCCACGGAGCTACTCACACTATGTGCATTTACACACTCCCCAACAAACACAGGTGCTACTACATTCGCTCCTACATCCTTAAAATCCCCCTATTACATCCTTACAGCCCCCGCAGAAGCAGAGCAGCGGCTGGAACAGCAGGCTCGAAGGCTTCCTCACAAAGAGCTATATGGGGGCGGGAGTGGAGTGGCGGAGGGGAAGTAAATTCTTCCCGTTACTATAGGAGGTGAGGGATAAGGCTGTAACATTAAACACCGATATTTCATTGAACATGGACACCCGTTTCTCTATCACTCAATAATGGCGCTAGGTGAGCAAGCCCCGCACCCGCCGACCGAGCGCACCCTTGATGGGACGGGGGTGAGACCTGCTGGGGCGAGCGGGCCGCGCATCACACACCCAATTCCACCATTCCCGGTTCCACGCGGCCGCTCCTCCCTGCGGAGGAGCTGCGTCTGTCTGGGATGGTGCGGCGGGAGAGCCGCTCACACCGTGCTCGGAGCGGCCCCGGCCCCTACCTGCGGGAGGGCGCCGGCCCGGCGGGACACCCCTCCTCAGCGCCATGGGGGGACCGGGAGCGCAGAGAACCGGGCGGGGCAGGGCAGGGCCACGGAACCGCGCAAAGAACCGTGCACCAGCCCGTCCGGCAGCGCCTTGTGCCGTTCGGCGTGGGCGGGGTGGGGCGGGGCGGGGCGGTGTCGTGAGAGTGGGGAGCGGCAGACCGCTGTGAGGGCGGTGTGAGGGGCGGTGTGAGGGGCGGTGAGAGGGCGGTGTGAGG